>VMDO01001600.1:0-200362 GCA_007922755.1 Pedetes capensis
AATGGAATACTATTCAGCAATCAAGAAAAATGAAATAGGGTCATTCGCAGCAAAATGGATGGAATTAGAGAAAATTATTTTAAGTGAACGAACACAAGCTCAGAAAGAGAAACAACACATGTTCTCACTCATATGAGAGAGCTGACTCAAAATTACAAGAAGGAAAAATCCTACTCAAAGGTCAGATCACAATAAAAGGAGGGGAGGGAAGATAAGAATGAGGTCAATATAAATGGACTAGAAATCGCATGTAATTGTTCTAACAAGATAGAAACAAAGACCACTACAGGAAAAGTTTCTATCTTAAACAGAAATGGAACCCAAGGACATATAGAAAAATACTACATAGTAAAAGTTAGAGAAGACTTGGATGGAAAACTTAGATGGGAAGGGGGGAGGGGGGAAACATAGAGGAGGGTAAGGGGTAACTATATGAATAATGTTTATCAAATTGCATATATGAAAATTGTCACAATGAAAAGCATGTCAAAATGAATCACATTATGATGTACATTAAAAATTTCTAATAAAAAAAAGAAAAAGAAAAAGTTTAGATCTTAAACATAATTGGAACCCAAGGACATATAGAAAAATATTACCATAAAAAGACAAGCAAATGAAAGAGAAGTCTTTGGTGGAGTGGTGGGAAGGGGGGAAGAAGTGCACAAGAGGGTAAGGGGGAACTTATCTGTGTAATGTACAACAAAATGCATATGTGGAAAGTCACAATGAGAGCATATCAGAATGAATCACATTAAGGTGCACATTAAAAATTTCCAATAAAAAAAGAATAATGATGAACTATTTTTCTTCTTCTTTTTTTATTTTTGTGACAGTGTCTTGCTAGGTTGTGTAGGCTATTTGTGGCCTCAAACCTATGGTCCTCTTGTCTCAGCCTCCTGAGTGCTGGGATTACAGGGATGCGCCATGGTGCTCACCTCCCTCTCTACGTGTTTTAAATCATTTATTCTTCTAATCACTTTCAGTGGCTGGGTTCACAAATCCTTATTTTGGGGAAGGTTAGTATATTAGGTTTTTTGTTTAAACACAGGCACCTGGAGGCATACCCTATGGTATCTGCAGGGATTAGTTCCAACCACTTCCCTTAACACATCCATATAGGTATATAGGTATATAGGTATACCTATATACCTATATTTGGGAGAAGGACCTGGCAACCCCCTCCCAAAAATCAATCAATCTGCCATTGAAAACATGATGAACAGCAGAGAAGCACTGACAATAGTGTTTCCCCTGTTGTACAGAGGGTTGCTATGAGTTGGATACCGACTCGACGGCACCTAACAACAACAACAACATATACCTATATATACATTTACATATATGCAAATACCTATGCATCTATGCATATATAGACACACATAGGCATAGAAAAATCAATGGGCAGATATACAGGGAAACTTTAATTGTGATTCTCTGAATTATTCTTATTTTCTTCTTTGTGCTATTCTGGATTCAATCACTGAGATGAGGAAAATCTATAATGGATGCTACTTTTAAGGCAGAAAATAAAAGGAATTTTAATATATTGGAGAATTTTTCATACAATGAAAAATTAAAGTAATTCTCTTTTTCTTTTTTATTATTATTTTGATTTTACATAGTTATGAGATTGTTGTTGGGTGCTGTCAAGCCAGATCCAACTCATAGCAACCCTATGTAGAACATAACAAAATGCTACCCAACCCTGTTGCAGTCACTGTGTTTCTTCCCATTTTGAGTCATGCCACATCAGCAAAAGGAGGTCCCAGGGGCTTTACTCCATTCCTGTCATTAAAATCAACTCTATTTTGAGGAGGCAACTCTTCCCCAGTCATTTCTTGAATGCCTTCCAGCATAGGGGGCTCATTTTCCAGCATTATATTTGACAGTGGTTCTCTGCTATTCATAGGGTTTTTAATGGCTAATTGTTTTGGGAGTGGGCTACCAGGTCCTTCTCCCTAGTCTGTCTTAGTCTGGAAGCTCAGCTGAAACCTGCCCCCACGGATAGCCCTGCTGGTATCTGAAGTAGCTGTGGTACAGCTTTCAGCATCACAGCAACAGGCAAATCACCACAACACAACATGCTAACAGACACATAGAGGATTTATGGGGTTCAGAGTGATAATTCAGTTCACATATACGGTACACAGAGCTGGGGTTTTGATCAGTTGGTAGAGTGCCTCTCTGTGCTCTCTGAGGCCCTGAGCTGGATCCCAACACCACAAAAATGGGAGAAGGACATGGCAATCCGCTCCAGAAGAAATCCTGAAATAATCAGCCATTGAAAACCCTATGAGGGTAGCTATGAATCAGACCCACTTGGACAGCACCAAACAACAACAATGCAGTGCACAATTATCAAGTCAGGATTGCTAACACCTCCATTTCAAACACTTTACAAAAGATTTTTTATTAACATGTAGTGATAATTGCACATATTTATGAAGTACAGTACGTTTTGTAAGTTCCATACAATATACTGGGATTCATTTTAAGATTTTCATAAAATTACATCTTGTATTTTGCACTTGTTCTCTCCCTCATGGTTCTGCCCCTCCTTTCCTGATTTCCCTATTTCCCTCCCCCTCCACGAAATTCTTATATTTCAAATTATCACATTTTCAAAGAGTTAGAGGCAGAATTGCATTTTAATGAATCTTACCAAACAGTTGACTCTGAGCCATGACTATTTTAACATGCTGAAGGATGAAACTAGAATGAAGCTTTGCTGCACTGTTTGCAATAGACTTAATTAAGTGAAAAGTTTTATTAAAAGATCAGCAGGCCCTGACCACAGAAAATCCAGTATCTAAGACATAGTTCCTACAGCCTCATTTACTTTTTGTGCAACAATGGGGATGCTATATCATTGTTTAAACATTTGATAAATTTCTCAGGAGGTTGGGCTGACATTGTTGCTCTTTGGGGACAGAAAAATAACCATTTCCCTTTTCTCCAAAGAACTAGAGCAGTACAAACTATAATCTGATTTCCAAATGTTTAAGATGAATAAAAAGAGGAAAAAGGTGGAAAAGGAGGAGGAGAGGGAGGAGGAGCAGGAGGACTGGAGAAGGAGAAGGAGGAGGAAGAGGAGGAGGAGGAAGAGGAGGAGGAGGAAGAGAAGGAGGAGGAGGAGGAGAAGGTGCAGGATGAGGGGAGGAGGAGGAAGGGGGAGAAGGGAAGAAAAAGAAAGAAAAGAAAGGAAAAAGAAAAGGAGAGAAGAAAGAAAGAAAAAGAAAGAAAGAAAAATAGAGAAAAGAAAAGGAAGAAACTCGTGTGCCTAAGCAAGGATTTGTTGTTGTTGTTGTTGTTGTTAGGTGCCCTTGAGGTGGTATCCGACCCATAGTGACCCTGCATACAACAGGCAAACACTATTGCTGCTTCTCTGCTGTTCATAGGGTTTTCAATGGTGGATTGACTTTTGGGAGTGGGTTGCCAGATCGGTCTCCCAAGCCTACAGTATCTAGTGTTCCCAGGTGGTCTCCCATCCAAGTACTAAACAGGCCTGACCCTGCTTAGCTTCCAAGATCTGATAGAATTGGAAACCACAGTGCTACAGGTGCAAGTCCAAGGATTAGTTAGGTATAACAAATATTAAGAGCTCCTCAATATTTATAACATCTCTCACAAACATTTTAAGAACATTGGTACTGTAACAATCTTACAGTAATTAGTCAGATACAGGTTAAAAAGTTTTGAGACCACTCATCATTGGGGAAATAAGACTGTTTTCTCATCTGTAATAAAAAGTACAAAACTGTTGCTGTCAAATTAGGATATTGTGAGGATTACATGAACTAATGTACGCCAAACACTTGTAGGCCTTAGTAATTGGCAAGGGGTTATTATCAAAATGTCTGTTATAGGGAAGGAATGATCCTAGAGTGCAGGTGCCCTTGTTAGTAATTCCCATGGAGGGTGGCAGTAGCTCCCATGATACCAAAGGCTCTATATGAAGTGAAATAAGCGGTGATAACAAAGCCAAGTTTTTTGGCAGCAGTGAATAAGCTACTGGATAATTGTTTCCATCCCTAACTGTATTACTCAGCTGTTATCACTGTAGCACCAACCAAAACAGATATGGAGGAAAAGTTTATTGGAAGCTCACATTCAGAGAATGGGTCCATAATAGGGCATATGTGACAGCAGGGTCTGTGGCTGATGACCTCACAGCATTGTGCAAAAGAGAGAGAGCAACCTGGGCAACAGGTCCAGGGCCAAAACCTCCAAAAGCTCACCCCCAGGGAGCTACTTCCACAAAGCAAGAATCTAACCTCCAAAAGTTTCACAGTATCCGGGGCCAGGTGTGGTGGCGCACGCCTATAATACCAGCAGCTCGGGAGGCCACGGCGGGAGGATCGCAAGCTCGAGACCAGAGATAGTCTGTGTAACTTAGCGAGACCCTGTCTCAAAAAGTGAAAAAAAAAAAAGTGGGCTGGGGTGCAGCTCAGTGATCCAGCACTTGCAGAGCATGCAGGTACAAGGCCCTGGGTTCCACCCCCAGTACCACAAAAAAAAAAAAAAAAAAAAAAAGTTTCACAATCTCCCAGGACAGTACCACCAGCTGGGGACTGAATTAAAGCACATGACTTTTGGGGCACACTCTTATATTCAAACCATGACACTAACTTTTCCAAACCTCATGATTCAGAGAGAAGCACAGTGCAGAGGAGGGTGTTCTTAACCTAATGACATGCATGGGGACCACATGCTTGTAGTAGCTTCAAAGTCTTTGCATGATCTCTTGTGCTTGAACCAGAAATTCTTCCTCCACCACACAGTCTTCCGCATCCATGCCCACAATTCTGACTTCCCTTAACCTCAACTTCATAGCTATTCTGCCCATCCACACATTCACCACCAACTTAAAATGCTGGAGACTTGCAAGTCTCTACTCTTCCCACCTGGCCAATCTCCAGTCTATCCGGACCTCTTGAGAACTGTCAAGTATTGCTTTAGGGAGATTCACTTGCTCATTTCATCAGTATTAACATCCAGCAGGAGTTGATATATAGTATGTATTGGGGAGAAAGTGACCCTTGAAAAGGATGAAAAGGATAGTACATACTCTTTCCTTTCAACTTTACAAACCAGCAAGGAAAAACAGATGGTAAACAAGTAATTATATGCGCACATATCTCTCAGTGTAGAATCATTGTCCATTCTGTTTTCTTTAATGGTTACAAAGAAAGTATGGCCTTTGAAGCAGATGAAGTTTGGCTCAAATATTGATTCTTCCATGTCCTAGCAGTGTGATGTTGTGTATATATGGTTACATTTCTGATCTTTAGTTGTCTCATCTTAAAAGTAGGGATGAAGAGTATCTATCTTATAGGACTTCTGTAGACCTTAGCTAAGATAGTGCAGGTCAGGATGTGGTGTAATAAAGATTTTGTCTAGAGTTTTTCACTGGTTCTGGCTCAGAGCTTCAAAATGTTGGAATTTCCACAATAATGAGAGTGTCTTTGTTATCCTAATGACTGACTCTTGGCAGACTCTAAATGGCTTTTTGATGGGCCAGTCACCTTGGAAGACCAACCACAAGATTAGAAATTTGAGGCTTCAAGTCGCCATACCTCAGAGGAAGAGTGGGTAGCCAGAGATTGAGTTCAATCATGTAGCCAATGATTTCATCAATCACACCTATGTAATGACGCTCCAGTAAAAATTCTGAACACAGAATTTCAGTGGGGCTTCCTATCTATGGAGCACACTGATATCCAAGAAGGGTGACATCCCCTGATTCCATGAAGAGAGGGCACAGGAGGTGTGCATTCCATCCCAGACCTCATTCTACGTGTCTGTTTATTTAACTGGTACTCCTGATTTGTATTCTTTATCATGAAACTGTACATGAGGTTGTCATGAAACCCCAAAATTTACAGCCAGTCATTTAGAAGTACAGGTATCCTGGGGCTTCCAGTGTGTTGCTGGTATCCAAAGTAACAGTGGTCTTGTTGGGGGCCAGGCTCCTTAACTTCTGGGGTCTCCACCAACTGTAGATAATTAGTCCCAGAACTGAATTTCAATACATCTTATTGAGATTGAACTGGAATAGGTGCTTAGATCAGTACCCAGCTACACAACTGGACCTTAGTAAATGCCAAGTACTTCATGAAGTCAAGCCAAGTCCACCACTCCCACCTCTATCTCTATTCCCATTGCCTTTTATCTCAAGTGGCTGTTTGAATATTTTTCAAACAAAATGATGTCCATAAGGAATTCATTTTGTGAGTATCATATTTAAGTGTATGAACCAAGACAGGGAAATAGATGGACAGAATTCTCTGAGTCAGTACATCTTAGAATTGAAAACTTGAACTGGGTGTGGTGGCTTACACCTGTAATAGCAGCAGTTCAGGAAGCAGAGGCAGGAGGATCACAAGTTTGAGACCAGAGGCACTCTGCATAAATTAGGGAGTCCCTGTCTCAAAAAGTAAAAAAAAAAAAATGGGCTGTGTGTGCAGCTCAGTGGTCCAGCACTTGCAAATTATACATGTACGAGGCCCTAGGTTCAACCCCCAGTACCACAAACAAATGAACAAACAAAAAAAGAATTGAAAACTTGAAAATGTCAAAAAGATGTTTAAAGGCTAGAAGCCAGCAGAACATTGTGTAACATCTTCATTAACTGTTTGAGAATCTTCAATGTCACCGAATCCATCCTATAAATTCAACTATAGTTCTATAAATCCAGCATTTTGGCTCATTACCACAATATGACTTTTCCCAGAGCCAATGGTAACTACAATGGCTAATATGGTCAGTGACACATAAATCTTCTCAACTGAAACCACGTATTTGTGGTTAACAGTTTAAACTTTTGGGGAGTTTTTTTGGCATTGTTTATCATCAACTCTGCCAATATACACATAACCTATCACTTCAAAGACTCTTCTACTGCTGTTTCAGCAGCAGATGAATTGTAAATATATAAACGTCATTGTAAAGACCAAAATAAAATTATGTTTGAAATTTTTTGGAAAATAAGATCACTTCAATTTTGGAAGACAATTTCAATCTTTAGAAACCTGCTCATAATTATTTTCCTCTGTGGGCTCTTAGGATTTAGAAGATATAGGGCTTAGAGTGACAGTTAGGAACTGCTGGTTCTCATGCTGATTCAGCTGTTGAACCCCTGGATCACCTCATTCAGGCTTCTTCATTTCTGTTTAGTTATCTCAGAAAGTGGAATAGGCAATCACAACATTTCATGCTGGGATATTATGAGAATGAGAAACAGACAACTCTAAGATAGCAATGGTTATTGAAATTGACAGATCACCCAAACGGGATGCTTTAAACACACACACACACACACACACACACACACACACACACACACACACACACACACACTTTGTTATCCCATAAGTCATTTGATTTAGTATTTATTTCTTTCACCAGGTTTGTGATGGGAGTTGCTAATAATGACAAATTCAATGGCCAAAAGGCAAGTAAAGAGACAGAGAAATTCAAATAATCCAGGAAATGTTGGCTATTAAATAATTGAAACTATATGTAACTCAGTACCTCCCTTCATTTCCTCTGGCTTCCTAATTTCTAGGAGCTGCCCAGGGGCCCTTTGCCCACAGTTCTCTTTCATGCCCTCATTACCTATTATCATGTGAGGCCAAAAACTATTCTAAAACAATAGCTTCACAGTTAGTGGACCTCTTTAACTCCTACTCACCCCCTCTCCATCTTGACCACCATTGCCTTTATTTCCACCAAATTGTGTTCTAATAATGATCTGTACAGCTCCAGTTCTCACTTTGCATGTCTTTCTACATAGTCTGATCCCCTAATTCAGGCATTGCAACTAAACAATAACTGTCAACCACACATCCCAAACACCACACCTTGGCTCTCCTGTTGTTTCTACCAGTCTACCTGTCAGGCTGCACAATTGCAACAAGGAAGGTTTTCTGAAGGGCTTATCAATATTAAATGCTTCTGAGATGCTGAGGGAGAGGGAAAATAAATAAAAAACTGTATATGGAATTAATTTAATTTAACAGGTACCTTAAAATGCTTATTATGTGCTCAACACTTTTCTAAATGTTTTATAAATATTATTTTATTTAAGCCTCATAATAACCTTAAAGAACATAACACCATTATGTTCTCCATTTTATACAGGACAAAGTTTCAGAAACTTGCCCAAAATATGGCAGAAAGTGACATTGTTACACACAGGCTGGCAGACTTAGAGTGTAGATTCTTAACTACTAATCTATGGTATTTATCCTTTAGATATAAGATAGTTAATGGTAAATATTTTTCCCAGAAAGAAATTTCAACAAACTAGAAGCAAATGGGCCCAATTATATAAAGGGATATGTATAATGTTAAAAATTCTTATGTTAATATATTTCTTGATAAATAGAAGGCAACACATTAAGAGAGAGCATATTTGAATGACATTTCAGTAGATAGAGATAGAAATTACAAAGACACAACAAGTAATAATCAGAGCAAGATTTAGGGAAAAGTTAGAGGATATTTGAGATGGCTGGAAGCAGATAAAGGGGAAAGAGTAGGTGATCTTTCTTACTCAATACTTGCAATAGTAACTTTCAAGTAGTCCTAAGAAGGATGAAAAAAAATAGACCAACCACACCAGGAAATAGGAGTGAACATCAATTCAATAAAGTCAGTTGGTAGAGCATTGAGCTGCAGTCTCTGAGGTCCCGAGTTCAATTCCCAGCACCGCAAAAATGGGAGAAGGGTCTGGCAGTCCACTCCCAAGGCAATCCCGAAATAGTCAGCAATTGAAAACCCTATGAGGGTAGCCATGAGTTGGATACAGGCTCGACGGCACCTAACACAACAACAACAACAAAAGTATTACAAAGGCAGAACAAGAACCTCATCAACATTATCGTTGTTGTTAGGTGCTGCTGAGCCGGATCCAACTCATAGCAATCCTACGTAGAACAGAAAGAAGTACTACCAGACACTGTGCCATGCACATGATCTTTTTATGTTTAAGCCCATTGTTGCACTCACTGTGTTTCTTCTCATTTTGTGTTGTGCCACATCAGCAAAAGGAGGTCCCAGGGGCTTAGCTCCATTCTCATTACTAAGGTCAATTCTACTTTCAGAAGACAACTCTTCCCCAGGTGTCTTTTGAGTGCCTTCCAGCCTGGGGGGCTAATTTTCTGACACTATATTTGACAGTGGTTCTGTGCTAGTCATAGAGTTTTCAATGGTTAATTGTTTTGAGAGTGGGCTGCCAAGTCCTTCTCCCTAGTCTGTCTTAGTCTGGAAGCTCAGTTGAAATCTGTCCACAATGGGTGATCCTGCTGGTATCTGAGATACTGGTAGCATAGTTTCCAGGATCACAGCAACACACAAGGCCCCACAGCATAACAAGCTGACAGACACAAGGGTTCACTAACTTTAGAAGGAATGTAATTCCAAAAGAGTTAGTTTAGTGTGCTCTCTCAACTTGTTCCAGAAACTTTCTTTCATCTTAGCATTGGAGAATCTCTATGAAATTTTCTATTATTTTATGTGTTAAAAATACATTCTTTCTGAGAAGATTCATAGCTGAGAATTCATTTTCCCCATTTGCCATGTTTTGTAATGCATCATAAGAACTCTTTCAGTCTTTGGAGCTAAATTCACTTGTACAAATTGCCATTTTTAAGGTCTCAATGCAGGTATATCTGAGAGGCTCTCCAGTACAAATAAAATTGCCAAATAAAATTGAAACAGTTTTAACTGAAAGTTTTTTCAGCTGCTATATTTTATGAAAATTCTGTTCTGTTAAACTTTAGTCCTGGCTCATAGCCAAAGGAAAAATCAATTGATTTATTTAATAATACATTGTCCACAGTAAGTGCTAAGAAGAGAGTGTTGCTACCATTCTTGTTTATATAATCTAGCATTTTCCTGGACATTTGCAATTAGGACTAACATCTTTACAACTTCAACATAGATAGAATCAAATGATTGCCAAAATGGCTCAGGCACCTTAATCACAGTACACAAATATTGAGAGGAACTAGAAAGTTAGAGAGAAAATGCCTTTCCCACTTTCAGACGAACTCTTCAGGAACTCTATGCAGCTTCTCAAAATTGAATGAGTCTAGAGATGTGTTGATCTGGTAGCCAGATTGAATGTGGGCCTAGTACATAAAATTCACCTATAATAAAATGAAAAAAAAAATGCTCCCAAATGTGAGCAAATAAATAGTTAGGATTACCAAACTCCATTAGTTGAGACCTATGGTTTCAAATGTAATATTTGGAAATTGAATTGAGGTCCTAAAGTCCCCCTAGACTGTTTTAATAGTAGTTTTTGAAAAGTTTATTGACAATATATTTGGACTGAAAAAGCCTTAAAAAGATAAACAAAGAAATTAACAAGGATTAATTTTATCACATTTAATTGAACTAAATCTCTCCATGAATCAGCTCTCTTCATTATATCCCTATAATATTTCTATGCATTTCTATGTGAAATAACAGTGATTCTATGATTTTAAAATATAGGCCTATACATTTTACTAAATTTAATTTGTCATTTTAATTATGAATGTTTATAAGCAAGTAGGTTATCTTTTTGCTTATGTTTGTGAGTAATTTGGGGTAAAAATATGATAAAGTCAATTCTTATTATTCACATTGGTTATGTTCTATAGTCACCATGAACCTGGATAAGTAGTTACAAGTCATTATTGCTAGGAGAGATACAGAGTTAGGTTTCCTGAGAGCCTCTGGTCACATTTTTCATCAACCAATTAATACATAAACATGTTTGTGTGTGTGTGTGTGTGTGTGTGTGTGTGTGTGTGTGTGTGTGTGTTTGTAAAGCAGTTTAAAATAAGTTGTGAATTCTTTAACACCATTGTAATGCATGCCAGGGTGAAGCTGATCTAATGCACATATTTTCTTTATGAGGCACATCATAGCTTTCTTGTGCTCAGGAGAACAGAACACCACTTCACAGTGACCCTTGGGGGATGATTTTAAACACTAAAATGACTCCTTGTTAAAGGTGACCTTTCATTTATTTTTGTTGAGCTTAATGTCTAGCATTACTATCTGACACATTTATCTTTCACATTACATTTGCACAGCTCATTCTTATACTTTAGCAGATACACATTTAAGATTAGTTTATGATCCCAAAAGCTACTATTACAGCATACCTAAGATGTTGAAATTTCCAGTGGGAGAAAAATATTAGAGTTTTCACCCTGACATTTACTTTCCTCTTTCGGTTGCCACAGCATAAGTGAACCATGATTTTCCTTAAAGAATAGAATTTGCTAGGAAAAAATTCCGATCATAGTCTCTATTTTTCACTTAGGTACTTAATTGCTTACAAAGATGGGATAGGTGGCTAAACCACTTGCTTGATACAAAATATTATTTCTAGATACCACCTCAAAACAATTGGTTATTTTTGAGGTCATTTTAAAAATATTAAACTAATGTGAAATATCCTCTTTCACCGCAATATAACCTTCATTTAACAAGTTTGTTCCAACAAAGTAAAATGTCAGACTGACCCTCCACTAGGCTCTGTGACTCTAAGTAAAAAGAAGTGTAACTGTCTTCCATTGCAACTTACAAAGTGTAGCCAGATAGTGAGGGCAAGCACCACAAGTTTTAAATGAACTTAAAATGCAAATCAAAGCTCTACTCCAAATGGAGCCCACAATGCTTATTTAGTATGCTCACTTTATGATGTCTGATAACTGTCCTGACATATTTTCACCAGTTGGGGAGTCATTTATTTTGAAAATTACTTACTACCTGCCTTTTATCAAAATTTTGCTTCAACTAAGAAGATACTACATTTTTTTAAAATTTGGTAATAAAAAGTGGCATCATATATTCCCCTCAGATATATCTGTGGTGGTAACAGATTTCTTGGGTCCATTGTGTAGTTTATAGAGGTTAAGAGTCAGGATTTTGTCATTTGGTGTTTTCATAATTAGAAAATCATGTTTGTTGATAGGATATGACTATATGTGGCAACTTTAAACCATCTTGCTTATCCTGTTAATGCATTGCAACACATTGTGAAAATTTGATAAATCTTTTCTTTCTTTTTTCCAGGTACATTAATTTTTATAGAAATTTTGTACAGTTGTTATAGCTGTCAAAAAGTAAAACCTATTAAAATGGCATCCAGTTGGTATATAAAATTTTAAAAATTATCCTCCTAAGTCTCACAATTAATACAGAAAGGATAAGGTGACCCACTAGCTTTATAATGTTGTAAAAGTCAACAAGCCTGATTCTCTCTCTCTCCATCCTACTATGATAAAAACAATAATTACACTCCCCACAGAGTAACATCAGACAGCTGGCCTCTGGAAAGTCATAAAAGTAATAAAAAGGAAATAAATATCTGTTCATACATATCTTATTGTAGAATCTACACAGCAGCCTTTCCCAGCAAAAAGTTTACCTTTAGCCCTGGCAGGGGAAGTAGCCAAAGAATGGAGATGGGAAAAAGTCAAAGACGCCCTAAGTTGCTGATTTCCTTTTGTAGATGGTATGTTTTATGCATTGTTATGCTCCAAGAGGGAAGACATCAGCTAGACTTGGATTGTAGCACCTCATTGTATAGTTCCTACAATCTATAAAATCATAGTTAGCATGAGTGATAATAGGAAAATATGTGATACACATCACAGGTTGTATCATTTATCTGTGAGGCAACCTGAGAGATCTTTGTGTACGTATACTGTGTTTATCCTCTATCTCTGCTGGTGATTTTCAACAAGAAAGATTGAAAATACCTTCAGGACTGATGACTGTTCCAGCCCTCAATTGCTTTCAACCCATTTATGGACAGAGCCAGTGGTTGTGGACTTTTACCAAACCAAGAGCACCATTTTCTCACTTACTCCACCAGTGCATTTCATATAGTTAGAATCTGTTTTTTCTCAAGGTTATTTAACAGGTCCACCAAGTCACAGGCTAAATGTCAACTTTTGACTGAGCTTCTGCCTTTGGGTTTTGGCTTCTATTCCAATCTTTCGGTATGAAAGAAAAAAGAGAGTACTTCTGAACACTTACCTTACTTTAAAAAAAAAGGCTGTAAAATTTATAATAAAAATATTGCTTTCTACTTACTTCTTTGCTTAAGAATCACAGATATAGAGCTGGGTGCAATGGTACATGCCTGCAATCCCAGTGACTTGAAAGTCAAAGGCCAGAGGTAGCCTGCATAACTTAGCAAGACACTGTCTCAAAATAAAAAAAAATAAATGAGAAAGGGGCTGATGGTGCAGCTCAGTGGTACAGCACTTGCAAAGCATTCACAAAGCCCTAGGTTCAGTCCACTGGCAACCCCTCTAGAAAAGAATAGAAATTGACAATGAACACACAATTAAGCTGTCAAGTAGCAAATATGCTGGTGTGCATGATCATTTGAAATACACTCATATAGTTAGGGGCTGGGATTTAGCTCAGCTGGTAGAGCACTGCTCTGCAGTCTCTGAGGTCCCAAGTTCGATCCCCAGCACCCTAAAATGGGAAAAGGACATGGCAACCCACTCCCAAGGCAATCCCGAGACAGTCAGCCATTGAAAACCCCATGTCAGACTCGACTCGACGGCACCTAACAACAACAACAACGTATAGTTAGAATCATACCAAGTGCTATTGAAGTAAGAACACATTTTGTGAGAATATTTTCCAGAAGGGGATGGATTTGTAGGACTTGACTAGTTCCCAAGACATTATGATGATAAATTAGATTTAAAAGAGCATAGAACTAAATGGAATTCATCTGGTTCAGTTTAGATACGTTTTTTTTCCCCTTCCTAATACATTGTCTACCAAATTGGAAGTAAAAGTCCTAAAAATATAATAAAAATCTAGCTTCTGAACCTGGGTGGGAGGTGGGTGGAGGTGGGGGGATGGAAGGCTACTTAATTTAGATGTTACCTTAGCTCTCACCCAAGAATGTCAATCTTCTATAACAATTTTTTTCTTCTGATACTACTATCAGCTGGTTAAGTAAACAGAAAAGATAGATCATTAACTTACGTAGAGAATAACATGATTTGTTATGCTTGTAGCTTTTCATGTTTGTTTAGTATGTAAGGACTTATGACATTTTATATGCTACTGCAGTCCAACATGTAAGTACTGTCTTGAGTTGCTTATTCTGTTCTGTCCTGATTGAAACCAACACAGTTAGATTTTCTCGAAGTTGCTAGCTTTAAAAAAATATGAGGGATCTTGTAAAACTTTACTAAGCCAAATATTTAGCAAATACTTCTAAAGTAGTTACCATGGGCCAACACTCTCCTAGTCAGTTTAATTCTCAGGACAACATATGATGACATTACTGTTGCTTTCCTAAGTCCACAAATGAGAAACTTAGATGCAGTTTAAGTAGCTTCCCAAGAATCATCAAGTTCAGTAATAGTGGAGCCAGGGTTGAACCCAGACACACTGAGAATTTTTCTTTTCACTGATATAGGAATGCTATCATAAATATAAGGGGCTGGGATTTAGCTCAGTTGGTAGAGCGCTGCGCTGCAGTCTCTGAGGTCCTGAGTTCAATTCCCAGCACCGCAAAAATGGGAGAAGGACCTGGCAATCCACTCCCAAGGCAATCCCGGAACAGTCAGCCATTGAAAACCCTAAGAGGGTCACTATGAGTCGGATACAGACTCGACGGCACCTAACAACAACAACAATAACATCATAAATATCTAGATGTTAACATCTAAATTATATGTAGATAAAATTCAAAACTAGATTAGGTGATTCTTAATGACATCATTAGTAGATAATGCTGAAGTCAACATTCTTTTTGTTTTGTATTTTTGTTTTTGTTTTTCTTTGAGACAGGTTCTTTCTATGAACCCCAGACTTGCCTTGAACTTACCATGTAGCTCAGGCTGGCATTGAACTCATAATCCTCTTACCTCAGCATCCTGAGTGCTGGGATGACAGTCATGTGCCACCACACCTGATTTTTTTTCATATAATTAAATTTTTTCACATAATTAAAGAAAACTTCTGTAAGAAAGTTTTGGTGGTATATAGAAATTTTGAAGATCATGGTAACCATTTTGTTAATGCTCTTTTTGCCACTTTTCTTTTTTCTTCCATTTAGCTTTCAACCAATACCAGAGTTGGTTACTTCAACATATTTTGAGCATGATATGCCCTCTTTAAAACTCTTCATTGCTTTTCACTTCAGACATGATAAAACTTAACTATTTAGATAGGGTGATAGAGTCTCCATAAACCATGCTCATGAGTCAATCTTCTCCATGGCTCTCTTTGTCTTTGTACATGTTGTTACCTCTGTCCAAAGTTCCACTAACCATTGTTACAGTTTGAATCTAAAATGTCTCCCAAGGGTCATATGTTTGAATGCTTATTTCTCAACTGGTGACATTGTTTTGAGGAGCTATGGAACTTTAGGAGGTCAGACCTAGCTAGTGTAGGTAGGTCACTGCAGGGGGCAGGTGTCTTTAAGGTTTTACCCAAGCCTCTAATTCCAGTAGCTCTCTGTCTGCGACTGATCCTCAATGATATGAAGTCTTCTGCACAGGTCTTGCTACCAGCTGCTCCCCTATGCCTCCCCACCATTACAGATTGAAATCCTCTAAACCATAAGCCAAATAAACCTATTCTTCCTCCTTAAGTGATTCCTTCAGATATTTTGGTAACAGTGACCAAAAAGCTAACTAGTACAACCATTCTCCCCTCCTTCTCCCTAGCCTACCTTCAAAGCCTCTTTCTGCTTAGCAAATTCCACTCATTCAAGGCCTGGTTTAAAGATAATATTCTCTCTCTCTCTCTCTCTCTCTCTCTCTCTCTCTCTCTCTCTCTCTCACACACACACACACACACACACACTCTTCTCCTTAACAAATAATCAAATCATTATTTTTAGCAGAAAGCAGTGGTACATGCCTTTCATCCCAGTGACTTGGGATGCATAAACAGGAGCATCACAACTT
This sequence comes from Pedetes capensis, assembly GCA_007922755.1. Taxonomy (NCBI): domain Eukaryota; kingdom Metazoa; phylum Chordata; class Mammalia; order Rodentia; family Pedetidae; genus Pedetes; species Pedetes capensis. The sequence goes on from VMDO01001600.1 coordinate 15,963, forward strand.
CAAGGTCAGAAGCAGCCTGCATAATTTAGCAAGACTGTCTCAAAATACAAAGTAAAAAATGAGCAGGAGATGGGGCTCAGGAATAACAAACAAACAAAACACAATGAATTACTTTTATAATTGTCTATCTGCACTCCCATGGAACTTAATTCTCCCTTATCATAATATATTGCCTTCTCTCAAAGCTATTTATATTAGTGAAAGCAAGCCCCAAACCTTCATTGTATAACCTAGAGCATTTTGGAGTTCCATAGGATTTTAAAAACCAAGCTGGAAATGAGCCCATGCTAATAGATTGAAAACTTCACAAGAAAATCACCATCAGCAAGAGTCAGCAGATGCAGTAAACAGATGAATTAATGCTACTGAAATTAAAATACTAGATCAACCTGAAAGAGATTATAAGATAAACATGTTTTAAATAAAGAAATTTGAAGAAGAAAAGCCATGATTAATACAAATAGCTCATGAATATTGCTGATATAACAACAATCACAATATGTATTGAGTGCTCAAAAATAAGAAATAAACCCAAAGCTGACTTTTATGCAGAAGCTAAAGGTGAAAGTTGAGAAAGTCAAATTTACTAATATAAACATATATATACATACATATATATACATACATATATATACATATATATGTATATATATGTATATGTGTGTATGTGTGTGTGTGTGTGTATATATATATATATATATATATATATATACCTGTCCCTGCCACTTGAAGTCTGGGGCTGGATTATCTGTCATTCTATTCCTACCATCCAGGACTTGTATAGATGGTAGAGCTGAACTGAATCTATTGAGTTGAACATATTTTATTGTAACAACACGAGAGAAGCAGAGACTATGCCCAGCTTTGATGCCTGAACAATAACAATTTCTACCAGAAACTGATTTCAACTGTTTCTTTCCTTGGCATCCTGCACCATGCTTATCTGCATTCAACATTTAGGTGGTATCTGATATATTTGGAGTGATTAAGTGAATCTATCTGATTAACCCAAAGTCTGTGGAAGAGTCAAAAAGCAAACTATTTTCTTAATTACAGCATCTTCAAGAAGCTATCACATGGAGTTCACACAAGTTTGGGGGTGAGTCTGATCCTCAGCTTGTGTGATTTAAGCAAGTTTAGCAAATATTTAGCAAATGTTTAGCAATCTTATCTATAAGATGAGAATAATATTACTACTGGTTTCATAAAATTGCTTGAAGATCTAAATGAGTTTATATGTGTAGGGTGCTTAAATGTGTGCCTGGCACAGATTTACCTTGGTAAAAGGGTTAGGTAAGGTTATTACATGGTATGGCTTTTTCTTTCTATAGATATTTATTCTGTACTCATTTGTCTCCTGTCTGCTGCAAGACTCTTTTCAAGAAACTGATAATGATTTTCATGTACAAGCAAATGCCACAGTAGCCATAGTCATCCACATAGTGGTTTTTTTCCCCCACTGGATTCAAAGAAATCTCGGATGCCTTTTCCTTAATCCCTACAATGTTGACCACATATTTTCTTTGTTTCATCTAGTTCTGTATCTGTACTTTAATGTTTTTGTCAGTGCATAAAACGCCATGATGTTTACAGAAAGACTATCTGCAGTAGTATGCCTTAGAGAAACATGCTACCATCAACACATCAGGCCTCATAGACAAATGTCTTCTGTGTCTCCAAATAAAAAGCTATGTACATGAAGGTAAGTTAAGTAAATGTGGAACAGTGACAAACAGTAGTTTAACAGAGCAATATTTAATGGCTCAGTGCTTATAGACCATTTATCATGAAAATGTTTCATAATAGCAATTCTTCAATTCCATCACTGTGATTATTTCTTTGTAATGAGGTCTTCAACTGCTAAACTTTTGATGAAGAACACTTTCTACATCTTGGGTTTCCAAAACATTTCTATTAGACACGGAGAGCAACCTATGGTTCTCTTTTCTCACTTTTGCTTTTTTGAATTTTCTTTCATTTCCTGACCAGATTGCTTTACTTTCTTGGTGAAGTAAGATTTTTATTATAGTTTTTGGACAGACACTCATGACATAAAACCAAATTCAAAAGGTTCATCACATATCCAAACAAGTTTGACTTTCTCAACTTTCACCTTTAGCTTCTGCATAAAAGTCAGCTTTGGGTTTATTTCTTATTTTTGAGCACTCAATACATATTGTGATTGTCGTTATATCAGCAATATTCATGAGCTATTTATAATAATCATGGCTTTTCTTTTTCAAATTTCTTTATTTAAAACATGTTTATCTTATAATCTCTTTCAGGTTGATCTAGTATTTTAATTTCAGTCGCATTAATTCATCTGTTTACTACATCTGCTGACTCTTGCTGATGGTGATTTTCTTGTGAAGTTTTCAATCTATTAGCATAGGCTCATTTTCAGCTTGGTTTTTAAAATTCTATGGAATTCCAAAATGCTCTAGGTTATACAATGAAGGTTTGGGGCTTGCTTTCGCTAAGGAGTTTCAGAGATTTTTGGACTGGTTTCTAAGGTTGATTTCTCATATCATTTTGCCTGCACCACCCAAGTAGTGCAAATTTAGGTCCTCCATGGGCAAGTGACTTAGATCTTCTGTTTTAATTTGTCAGATTACTTGCTTTTTCCAACACAAGTCTCAGATTTGTTTACATTTTCTCTGGTTAATTTTTTTTTAACTAGGAGGCCTGGAAATCTTCAGATATTTTGTTTTATATGCAAGACTGTCAGATTATGCTTGTACTCTGTAAGTGTTTGCAACAATTTCTCTAGCAAGGAGAGCTTAAATCTTTTCTAATGCTCATGTGAAATGCCTTGGGATTAGTTTTCTATGACCTCTTACTCTGTTTCTTTTCTTACTTTTTCCTATAGCACCAGGAATTTCCTTGTATACTTTAAAATCGATTATTGTATTTTACCCAGTATGGGTTCTAGTTTTTTTTTGTTTTTTTTTTTTTTTGTCAGCCCAGCTCTGCTGTCTATAACCTGAGGAGTTCCCCCTCCTAGAGACCTGCATTCAGGTGAAGCATGTCCTTGGATCCATTGCAGAAAAGACTTTTAGGACAAGTCAGACTGAAACAAAGTTAGTGGGTTTATTATAGATGTAAGAGAAAGTACAAGCTTTAGATTTAAACATGGGCATTTGGAGAGAAAATGAGATACTTAAAAGAATAATAGTATATGTCCATATAGATATGGACACAGGCTCCTCAAGAGAGAATTACACCTGAGTGTCTTGTGCCTTTTATTTTTTTACTTTATTTTATTTCATTTTATTTCCTGTGGTGCTGGAGATAGAACCCAGGGCCCTGTGCATGCTAGGCAAGTGCCCTACCACTGAGCTACATCCATAGCCCGAATGTTTTTGTGGCTTAGAAGTTACACTGCTTGAAGGAAGTAATATGCAACCACATTTATAGGTTAAGCAAAATTTAAATTAAGGAAAGTTTTAAAATTAAGTAAAAAATATGTGATCTGATTTACTTGTTTTTCTTATCTTAAAGAATTTTCTTTTGTAAATATAAACGTAAGGTGGTTTTATGACATGCAGTGTTTAGGTTTAGGGATGGGAGAGTAGTTCTAATAAGGTTAAACTCAAAGGTGACAACCATGCTGGTGCTAAGCATCGTCCATTTCTTATTTCTAACACCTTTCTTTGAGAACCATTAGGAAGATGACCATGGTGTCCATGGAGGCCATCTTCACTGATCTTGTCATTTGTACTGAAGTTCTTGACTCTTAGCCTGTAGGAGACATACCCAGATTCTAGAGGGAAGAGCTCCCATGTTTCCTAAATTTTCCCTGTCTTTCTTATATTCACATTTGCAGATTCCACCACGTGGCTCAAAGACCAACTTGCTACTCCTTGAAAATCTATAGGCTCCCCCACTCCCTCCCCTATTTTTCTTAGAGTCAAGGTTGCCCTCCTTCCTCCCCACATGGACCTTGTTCAACTTCTTGTACCATGGCTCCTCTTCTGCCACAATCAAATTGTATACCAAACACCAGAGTGATTCCAGGATACTATATGGGCTTTCCAATAGTTCAATCTCTGAATTAAAAATCAATATGCATCTCTTCTGCCTTGGTTAAATTTCATGAATTTAAAAATCATTTGCCAATTAGAACGAAAAAAAATTATGTTCTTATACTCCAAGAAAGGATGATAGCAAAGGCATCTAGGAGGCCAAGCAGCATGGTTGGGGAGGAAGAGAACTGAGCAGCACTGCTAGGGGAAGTCCATAAGGCAGGTTTTTCCATGGTAAAGAGACAGACATGAATAATTTTTCTACCAGAAAAAGGGTTCACAGAAATGACTATTAATAACTGAGATGCAAAAATGGAACATTTTCCTTTAAAAAAATAACCCAGAGGTATATTTGTGGCAAAATTGTATGCAACATTTGTCCAAAGATAAAGAGTAAGAACCAACTAACCAGACATGGTCCTTCATAGATTCTTCCTTCAAATCTGAACAGAAAAAATTGATAACATTATTAATTTTAGCCATACTATAACATGCTAATTTAGATGAGATTAATATCATTTGCCTACTGACAAGTAAACTATTACACAGAACATCATTAGCATTCTTATCTATTTTCTTATTATTAATCTACTTGAAAAACTATGAACTTTGGTTAAAAAAAAGATATATGAGTCCATTCTGGAAAAAGGAATGGTTACCACACAAGATGCTCCTGAGGAAGTGTGCCTTAAACTAATCTTCTGTAATCCCATTAATGATTCAGAGCCCTGGAAATCAATACTGCAATGGGGTATAGGAAGTGACTAGAAAGAGCAGTGCTTCTTAATTATGTACAGTGATCATCATTTGAAGCTTCTGTATTTGCAAATCCATCTACTAAAAATCTACTTGCAAGCCCCAAGTCAATATTCAGAGCATTGCCATGGTTATTCTTAGAAAGGCAAAAGGAAGTGAAATTTCTAAATTGCCTGTTAAGCATGTTCCCAGCTGAAGTTAACCTTCTTGTTTTAACTAATACTGGGACTTTGTGTGTGGGGTGGGGTGGGGTGCATTTGGGGGTTTAACCCAGGGCCTTGCACATACTTTGCAAGTGCTCTACCACTGGGCTGCACCCCTAGCCCATTTTTAATTTATTTTATTTTGAGACAGGATCTTGCCAAGTTATACAGGCTGCCTCTGGCCTCAAACTCATCATCCTCCTGCCTCAACCCCCAAGTTGCTGGGACTAGAAGCATGAGCCACTCCTTCCAGGACAAATGTACTTTGGGGAGTGTATTTCACATCACATTTTTTAAATTTTGTGATTTTTATTGGTGGTTTCACTGCTTGAAATGATCCCCCAGTGTAGTGCTGAAGTGATGTCTAGGGTTCCTAAGTGCAAGAGGCTGTGATGAACCTTGCAGAGAAAATTGGTGTATTAGCTAGACTTCATTCAGGCATGAATTCTAGTGCTATTGGCCATGAGTCCAATGTTAATGAATGAACAGTATAGTACATACAGGAAAAGGAAAAGGAAATTCACCCATTTTTTGTGTGAGGTTACCCTGGAAAATACTAAAGTAGTATCTTTGTTGTTAGGTGCTCTCCAGTTGGGTCCAACTCATAGCGACTCTATATATAACAGACCAAACACTACCCAACACTCTGTCATGCCCAGCACCATATTGGTACTTCTCTGCTATTCATACGGTTTTTCATGGCTGATTGTTTTTTAGAAGTGGGTTGCCAGGAACTTTTCCCCAGCCTACAGCACCTGGTTTTCCCAGGTGTTCTCCCATCCAAGTACTAACCAGGCCTGACCCTGCCTACCTTCTGAGATTAGATGTGATCTGATGCCAGGTGGTAAGGCTGTAGTGTATGGCAAAAGATTTTTTTTAAGTGGAGCTTAATTCATGTATTTGTGATGATAATATGGATGAAAAGCATAGTAGATATAATTGTTTTGAGACTGAAAGCCAAAGAAATTTATAGTCACATTTCTCAAGATCAGGAAAATGCTAAGCCTTTCTTAGTGCTGGTTGAGTCTGCATTTTTGATAAGTGATAAGACATGAAAAATAATAAAACTGAACACAAGGCACATTGTACAGATAAGGAGGCTACACTAGAATTTTTAATAATATGGAAGAAGAAATTTCCAACACTGATAAAACTGACTTGCATTATAAGCATGTTGGCAAATAAACCTATATAATGTAAATGACCTCCGAAGTCTCTAGCTTTAAATAATTCAAACACTGTGAAATTATTTATTAGAGATGTATATTGAATGAGGTGTCTTTGAACAGAAATATGCATAAAGCAAGGTTATGTTTTCATCAACTGATGAAACTATGACCAAAGGCTCATATGAACCTCATATTGCCACTAGGAGCAAGGGTTCAATATTTGCTAATTCAGTGTTAGCAGTATGTTTACAGTATAAAACTACTGTCAATGTTGAGACTTGTCTATAATGTAGATATTTAATATGAACTATTATATCCCAGGAGTATAGAATAAATTTTTTACCAATGCATTCAAATGGAAATAACATATTTGAACGTTAAACTCAACCATCAAATTTAAGGAGATGTCAACATGCATTAACTATCAGGTATCTGGAGAAAATGACATCCACTTGCTACAAGCAATGAGATTATTTTCTAAGAGGAATTAGTCATATATTCAGTTAGGCATATGGTATCTGGCATTCCACTGGGTCTCATTCCCACATTATTATTTATCTCACAAACTACTGATATCATTTAATAAGTGCATTTTATTTAGCTTACTACCATAGAAGCAATAGAAGTTCATTTTACTTACATGCTTTATGTCTGTTTTTCATATTAAACTGTACATTTCTTGAGGGCGGAACCATGTACTCCCTGTTTTAGTATCCACGATGCCTAATATAGGATATGGCCCAAAGTAAATACTAAATAAATGTTTGTTGGATGAAGTACATAAAATCATAACAGTTTTTTAAAAATCATGGTCATGTTCAATTTAATTTTCCCTGTGGTTTTCAAGTAATATAATTTGAGATGATATTTCAGTGTTTTAAAATTTTTAGTTGTTTAAATAACACTCGGATGCATAATTGTAGTACAGAAAAAAGCTAAACTTTATAATAATGTTCATGAAAAGTACACAGCTATTTGCCATTCTGCCAGTCCAACTCTCTTCCCCAAATATTTTTGCATGAATACATGGCAAAGATAACTATAGCTAGAGGAACAGTGTACAAACAACATTATACACGAAAAAAATACACAATTCATTTTTTCTCTCGATATTTATGATGTGACCCAAATACTGATTTAGGAAGTATCAAATATCCAAAGATACAGAGTGTATTTTGAAACCCATTCTCCCAAATAATACACACATGTCTGCCTCCTAGGCTGTCCACTCTGTCGGCAGTCTTTTCAAACTAAAATATGTTTGATATTAAGGTTTTTCAATTAGTGAAGACATTGTTATGACTATATTTACATGACCTTTGAATTCTCCATTTCCTGTGAAAGTTGAGGGGAATTCATGAACCTGCCATCTCAGTGCACTCTAAAATATTTGCTCCAGAGAAAATGTAATTTTATAGTTCAAGAAATCTCCAACTTGAAATAAAAGGTAGATACATATCACAACTCGGAAGCTGTAAATGGAGTGCATCCAGAGGTTAAAGAGGCTTAGAGAAGCCCTGGGGAATGTTCATAGGTCAAGAATTCCACATCTCTGGCAAGCTGAAATGAGCAGCTTATAGTTGATTTCACAACTTGGATGAAAACCAGTAACAAGATCATCTGAATTATAGGGCTGATGCCAATAAAAGATGTCACTATTGTATTAAACACACACACATACACACACAAAAAAAACACCCATACAGAAATAAGAAAACACCCCATGGTACCTTTATATCTGCTCAGAAAGTCCAACTCATCATCAATTGCTTACTAGTAACAGCAAAAGAAATACACAGGGCTTTCATTTTTAAGACTGGCATAAGAGAGAATGTTTGCCATTTTTACTTATTGACCTGCTCCTTTAAATAAAATTTAGAAATTTATAACTTCAACAGTTTTCTATTGCATTCATTATTATAAAGGAAAACAGAGTTAGAAACCTTAAACTAGGTCACTTGGTTTTCTTTTGTGTTGTTTCCTCCAAGTTCAAAACATTTTCCTGTCCCAATAGCTAACAACCTCTCAGGTCAGAGTTAAGCTGAATGCATGCACCCCTCAGCACAATATTCTGTATGGTTTTATCCTCCCTCCATAAGTTTAATGATATCTGCCCATAATGGGAAGCTCCTCTGCTTTTGATCAATGACTCCTCTTTTCCATGAGCCTACATTAGAGTTATCTTTCAAGTTGTTGGGCTGGGGGAACAATTACCAGTTTGTAAAAATAACCTTAGCATATAGAGAACAAAGTTTTTAATGTGATTATTTTCATAAACATAGCTTGTTGGGCACCAACTCTGTTGTGAAAAAAATAACAGGTAAACAATGTGAGCACAGCAACAGCAAGGACAGCTCTTTTTATGAAAATGGCATCTGGTATGAAGCTATAGGTGGAAAAGGGGGCACATCCTAAAAGAGAATTGTTGTTATTGTTATAAGTACCATTAAATATTGAGGAGACCGGTTATGAAGAAATTAGATTTCCAGGGTGCTTGCATAAAAGAGAGATTACATTTCTCCTGAAAAGAATATTAGGAATAATATTTATGGAGAGAAGATGGGGAAAGGTGATTGGAGGATCTGGGAGCCAAGATTCAGGGGCAATGAGAAGATCATGCTCACTGAGAATGATGAGCAGATGTCTTATTGCTGGAGAACAGAGTTAGTGGGAAAAGGAGAAATGGAAATATGGTAGACACAGGAAGGAGGGGATTGATCAGGGGTCTTGAGTGTATCAAATGCTAGCAAACTGCAAAAAGTAAATACTAGATTGACAGAGATTCACTCAGTTGTTTATTCACTATAACAAAATATTTTCAAATATTCAGCAGTTTGACATTGTGTTCACAAACCTGTCTCACTAGAATTATAAAATATAATAGAAGATAATTCAACAGGAAGGACCAAGAGAACAAGTAGGAAAACTATGATTTAAGAAAAGGCAAATAAACCAAAAAATCTTGAGATTTCATTGTTTAGAGCAGTCAACAAAAGACTGTTTACTAGTATTAAGAATGTGAGTTCTGAATCTGAGCAGTCAACCAGAGTGTGGGCTCATCTCTCCAGGCTTAGAGAACTAAGGATCAGACAGAGTCTATTGAACAATTTGGGCTAATGAGGACATTAAACCCAAAAGTGTAGATCACAAGCAGTCAGAAGTACGAGGTCTAAGTAACAAGTAGCAGGATGTATCTGGACCATTTATGAGTAAGTGGCTCAGAAGTACTCACAGAAGGCCCTATGTATCCTCTGAAAGTGGTCATGCCTGAGCCTCCAAGTGTAGAAAATGGAGGGGCCCCCGGATGGGGCAGGGAGTTTATCAAACAGGAAGCAAAGGGTTTTCCAATCAAACATCTAGAAATCTGATGGAATTCTTTGCTCTCTACCGAGATACTCTGATGTCAGGTAGACACACTCAGAACAAATGTCAGATTGGGAACTCTTGAGGAATTGTCTTCTTAACAAAAGTGTTTCACAGCCCCAGTCTTGAGCCTCAAGTGCAACTTCCATGATTCCCAGTGATCTTCCAAAGAAATAAATGCATTCTACTCAGAACTAAAGCCTCCCCATGTAATCGACCTTCATAGACTTCTCATTTTCTTGGCAAATTGCTACACGGCTTTGCAAGATTTTCAATTTTTTCCTACCCTACATTAACTCCTAAGAAACAGTTTTAATAACGTAAGTGGACTTTTTTGTGGCTCTTTCAAAATGATCAGATAGAATCTCATATTACAGTAGTACTTTTTAAAATTATGTGCTACAATTTGGAGAATCATAGATATTTTCAGAGAGAATGAAAATTCCTTCAGGGAGTAAAGAGTGTGTACTAGTAGGTCTGTTTTAAATAAATTTAAGAGTGCAATGGAAAAAGAAAGAGACCAAGAGACCAACAGAGTATTTTGGGAGTCAGGGGAACCAAAGACTATGTTTCTTAAACTAGGAGCATTTCACAGATCAAGAAAGTTTTATTAGGTGGTGAGTTGGTGAATCTAGATATAAATATGGAGCTTTTCCTCTTGCTACTTTTAGGTTCTGTCTCCTGATATAAGCATGGAAGAGACCTTCAATTATTTAAAATTATAGCAAAGATGCAAGTAAATGTTTGTCCTAGAATTTGCTTACATTTACCTTATTCAGGAAGTTAACTCTGATGTCTGATTGTCCATCATGCCAATTTCTGTGTTGTACTAAGAGAAATGTTACAAATTTCCTTCTAAACATAAGGGATGTTCTTAACCTATCAATATCCCTTTTTGATTTCAAAAGAAAAATTTAGAAACATCAGTCATGTGAGACTTGCTGAAATATTTTTAAGTTCTCAGAATTTGAAATAATCACTCAGAACTTTTAGTTACATAAGTCAAAAAATTATGTTTAAAGTCAATACAATAGGCCATACTTCATCATGGATTTCATGAAGCAAAGAAAATATATTCTTTCCGTTAAATGACACCATTATATTTTAAGAAGCCTCATGCTGTAATAAGGGCTGGAATTTAGCCCAGTAGGTAGAGTGCTGCTCTGCATTCTCTGAGGTCCCGAGTTCAATTTCTAGCACCACAAAAATGGGAGAAGGACATGGCAATCCACTCCTGAGGCAATCCCAAAAACAATCAGCCATTGAAAACCCTATGTGGGTCGCTATGAGTCAGACATGACTTTGACAGCACCTAAGAACAACACAGCATGCTGTAGTTGAACAAGCACAACTGAGCCCAGCAGGATAATGAGACAATGTGGTGCCAACAGAGGGAGTGCATGATACTGGGAGCCAGAGCACTATAGTTCCTTCCAGGATCTGCAGGACTTTAGCCAAATCACCTGCACTTGCTGGACTGCCATTTCCTCATTTGGAAACAAGTTACAGGGACTGGATCCTTTCTAAGATCCCTTCCAGTTTCAAAACCCTGATTGATAATAAATCCCGAAATTGAGACACCAAAACCTTTGAGGGACCAGCTCTGTGTAGTCCATGGCCATCCCCAGCACTCAGAATGGTCCCTGATGGCCAGCTGGAAGCACCAGTGGAAAGAAGGAAGAATGTAAACATTTATCATGTAACTTCCATGCTGATAGCCAAGAAATGGCAACATTTTTTAAAATAAACTTCACATCATGTTTCATCCTTTTAACCACCTGTATTTGTAGTATGTTGATGGTGATCATAAGGTCATTCGTTGTTCAATAAATCGAGGCAGAGGGAGGTCAATTAAGTGATCTGACTTTACACAGTAAGAAGACAAATGTGATTTGATTAAAGATGCAAGTAATTCCATGGTCATCTTTGCTATCCAGGAAGGTGACAAATCTATTCAGCACAGTATTTTTTGCTCCAAGGGAAAGTTGACCACATACACATTAGAAATAAGAAATTTAAAATAGTCGACAAAACAGATGTGGTTTTCAGCTATGTTCTAAACTTTTCCTCTCTGTTGGATCTCCTCTGAAACCACAGTAAATCCATCATCTGGTGTCTCTTGCAGGTCTCTCGTGGGTCAGCAGAGGCTCCTGTACAGCTGCCTGTTTCTGGCACTTGACAACAGGGACCATTCTGCAGTGGCCTCAGGGGCATTGCTATATCTCTGGGTGTCACTGTGCCAGCAACTTGAGATGTTCCAAAATGAGACACTGTTTCATAAGCTTTCTTGACCTACAGTTGGGAGGAAGGAGGAGGAGGTGGAGATAATGACCTACAGGGCTTTGTTTTGAAATCCTCCCTGCACTTTGTCCTGAGCCAAATCTGATTTTGGACATGAGAAAGTCCCAAATCTGATCTTGGCTATCTCTGAAATTTCTAGCCTTTTATGGATATTGCAGCCTCCTCACAGTGTGTTTTATACATTTTTGGTGGGATTGCAAACCCATCTGAGAGTTATGAAAATGTTATATTATGCTCATATGTGTATGATCTCAAAATTGTTCCCATGATAGATCAAGTGTTGAACAAACTGATACCTTAGCCAACCTTAAGTATCATCAAGATGACCGTAGAAGTTACTAGTTTTTCTATTGTTGAAAAGGTTACACTTAGCTGGGTACCATGGTGCATGCCTGTAATCCCAAGGACTCAGGAGGCTGAGGCAGGAGAAAAGTGAGGTCAAGGCCAGAGGCAGCTTGTGCAATTAAGAGAGACCCTGTCTCAAAACGAAAAATGCAAAAGGATATGGAGTGCATGTCAGCATGTGTGAGGCCCTGGGTTGAGCACCTAGTATTGGGGAAAAAAATTCCTCAGAGGGAACTTTCTTCTTACCACAACCTCTAACTTCAAGGTGAGAGCAATCCTCCATTGTCTCAGCCAGGGCTCAAGCAACAGCCTCCTGAGTGAGTTCCTGATGTGATCTGTTCTCCACAACAGCAACCAGAGTCATTTTTGTAAGATATAAATCAAATCACATTTTTCTTGAGTGCATGATTTCCTAGATGCTTCCCTATGTAATTAGAAGAAAATCCAGACTCCCTTCCCAAGCCTCCACATCAGCTCTACCATTTCCTCCAATCCCATCCTGTCACTTTTGCCCACCCATCTCTTGTCTCAGCAGCTTTCTTGTTCCTCAGATGAAGCACATTTATTTCCTCTTCAGACCTTTGTAATCACCAGTCCCTCAGCCTGTGATACTCACATGGCACATTCCTTTGCCTCAGTCAGATCTCTACCCAAACTTTACCCACTCTGAGAGAGTTTTCTGTCCAAAAGAACATCACTCCTCCAATCTACCTTTTACTGGGCATTCTCTTTCCCCAGCTTTATTTTTATTCATAGGATTTCCTTCTTCTTGGTATTATAGTACATATTTGTGTATATATCTTTGATGCAACTCACATGGTTTCACTTGTTCCAGGGCCTCAGGGGTCTGCATTGTGATTTTTACTCTGGAGCTTACCATCAACTCCAAATGACATCTTTTCCCACTTCCAGTGCCATAGGGTGTGCCAGGTGATATGCCCAAATAATAGGACTTGGCACTTGGGAGCAGGGCTTGCTGCTCTGGGTTCTGCTCAAAGATAGCAGCCTTATCTCTTACCCAGCACGGGCGGGAGCAATGTTCTTAGGTGTGGAATGTGTTATATCTAGATCCCCAAAATGCCTCACAGGCACTTTGCTTCTCTCTTCTAGGAAGGGAATATAGCAATTTGTCTTTTATTTTGGAAGATATATCCTAGCATGCAACAGACCACTGGACCCTAAATACACTGATAAAGTGTATTTCTTTCTGAATCTTAATGGGGTTTATGTTCCTCTACCATTAAGGGCAAATATCTTACCAGGGTCTTGAGCATACTAGCCAACTCTTACTCACCCTGTCCAATCCCCAAGGTGTGATGGATTACTCTGATGTATGGTATGGTATTCAGGCAGTCCAAATCTCCTTGTGCTGTGTTATGACATAGGGCAGCGGAGTTATAGTCTTTGGGCATAATTGTAACTGAACACTGTTCATTTGAATGTAAACTGTTTCTGATTCTCTATTTTAATCAGAAAGAGAATATACTTGCCTAACCAATGGCTGCATACCAAATACATGAGGCTTTATTAACTTGTTCTAGTTATGATGTCATAACACATACAGTAAGTGCAACAAGAGCTATCACTTGGTTAAGTCTTCAGTTATCTGCAGCCATTCTCCAGGATTCACCCCTTTCAACAGGGGCCAGATTGTGTTACATGGATTATGATAGGGACCATTACCTGTCTCCTTTAGGTCTTCAGGGGTCCCACAAATCTTTTCCACTCCTCCAGTGATGCCACATTATTATTTTTTTTAACATTTTGCCCAGTGTGGGGAAACTATTTCAGATATTTCTATTATGATAGCTCTTAATCAAAAGGATAAGACTCAGTATGAGGATAATATTCCAATTCCAATGACTGGGGAAATGGCTGCTGAGTGGGGCCACAGGCCCAATGCATGCACTATGAGCCAGAAATTAACCAGTGCTCCATCTATTATGTGACTCTACAGGTCTTCACCATGTTTTGTCACTGGTATCAATGCCAACTAAGCTACAATGTTCAGTAGTCTTTGAAATGTTTGTTTTCCCATCATAAATGTGTAGTCACTGGAGTAAATGAGCCATGGGGTCCTTTAGTGTAAGACTACTGAAGCAGTCATAGCACATACTGCCATGATGTTAAAGAGCCCTTCTTCATTCAGTTGAGGGGTTCTAGATCTGAAAATTGGCTTGGGTCTTGAAACTAAGCAAGAGATCATGACTTTTATTGGAATGACAACTCTCAGCCTCCTGCTCCTCTGTCCTTGTTTTTGTGTTTGTTTCTATTTTGTTTTGTTTTATCACAAATATTAAGCAACAGCAATCCTTAGGGATTCCATACTCTGTAAAGCATGTGCACAAGCCCTGCAGGTCAAGTCTATTGGTTGCTCTTGTAGCATTGATGGTAATCACAGTAGTTGCAGCTTCCTAGAGTTAAGAATTGCCACTGTTACTTGGAGCCTGCAGCACCTCCTTGGATGGAGCCTTCCTACTTCATCCCTGGCCTCTGGAGGAAGCTACCACCAACATCCTTAGTGATGTTGGTAGATGGTTCCCCTCTCTAACAGAATCAGATCATCATCCAGATTTGACCCTGAGTGAAGGACAGAAGCAAGCAATTTTGGTAGAAGTGTCTCAGACTGCTTGGCATTTCTTAAAATGTTCAGCAAAGATGTTGGGAAATCCTTTAGCCGAAGTTGGGCAACAGAGGTGTTCCTTTCTTCCAAGAATAGGTTTACCTTCATATCTCTGCCACATTTAGCCATCAATTGGGAATATCCCAAAGGAGCATAGCCTCAGCACAAATATAGTGATAAATTTCAGTGCATAGCAACTGAGGCCCAGGATCAGTTTTATGCTATGTAGTCAGAGGTCTGTGAGGTATACTCTCATGGCTACAACATAACCTGAATATCTCAACAATAAAATATATTCATGAACTGTGATACACTGATTCCATGAAAAGTGTGAAGAAAATCAACATTACTGCTACATATAACACCATGGATTAGTCTCAAAAATAGAATGTTAAATAAAATAATAACAAAAGAGCACATACTATGATTCCATTTCATGTTCCAGAGCAGACAAAACCAACCCATAATGTTAGAAAGCAGCATAGTGGTTACTTCTGGATAGAAAGGTGGAATAATGCCAGGCATTGCGTACGTGAGGGTCTTTTGAGATCCTGATTGATGTTATTGTACTTTTTGATTTATGAAA
This sequence comes from Pedetes capensis, assembly GCA_007922755.1. Lineage (NCBI taxonomy): Eukaryota > Metazoa > Chordata > Mammalia > Rodentia > Pedetidae > Pedetes > Pedetes capensis. The sequence goes on from VMDO01001600.1 coordinate 31,334, forward strand.
TGATTAAACAGATATGCTCATTTTGTATTTTTTCAAGCTCTATATTTAGAATTTTTTCCTCTTTTTATGTTATATATTATAATCAAATTTTTATTTAAATAAAGTTTATTGTAAGTCCCTAATACTTTCAGCTTCCATCTAAATTGCTTTAGCAACTGTTTTTATACATATAGTCATGTGAAATTACATGAATTCATCTGCAGGTTGACTTCCAAGTGTGATATGCTGATCAATGCTAAGTTGTAAATTCAATATTAAATATTAAGTTGCTTTCTGTAAAGGCTATGACAATATCTATTCTTATACATACCCTGGCCTGCAGCCATACCACTATGGCATCCAATCCCATCAGATCTTAGAAGCTAAGCAGGGTCAGGCCTGGTTAGTACTTGGATGGGAGACTGCCTGGAAACACCAGGTGCTATAAGCTTGAAAGAAAGACCCCAGTAACCCACTCCCAAAAACCAGTCATTGAAAACCCTATGAATAGCAAAGAAGAAATTAACAATACTGTTTCACCTGTTGTAAGTAGGGTCACTATGAGTCAGACACCAACTCGAGACCACCTAACAACAACAACAACAGCATGTACCTTAATGTTGAATATTACCAATCATTCTAACTCTTTGCTAATATTACAGGTAAAAAAATACAATCTTATTGCCTATGGATATACAACATACCTTGATGGTCACCAAAGATAATGTCTTCAATGTGTCTGTGAGTTTGTTGTGCTATGGGGGCTTGCATGTTGCTGTAATACTGAAAGCTATGCCACCAATATCTCAGACACCAGCAGGGTCACCTATGGTGGATAGGTTTCAGCTGAGCTTCCAGACTAAGACATACTAGAAAGAAGGATCCAGCAGCCCACTCCTGAAAACAATTAGCCATTGAAAACCTTATGAATGGCAGAGAAGCATTGTCAAATACAGTGCCAGAAAATGAGCCCTCCAGGCTAGAAGGCATTCAAGAAACAACTGGGGAAGAGTTATCTCCTCAAAGTAGAATTGACCTTAATAATGGGAATTATTATTAGAGTAAAGTCCCTGGGATCTCTTTTTGCTGATGTGGCATGACTCAAAATGAGGCGAAACACAGTGGCTGCAACATTGGGCTCAAACATTTAAAAATCATGTGCATGACACAGTGTCTGGTAGTGTTTCATTCTGTTGTACATAGGGTTGCTGAAAGTCAGACCTGACTCAATGGTACCTAACAACAAACAACAACAAGGATGATGTCAATTAGAAATTCATATTTCCTCATCTGTGAACTGCCCACTCATTGTATGCATTTTGGTACTGGGTTGTCTTGTTTTCCTGCGAATAGTAGGTACTCTTTCCACATTGGGAATATTTACTTTTTTTCATGAAAGCAACCTGATTTGTAATACTGAAGTTTTTAGTTGATAACAAAGGAAATCTGTCCTTTGTGGTGACAAGAGGACTGGTTCCTGGACCCTCTAAAAGTAAAATCAGTTTATTAAGGAAAAGTGAAATATAGCAGAGGCTTAGAAATAAATCATAGCCTTGTTTTATATCATCTGGAACTACAATCTGATTTTACAGTGCTTTACCACTTTGATCCTTGCAGTGGTATTCATTAAAACAAGATCTGGCAGAAGCTTGGAAAGGTAAGGGGTGTATATTACCCTTGTACACTTAGTTCATCTTTACCTATTTCTTGGTAGTCATATAACAAATAGATAAAAGTCATCCATGCTCTCTGTCTCTTAATCTTTCTTTTCGCATTTTCCCAGAGTTTCTCTCTAACATTTCTTTACCAACAGCCACTATTCTTCAAGTATTAGTTTTATGCTCATACATTTATAATTATGGAGCACAGAAGTCTTTTTAAAACTGCTAAAGATCAAGGTGAATTCACTTTAATGGCACTGTCTGATCTTATTCAGAGTGAAGAAGAAGCTGACAATATCTCCACTACATTTCTCTATCCTTACTGTACTCCACAGATGTAATGTGTGGCAAATCTCCTTGAGTAATAGTCTTCTTATGTGTTCAAGAGACTGGAATATCCTTTTTAAGATCAATTTTCTACTTTATATCATGTTCCTTTTAACACAATCTGAAATACAAGGTATTCAATTGTTTGATCTAATTTTCTATTTTACTTCTTGATATTCTCTATCATATAGAAAACAATCACCATGGAACTATTTCTCATTATTTTAAATCATAATTCACATATTCTAAGATATATATTGTATTAGTCAGCTTTGAATCACTAGATCAAAGTACTGTATTACAGGCTACTTATGAGGAAGAGAGGCTTATTTAGCTCAAGGTTTTGGAGGTTCAAAGTTTACACTCTAGCACAGGCTCTATGGTGAGGACTGCTTCTTGGCAACATCATTTTATGGAGCAAGTAGCAATGGCAGACAGGAGTGTGTTCAGGAGCAAGGAAGTACCACCCAAATGAGCAAAGAGAGAGGACGGAAGAGGTGAGGATTTCCCTATTCATAACCCTCTCACAAGAACTCAAGGGGCCATATGAGAACCACTTCCTGCCTGCAATGACCTACAGACCTCCTACTAGCCCGCACCTCTTAAAGGTTCTGCCACCTCCCGATAGCACAACCCTGGGGACCAAACCTTTGACACATGAACCTTTAGGGGGCCTCAATTAGGCCATGTCCAGAGTATAATACACATTATCTGCTTCACATTTTGATTTCTCTGACACTGGAGGATGTCTTACAACTAATATAACATCATAATTTAAGTAATAGTTTTATTTACTTATGTATTTAATGTTACACAAAATAATGATGTGCACTATAACTGATGAAGTCTTAAATTTGTTGAGATTCAAAACAGCGTATTTTATAAAACCATTGAACTTTTGTTCAAGTTCAGCCTTCCTGTCTAACTTTTGTTCAAGTGATTCGATTTTTGGCATTGAAACAGAAACTGAGTCTCTCTAGCAATCAAATCAGGGGAGCTTAGCTGTTGAAGTTTCTTTGTGGGATTTTTAATGCCTGCCTGAAATGTGTGAACAATTACAATGATGTGATTGTTGGAGCCAGTTATTCATTTGCAACTTGGGAAAGTATTATTAAAGTAATGATAATATTTTTCCCTTTAATACTAAGAGATCTTTAATCCAAATAATCCCTTGAATGTTTTACAGACTGCAGATTAGAATTACATGTGTGCCTAATGAAACCTATTTACCTTCGGGGGGAAGCCTAGTGACTATTTATGACAACCGAAGGCAACACTCTGTACTAAGAATGAGCATGCACTAACAGTTCACTCTCACCACATTGAGAAGGAATACTGAGAAGAAGGTATATATTTGCTGTTGAAACTTGGCCAGGACAACACAGCAGATTTTAAATCTTTACTAAATTTTAAATCTTTACTATCATCTCTAGAGTTTTTCAAAATTAAACCTGGAAAATGCTATTTTTTCTCCTTTATATTTCACCTTGATTGTCAGTTGCTTGTCTGTCTTAATGTAGTTATCATTTTTTCCAGGTAATCCCCCTCAATATCCCCCAATAGGTCAGGTTCCCCCAATTATATGGCCCCAATACCATGTTCTTACTCCTTAGCATACTGTCAAAGTTGTGTATCCCATGATCTGTCTTCCCCTGGAGACTATATGCTTTTGGAAGACAGAGGAGAAGACACACCATTGAATATCGATTGTCTAGTACAGACCTGGTCAGCACAGACACTATATAAATAGTTATTGAATGAGTGAATAAATGTATGTCTAGTCTTATGGCCTGGGATTTCTTTCAAAAAAACAAAGAAACAAACACATAACGAACCCTTTTGACAATCTCAGATTCCTGAAGCTATATTCCACATAGCCTAAACCAAATCAACTTGTGATGCATCTCAAACTGGACCTGATCCATGGGACAGAAGATAGCTAGCCACTCCAATTCACTATCAACATCTTGAGCAAGCTTGAACAAATATTTTATTTTTTATGAGATTCATACAAATAAATGGGCAAGTGTCTTTGTTCTGTTTTGCTCCAATTCAACCCAAGAAACATTTCATAAAACAAGGTTCTATTGCTTATGACCTTACTCAATACAACAGCCAGGAGAATGTAAGTATACCAAATATAGGAGGAGGAGTCAAAATATTTGGTTGCACTTTATGTGTGCATGGCTAATGAGAAGTTTCCTTTTACATTCATAATGAACTTCTGTTATAACAGAGGCAAATCTCATAATCTTAACATCATAGAAATATAGACAAGGTCCATAAAAGCCAGCAAGCATCTCCACACACAAGATCCATAACATTAAAATAATACACCTAGGGATGGGTGCCATGATGCACACCTGCAAGGCCAGTGACTAGGGAAGTCAAGGCAGGAGGATTGTGAATTTGAGACCAGAGGAAGCCTGTGCAACTTTGAGAGACTCTGTCTCAAAAAAAAAAAAAAAAAAAAAAAACAATAAATAAAAGGGGATCTGAGGTTTCACCTCAGTGATAGAGCACATACCTTACAGGTATGGGGCCCTAGGTTCAACTCCCACTATTGCAAAATAGTAATAGTAACAGTAATAATCATAATAATGTACTCCATTCACAGATCTCTTCAATTTATTGTTTTTAGTATTTTCTCCTTTTCTCTTGGCTTTAAGGATGCTTGGACTTCAGCAGTTAACCAGATCAGTATATACATACTAACTTTTAAACTAGAAAAATACAGTAAGTGGGTCTTTTTTATATTTGAAAACCCAAAACACTAGTATCTTTGTTGTGATGGTGGTTCTCAAATCAAAATTTTTAAATCGCCCATATTATGGAAAAACAATGACAATGATAATCATCTCACAAAATATATGAACTAGTGTCTTTAGTTTTATTACTAAAAATGTGATCTTATCCAGAGTTTTTGGTTTGTTTGAGACAGGGTCTTGCTATGTATCCCAGACTAGTCTGGAACTCTCTAAGTAGATCAGGGTGGCCTTGAACTCACATCAATCCTCCTGCCTCAGCTTCCTGAGTGCTTGGATTGCAAGCATGAGCCACCATACCTGGCCTTGTCCATGAAGATCCACATTTTAGACACTGCCTCAATGCTGTCTTCATGAAACTTTTAACCAATACAATTATGTCTAATTGGCTGATTTCATGGAATAAGTAAATCTTGCTAAATGTTCAGTACAAGAATATGTTACAAAAATCTTTATTCTTGGCTACACACAGTAGATTTGAAAATTTAAATGTGTGTGTGTGTGTGTGTGTGTGTGTGTGTGTGTGTGTGCGCGCGCATGTGTGTGTGTCCCCAGGACTGAGGTGGGGGCAACGCTATGGTTCAAATTAAATGTGTAAAACTTAAAACCACACTTTTTAACAGACATTATCTGTCTCTTCCCTTGGCACTGAGTTTGAATTTGTCCATACAGGCTGGATTTTTTCCCAAGGACCAAGAAACAAGTTGATGTAATGCTCATTTTCAACTCAAACTTGGCATTGGAAAGATAACAAAGTGAAAGCCAGTTTCTTCCAAAAATTAATAAAAACATGGGTTGTGCCAAATACCCCTAAAATATACTGGGCAGCCCATGAACACTGTCACTTAGGGCTGTGCTATAAACATAGAACAGATTTCTGCTCCTGCTCCACATCAGGACTCTTTATATGTGAGACCCAGAGGGTCTGACCACGTGCAGCATTCCCCACCTAAGTCAAGCTGTCGAACACTCACGTTTCCTGTCCTGGTTAGTGAAGGGAGACCAGAGGGAGGACTTCTGCAGTTGAGTCTAATCCATTCTGGTACAGGGATGCTTTGGAAATCAACACTTTCTGTACTGCTTCCTTTATCAAGTTAGTAGTTATGATTTCAGGTAATTTCATCTCATTTATTTTATTTGACTCCTCCTCCATCCCCCTCAAAGTGTTTAAATCAAAACTATTAAATCTTAAAGTGACACCTTTTTTGGATCTGTCTTGGAAAGGAGAGATTTTAAGAATCTGGAGAAAGTCAACATGTGGAAGAATTTCACCAATTTTCTAGAGTTGTAATAATCAGAGATTTAGAAATAATGTTTTAGATCTCAAAGTTAAAATAACTGGCATTTACATCGTTGAGTCCATTTTAGATCTTAACCCTCTGATGACCAATTTCAAATCAAAATATATGACAATAAGTGTCTTATTTCCAGAAACTCTTCATTACAATGAACAACATAAGAACATAATTAACAAAATAACAACATAAGAACATAATTAACAAAAGAACTGAAATGTATGAGTTTGTAAAATACCTTTTTCTACCACTTTCTTGATCAATCAAATTCATACACAACTTACTTTTTGACATATGTGTTCCAATGGCAACCAAAGAGTTTTAATAATGGTGAACAGGCTTTTTATATTCAGAAATAAAGCCAACTCTTATGGTTTGAAGCAGATTATGGTTATGGTTTTTATGGTTTTGGATATTGATTATGACTATCAGAGTTAAATCTGTATTTGGTGTTGTTGTTGTTAGGTGCTGTCCAGTCGGTATTCAAACTCATAGCGACCCTACATACAACAGGCGAAACACTATTATCAGTGCTTCTCTGCTGTTCACAGGGTTTTCAATGGCAGATTGATTATTGGGAGCGGGTTACCAGGTCCTTCTCCCAAGCCTGCAGTACCTGGTGTTCCCAGGAGGTCTCCTATCTGAGTACTAACCAGGCCCGACCCTGCTTAGCTTCTGAGATCTGAAGGGATCAGATGCCACAGGGCTATGGCTGCAGGCATATTTGGAGTTAGTGAGATGCTTATGAGAGCCCCAAGGCTCTCTCATGCTAAGAAGGAGTAATATCTACACAAACCTTACTTAAAGTAACGTTTCTGATGAGCTAGGCAACAAAGGCAGGCACATGACCTAGAGAACAGTAGTTAAAATGCACTTGAACCAGTATGGGGCTATCAGATACAGCAGCAAAAGAAACCTCTATGACTTTCTGGCCTTTTTTGTTGTTTGGTACCATCGAGTTGGTATCCGACTCATAGCAACCCTACATGCAACAGGTGAAACACTATTGTCAGTGCTTCTCTGCTGTTCATAGGGTTTTCAATGGCAGACTGATTATTGGGAGCAGGTTGCTGGGTCCTTCTCCCAAGCCTACAGCTCCTGGTGCTCCCCAGGTGGTCTCCCCTCCAAGTACTAACCAGGCCCAACCCTGCTTAGCTTCTGAGATCTGACAGGATTGGATGCCACAGGGCTACAGCTGCAGGCCTTCTGGCCTTTAGCCTATTTCAAAAGTGTTTACCATATTAGCAAATATAAATGTGGCATCCTTGGGTGGATTGAGTGCATTTAAGAGGCTGAAGAAAGTTTAGAGGAACAAAAGAGGGTCCAGCATTCATCAGGCCAAGAAAATATGAGAACATCAGCATTCCAATACTTGTTGTCTAGGAGATGCACCTGAATTGGGGAGGTTATAGTTCTATCAACTATTTCCCTGTTATCATTATTCATTCCAAATCCTGTGGTGAGAAAAGAGCAGGGGAAAGAGCAGAGAATCAATCTCTCATTTTACAAATGGTGAACCCAAGGCCAGTTCTGTAACAATCACCCAAGGTTGTAGTTTGGGCCTCATCCATCTTCACACCTCCTCCATGCGCCAACTGTGAACATGGGGTCATGGCCCTGTAGGCATTCAATGAATAAGGCGGGACCAACCCATGCCCACTCACATGCATCAGAAACCACCAATGGCAGGCTTATATGCTACTGTGCTTGTTTTTTTTTTTTTTATTTTTTTTTTACCTTTCCCTCTTCATAGTCTATGGAGTTTGTGGAAGCTTTTTCATACCATACTTTTCTATCTTTCTCTTCTTGTAATAGGGGATTTATCTTTGACTTGCCATAAGAATCACCTCCACAGGAACTTTAAAAATAAATTCACGAGGAGACATATATTCCTCAAGGAGGTTTCCATTTCCTAATCTGGGGATATGGTGTTTGGCACTTGTCAGCAGAGACACAAAAGCCAAGAGAAGCATCCAGAATGAGAGAAACAGCAAGCAAAGCTAGAAAAACAAGAGAAATCTGCAGTGTCATTATAAATAAGGGGGCAAGGCATGACGTCAAAATTCTGAATTCATTTTTTTAAGTCAGAGCCTTAACAGATTGCTTAATCAAAATAAAGAAGTAGTATAAGATGAAGTAATATTGAAGGTAAGAATCACCAAAACCAGAAGTTGAGTCATTGATCTATTAGGACCATAAACAACAGCATTGGGAGTACTTGAAATTCTCATCTGCTTACAAATTAAATTTCAGAATATATTTGAAGAATTTATCAAAATGATAAACACAATGTGTTCAGAAGAGTTCATCTATATCACCATTAAATCAATACAGAATTGCTATGACAAAATCTTTTATAGTGCTTCTATTCTCTCTGAAAAACAAATTTAATGAGTATTTACATTTTTCCATTTGATTTGGATTTCTGTACATGGAAATTCCCCAGAAAAGCAGGATATCATAGCATGGGCCACCTAGAGGGCCACAGATAGCATTTTAAACTAGATTAAGTTCTTTCTGACTGATCTGACCTATTATCTCCACAAAAATGTTGCCAGTTCAAGAAAATATTAAGCACTAGCACACTTACATTCTGCACATATTTTTAAAAGTATGTTTTTGTCTTTAACTTAATCCTACTGCTATGTTGTGATTTTTCCAGAAATATGTGAAATAGGAAACTTTTTACTTTGTTTATTAGACAATAGTTGAGTCTGATACATAACTGTTAAAATGAAACAAAACCATCATCTTTCTTAAATGAACACATTAGGACACAAAAAGACATAATTACACCAAAGTACAGACTGTAAAGAACACAACTCATTAAAATTTAATTGTTGGATAATAAAATATTCCTAAAAGTTTGAGTGGTGGGGAGCTCAGATTCAATTGGATATTAAACACAAAAATGCTAGTATATCAGTCTTCCAATAAAAATAAGAATAATCCTTTTAATTATTGTTTAGAAATAAGGTTCTTAGCCAAATTCAGAATGATAGTCTTCCCAAATGATATGCAGAAATTAGACTGATTTGACCTCAGTTTTGACTTAGATGAAGAATTGTTACTATATTTTACCTTCACAACAAATTCTCCTAGCAACATTATCCTGAGATGAATGAGAAAATTCTAAAGTTCTGTATATATGTCTTTAACCTAGATAATATATTATATGGCTAACTAAAAATTATGATGGGGGCTGGGATTTAGCTCAGTTGGTAGAGCGCTGCGCTGCAGTCTCTGAGGTCCTGAGTTCAATTCCCAGCACCACAAAAATGGGAGAAGGACGTGGCAATCCACTCACAAGGCAATGCCAAAACAGTCAGCCATTGAAAACCCTATGGGGGTCGCTATGAGTTGGATACCCACTCGACGGCACCTAACAACAACAAAAATTATGATAAAATAGCATATTTTCCTGAATAATGAGCACTGTGCCAAATGCCCACTTTACACATGCTGCATCACAAAATCCTGAATACACTTTCTGAGGTGGGAATTGCTCATCCTGCCTGATTCATACGTGGTATTTTCAGTTGCATCATATACTTGTGAAAGCTAAACAATGAATAAGACAGGAAAACTGATGCTTTCAAATTATGGTGCTAGAGACAAATAACGAAAGAACCAACAGATCCATCCTAAAAGAAGTGCAACCAGGGTGCTCTTTGGAAGCAACGATGGTATCATTGCATTTTACATATTTTGGACACGTTAGGAGGGACCAGTCCCTGGAGAGGGACATCATGTTTGGGAGAATGGCAGGTCAATGGAAAAAATGAAGACCCTCAACTAGATGGATTGACGCAGTGTCTACAACAATAGGCTTAAACATAAAAAAGTTCTTGTGCCTGGCAAAATGTCAGGTAGTGTTTTGTTCTGTTGTACATGGGGTTGCTATAACCCAACTTGATGGCACCTAACAACAACAATGCCTGCAGCCATAGCCCTGTGGCATCCAATCACAACAGATTTTGGAAGCTAAGCAGGGTTGGGCCTGGTTAGTACTTGGATGGGAGACCGCCTGGGAACACCACATGCTGTAGGCTTGGGAGACAGACCCACCAACCTGCTCCCAGTAATCAATCTGCCATTGAAAATCCTATGAACAGCAGAGAAGCACTGACAATAGTATTTTGCCTGTTTTATTTAGGGTCACTATGAGTCAGATACTGACTCGATGGCACCTAAAAACAACAACAACAACACTCTCTTGATGGAAAAAATAATAGAAATGAATACTTACCCCAAAGACAGAGCAAGGAATGGGTAGAATCATGACACATTGATTCACATCCCAATCTATATGATCCAAAACCCTCCATTGTTTCCATTATGCCCGTTACCTACTAGGTGGTCTATGAAATGAGGAGAGTGTGTTTGCTTTCATCTTCACAGGCCACCCATCCTGACGAATTTCATTAATTTGGAGCACCCTATTGTACCACAGCATCTCTGCTGAAGGCTGTGCATGCAAAGGATAGTTATACGTGAAATGACTATTATGGAAGAACCTGCTGATGGGTAGGGATTGAGTGTGGGATTAAAAAAAATCTGATTCCACAGTGTGATAGCTATCATCAAATACTTGGACGTCTGTGATATAAAACACAGGCAAGACATTTTCTTTATACACCGCATAATTTGGTTAAAACCAATGCATAACAATAGAGAGAAAGGGTCATTTTTAATGGTTTTTTTTTCTGTCATGGAACTCAAGAAATAAAATGCATTACCCAGAAGAAATAGAGAATTCTCCATCACATAAGGTGTTGATATATAGGTCAACAACCTCAGAAAACGGGTTAGACCAAACAAAGAGTCAAAGCACATGGGGTTGGACTGAGTTCAGTTTCTATCCTTGCTACTTACTAGCTGTTTCATCTTAGACAAGTTGCTCAACCTTCAGGATTCATCCTTCAGCTACAATATGAAAAGAACAATAGTAACCCACCAAGCTTTTGCAAGAATTGAATGAGATAACTGCAGACTAGCATGGGTTCAAATAAATGTTGATTATAATTGTTGCAATTAATGTATCTAAATAAATTTCAACTTAATCTCAATCTCAAAAGCTCATAAATCTATGAATATTAATGATAAAGTCAAGTAGTTACTATATACCAAAGAGATCCTGCCAATATAAAAATAACACAATTAAAACAGTTCTATAACAAAGAGAGCCTGCAGCAGTTCCACTATGGCATCCTATCTCATCAGATCTCAGATGCTAAGCAGAGTTGGGCCTGGCTAGTACTTGGATGGGGGAACACCAGGAGCTGTAGGATTGGGAGAAGGACCCAGCAACCCACTCCCTCAAAATAATCAACCATTGAAAACCCTATAAATAGCAGAGAAGCACCACAATTGTGTTTCATCTGTTGTACATAGGGTCATTATGAGTCAGACACTGACTCAATGGCACCTAACAAAAACAATAATGAAGAGAAAATAAGTTTACATTGGAAGAGACATTTCCAAATGGACAATGTAGACACAGGTTAAAAAAGAATAGTCAGTGATATCTTTTGCCAAAAATTGATTCATACAAAAATATATAGTCACAAATATCTTTCCAGTAACTGGAAAATAATATGATACTGTTTCACCAATTCTCAACTTTGTGTTTATTAAAATGTACTTAAAATATAGAATCTATGGTAATAATGTATTATTTCTGATTATGCTGGAATATTTTAGGGACAATTACTTAAATCCAATAAAAGAACCTCTGGCTGAAGCTTCCTAATGTTTTCTAATATCTATTCTTCCTCTCTCTTTCATCCTCACAAAGCCCTGAGGCATAAATACCCAGAGTATGGTTAGCAGTCTCCAAAGATAATCACTACAGTTTTCCACTCCATGTATATATGTGTCACTCTTCTGGCTTGGAGGTAGAATCTATTTCTCTTCGCTTAAATCTGGGATGTACTTGGGGCTTGCTCTGATGACAATATATGGCAATGAAGCTGGTTCTAGACCTAAAAGGTCTAAAAGTTCCCTTGTCCCTCTCTTCCAACACAGCTTCCAAGCTGTAAAAAGGTTAGTCTTTTGGGGAAAGGGGACTCATGGAGAATCCTGAAAGATCATGGTGGCACAGGAATCATGGATACAAAACACCCGGGTTAATAGCACCAATGCATCCCACAGGTGAGAGGTCTTTTTGTTCTTCTAGCCCACCTCAACTGGCGGTTGAAAGTAGCTATACCATTGACCAAGTCAATACTACAAGCAGTTGAAAAAAATGCCTAGTTGACTCATAAAAACATGAGCCAATAAATCATTCTTATTTTAGCATGTTAAGCCTTGGAGTCATTTGTTACCCAGAAAATATATCAGTAAAATACAGAATAAAGACTACTTTTTATGTTATATAACATAGATCATATAGTAATATCATATGACAATGTCTGGCTAAAAGGATACAAGAAGAAACGAAGCACTCATCTTCTGGGATATTTGTCCTTTCTTGCTTCCCCAGCCAGTGATTGGAAGGCAGAAGACATATGGACCATGAAGACAAGAGCAACTACTATAGGGATAGCAGAGAAAGTGACACCACAACCATGGAGCCCTCACCTGTTCAATACAGTCCTCTCTTCATTGAGTAACCATTCATTTTAATGTCTGTGATAGCAGCAAAACCTAAAGCATAACTAATATGGATTTTGCTCCAAAAGTGGGATACTTCCACAAAAATTGGTTAGTAGTCAGGTAGAAAAGAGTGAGGACCCAAAAATTGCCAGCTAGAAAACTATAGAAAACTGGTTGTGAGGGCCAAAGCATCAAATTTGTTACTTGTGACACCATCATACAGATGTAGTATATGTTGACAAATCCTATCACTTGTAAAGACAATCGTGAAAAATTGTAAGTTTGCTAATGTTAACTACATCTCACCACTCTGACTGGGTTTTATGAGACAGGAAGAAACTTTGGCTAGATCTAGCCATTCTATAGCATATATTGCAGTGAACACAGATCTACTAAGAAAGACTCATCCCACTATGTCCCAAATCAGCAATCTAAGTTGACTGAGAGTTCAGTAAATTTGAAACTTCACTGAATTCAAAAAACAATCTATTTCTACACTATCAAATGTAAGAAATATAAAAAGAGACACTGAAGAACCAGACTTCACAGAAGTTCTGACAGTGTTGTGAAGTTTTTCTGAAGCACACCCTTCCTTTTAAGGGTTCTCCAGCCCATGATGAGAACAAGCCCAGTGTCCAAAATGAGGTAAATGTGCTGCCTTCACATTCAAGCCTACTTTTTTCTGATGATATCGAACTAGCTACTACTAAGCAGAAAGAGAAGTCTAGGCAGAGCATAGAAGCAAATAAAATATCAGTGGTTTCAGGCTTAACACTGATATCTATAAGCCACAATTGGCTATACCTGCTTGCACATGACACTAATCAACAGCAAAAGTCTGGAAATAGGTGTGGGTTTGATGAGAATTGCAATGCATAGAGCAACAACCAGACCTACAACTGACCTAAAAGGATGAGCTATGAAAGGGAGGCAGCTCTAAACTCAGCAACTTCTCCATGTTCACTTTAAAGATGGCCAGGAAGCAAGAATAAGCAACAAAGACTTTCCCAGGGCATAAAATTGCAGAACCAGGGGCTGCCAGCTCAGCAAACCAGGAGTGAAGGCCACAGCTGGATAGGAAGTCTTTCCAGTTCCTGTGCCATATGATCAGATAATCACTGCACACTAGTGCTCGGGATGTGTTCTCCAGTTTTCTCTTTTCATGCAGGTATTCAGTTTTTCTTTATCATTTAATGTCAAATGTTGGGTGTATGTTGAAGGATGTAGATTTTTCTTTTAATTTATGAGTCATTTTTCTCTGGAGTCATCCTAAACCTAAAGGAGACTGAGCAACCCTCAGAAATCCAAAATTTTGAACTGGAAATAATAAATAGGTGGGCTTTCCCTTGCTTAAGGAATAGTTGAGTATATTAACTGTACAAGAAGAAAAAAATGTACATAGATATTTCTCAGATTGATGAGGAAAATCCTAACAGAAAATGTTAGCTGCCAATTTTCTCATAGTAATTTTGTGTTGTTGTTAGGTACCATTGAGTCGAGTCCAACTCATAGCAACCCTATGTACAACAGAACAAAACATTTTCCAACACTGTGCCATGCCCAGTACTATTCTCAGTGCTTCTCTATTCATAGGGTTTTTCAATGGCTCATTGTTTGGGGAGTGGCTTGCCAGGTCCTTCTGCCTAGCCTGCAGCACCTGGTATTCCCAGGCAGTCTCCCATCCAAGGACTAACAGGCCGACCCTATTAAAGTCCCTAATTTTTTGCCAAATTCCTGATATACGGAGAGAGAAGGACTATATTTCTGCAATCGGATAAATAGTTACATACTCTCCAAATTTATATGCTGAAATTGTAATGCCTAGTGTCCTGATATTATAAGGTGAGGCCTTTGGGAGGTAATTTGATAATGAGGGTGAAGCCATTATGAATTAGTTCAGTGCCCTAAAAAAGAACCAGGGGTAGATCTTTGCTTTCACACTCCAATCTAAATGTAAGCAACCTGTCTCATACAGCGAGTCTGTGTGTTAGGGGTAAGACTCATACATTTATCTTGTTTCTCCTCCATCCCTTGGCAGTTTCCCTTATTCTTATGTTTCAAGATTGCTAGATATCTTATTTCTGTCCAGCCAGAGGATTAGAAGAAAGAAAAGGGGAGGACATACTTCTTCCTTCTAAATAAATAAACTAGAAGTTGCATACATCACTTACACTTATAAACCTATATACAGTTCTGGGCTTGGTGTCATATACCTCTAATCCCTGCATTAGGGAGGCTGAGGCAGGAGGATCACTACGAATTCTAAGCCAGCCTAGGCTACATAGTGAGACCTCATCTCAAAAACAAAACAAACAAAAAATAACTATGTACAAAAATTAGAGCATCATCCCAGCTTCCAAGACAATACTTTGAATGCTATAGAGAAGGAGAGGAATTCTACATCCTCACAAGACAGATGGAAGGGCAAAAGGGTATGCCCTTAAACTTCAAGCTTTCTTTCAAAGGCTGCTAATGCCACTCATGAGATCAATTTTCATGACTTCATCACCTGCCAAAAACCACACTTTTTTTGAGACAGGGTTTCATTGTGTAGCCCAGACTGTCCCATGCTCAGCTCTAAAAGCAATGCTTAGGATTAAGATTCAAGATAAAACTTAGAGGAGTTACTATCTTTTAACCACAGCCGTGATCAACATAACCTTGTGCCAACCACATATATCACTACTCTTAATAGAAATGCTTGCCTTAAATGTGTTTACAATATAAAATAATGCCAAGAAACATTGAAAATTTTAGGATGATGTATTTATAAGATACATTATACAACAGGAAACTTTAAATAATCATGAATGTCATTGGCATGCACTGTACTTTTATTTTTGTAAATTAAGAATAACTATCTGATTTAGCTCAGTGGGTAGAGCGCTGCACTGCAGCCTCTGAGGTCCCGAGTTCAATTCCCAGCACCGCAAAAATGGGGGAAGGGCCTGGCAATCCACTCCCAAAGGCAATCCCGAAACAGTCAGCCATTGAAAACCCTACGAGGGTCGCTATGAGTAGGATACCGACTCGAGGGCACCTAGCAACAACAACAACCTCAAATAAAGGTAAAATATTTTACCACTACTTTTAATTGGTCTCTCAATTAAAATAACCCAAATAAGTCCTTACAAAATAGGACTTTCATGTGCATGGTATATAGAAGTGTAATATAATTATTCATCCATCATAGAATAACTATGAAAATTAACATAAGATAGAGGTTTATCCTTTATGCTATTATCATATTCAATATAGGATCCAGTTGCAGACATAGCCCAAGGCTGGATTTAATGCCTAATTTCAAGCACACTTCTGTGTCAGGATGTTAACTTATTATGGTAGAAGCTGAAGATACCCTTCCCATACCTCCTCAGTTCTCACTATGATGGGTATCCTCAGAACTTCCTATTGCATGCATCCCTTTCTCTCTAGCTCGGGTATTTCTCTGGTGTGTGTGGCTAACATGCAGTTTAGGTCAAAAGTATTAGATAGGTGACACCTCTGGGTATAGCCTTTTTGTTGTTGTTGTTAGGTCCAATTGAGTCAGGTCCAACTCATACTGACCCTATGCACTACATAATGAAACACTATGCACGCTGTGCCATGCATACACTCTTTTTATGTTTGAGCCCATTGTTATAACCACTATTTTCTTCTCATTTTGAGTCATAACACATCAGCAGCTGGAGTTCCCAGGGACTTTACTCCATTCCTTGTCTTAGTGCATGATATATGAGTCAGGAGGCTTTGCCAGCTTCCTCACCATTAAAATGGTGTATATCTGAACTGTATGATAAACCAGCAGGAGTAAGCCCCAGTTGTTCATAGCAATACTCTGATATTAACCCACACTGTGATGGTCTTATTTCCCCCATCTTCTACCAGACATTTCTGGAGCCATGTCCTTGAAAAATAATTTGCATTTAATTTCTTTCTTTCTAGGTCTTTTTCTGGAGGGATCTTCCATCAAACACCAGCATTTAAAATTATACATTTGACAAACCAACTTTTTATAAATTTTCTAATTTGAACCCCATAGAAATTTAGTGGAAGAAGTATCAGAAATCATTTCACAGGCGAGGCCCAAAGACTTTATGTGACTTTAATTTCTCTGGCAAGTGCAAAGATTATCTCCCAGGACCAACATATTACTTATTTTGCAAATTTATTTTATAAGGTTCTATTTGTTCCTGGCAAAAGATATCCTCATTTGGAACTAGTTACACCCTCCATTTATAAAGTAATAGACTGAGCAAAACATGGGTCTTACTTTTTCTGAATTTTTAAAACTCTGCTTGTGCAAGGGAGAGAAACTAAATGACTATGATGCTCATTTTAATATCTAAAATGTAGACAGTTCACAAGTCACAAAACAGAATGGGATCTTTCCAGACAAACATCTTTCATGATAAAGTCCCATGGGCATGATAAAGAAGTTTCTCTCTTCCTTCTATGAGGCTATAATATCTCATGGGTGATTAGGAAGAATACACCTTTGTCTATGTTGTAAGCATGTATGTCTGGGTAGCATGAACTCAACCAAATTTCTTAAGATTCTATTGCCAATCTAACATATGTCTTCCTTTAGTTACTTCATGGATCCTAAAAGTCAAAAGCATCTGTAATTTATTCTAAGACCCTCTTTTAAATAGCTGCATCCCTTTAGCTGCCATCAGACTTATCAGATGTTACCATCTGATAAATCATGTTAACATCATGTTAACATATTAACATGTTATCAGGTTTATCATAATCCAAGTTTTCACCAAGTTTCATGGTGAAATAATACATTTTCTCTGGGGTATTATTTCCAAAGTGTCTCTTTTTTCATCCATGTTTATTCTTTAATTTCTGAGGAAATGTGTTTAGTAGTAATAAAAATAATAGAAAAAGTAAACACAGGCCACCCAAAAGAATGCTTTTTATACTGAAAAATTATTATAGAATAATCATCCCACTCCTCACACCCCAAAATTCCAGCATGTACAATTGCAGAAATTTTAGGCAGAAAAACAAAACGTAAAAACAGAATGAAACTGCACTAACATTAAACCATAGTAGGCTCTGGTAGTTCTTTTCTCAGTTTTCCTTAACCAGAGCACCAATCCATTGACTAAACCTATATGTTGTTGTTGTTGTTGTTAGGTGCCATCGAGTTGGTGTCCAACTCATAGCGACTCTATGTACAACAGATGAAACACTACTGTCAGTGCTTTTCTGCTATTCATGGGGTTTTCAATGGCTGATTGTTTTTTGGGAGTGGGTTGCATGTCCTTCTCCCAAGCCTACATCACTTGGTGTTCCTAGGTGGTTTCCCATCCAAGTACTAACCAGGTCTGACTCTGATAAGCTTCCAAGATCTGACAGGGTCAGATGCCACAGTGGTAGAGCTGTAGGCTGATCAATACACTTTCATTTATTTTGTGAACAATCCATATGATTTCGTAATTCCTTTTACTCTATTTTGTAACCGATAAAACTCATGAAGCAATACTCATCACACATGCTATCATTACTTTTATGGCATATTAACATCTGGAAAACATAATTTCTGTTTCATGGGCATGTGTAGGGACCACCCAAGTTCCATATCAATACAGTGACACTCCATGTGACTGGGACTCAGGAAAGGAAATTCTCCAATTCTCTCATCCCTATGGTACTTTCTGCCAAGGAAGGCTTCCATCCATAAATTCATGCTAATAGATCCTCAAAAAGTCATTACTAGTATTAACTCACAAAAGTGACTCAATTTCAATCCTTGAAACCTTATTTGAGAACATGATAGAAACTATGGTTATTGATCACAGAAAGTCAAGGAGATTTCACTGTATCTCTTAAGATTCCATAATCTTTTATTAACTCTCTTCCTTCTATTTTTTTCCTTCAAGTATAAGTTTTAGGGAGTCATAAACTTGCTGACCTTCTGAACTCAATTTAATATTGATCTATTTAATATAGCTTTTCTTTAGGATAGGGCATATCCCAAAGTATGTTTTAAGAGTGTGCTTATGTAAGAATCACCTTGAAAAAATTGGTTTTAAGGTTAGATTACATAATAGCATTAGGTGTGTAGCACATCTTTAACATATGTAAGGGTATGCAAAGTCAAAAAATATGTCTTCATTTGATTGTATTTTCCAAACCAAATAAGCCATGAAGCCATTTCCTTTTTTAAACAATCACATACTTAGCATTCTATGAGATCAATGTTCTATGCATTGTGCTTAGGGATTTGTGAAAAGAGTAGTAGTGGGAGACAAGAGAAGAGGATGGAAGAAAAAAAGACAGAGGAGAGGAAAACAAAGGAGAGGAGAGAGAGGTCATAAAGAAACCAGGGAGATCTGTCTGTTCAGTTCCTTTGCCCACTTGTGTATTGGATTGTTTGTTATCTTGGGAGTTGCTTTCTTGAGTCCTTTGCAAATTCTGGAAATTACTCCTCTATC
Source organism: Pedetes capensis (assembly GCA_007922755.1). NCBI lineage: Eukaryota > Metazoa > Chordata > Mammalia > Rodentia > Pedetidae > Pedetes > Pedetes capensis. The sequence goes on from VMDO01001600.1 coordinate 50,407, forward strand.
CAATGTATGGGCTGGGATTTAGCTCAGTGGGTAGAGCGCTGCACTGCAGTCTTTGAGGCCCCGAGTTCAATTCCCAGCACCGCAAAAATGGGAGAAGGGCCTGGCAATCCACTCCCAAGGCAATCCCGAAGCACTCAGCCATTGAAAACCCTATGCGGGTCGCTATGAGTCGGATACCAATTCAATGGCACCTAACAACAACAATCCAATGTATAGGATGGGAAGATTTTTCTCTCACTCAGTGGGGACTTCCTTGATCCTGTTGATTATTTCCTTTGCTGTACAGAAGCTTTTCAATTTCATGTAATCCCATTTATCTATTCTTGTTGCAATTTCCTGAGCAATTGGAGTCTTATTAAGGAAATGGTTTCTTATGCCTATATGTTGGAGTATGTTGCCATCTTTTCTTCTAGTAATTTTAAAGTTTCTGGTTTTATGTTGAGGTCTTTTGTCCATTTCAAATTAGCTCTTGTGCATATTGAGAGGTCTATTTTCATTTTTCTGCAAGTGATTATCCAAGTTTCCCAGCAGCATTTGTTGAAAAGGTTATCCTTTCTCCAATTTAACTGTTTTGTTCTTTTGTCAAAAATCAGGTGGCTATAGATGTGTTGGTGTATCTCCGGGTCCTCTATTCTGTTCCACCAGTCTTCAGGTCAATTTTTGTGCTAGTACCAAGCTGTTTTTGCTACTACAGCCCTGTTGTTATTGTTGTTAGGTGCTGTTGAGTCAGTATCCAACTCAGAGCAACCCTACATACAACAGGTGAAACACTATTGTAGTATAATTTAAAGTCAGGGATTGTGATCCTGCCTGCACTAGTTTTGCAGCTTAAGAGTGTTTTGGCTATACATGGTCTTTTGTGTTTCCATATGTATTTTTGGATCATTTTTTCTATTTCTGTAAAGTCTGTCATTGGAATTTTAATGGGGATTTCATTAAATCTATAGATTTCTTTTGGTAGGATAGACCTTTTTACAATATTGATTCTCCTGATCAATAAGCATGGAGGTCCCTCCACCTTTTAGTATCCTCTGAGATTTCTTTCTTTAATGTTTTGAAGTTTTCCTTGTAGAGATATGCAGGATCTTTGGTTAGATTGATTCCAAGGTATTTAAGTTTTTGGTGGGCTATTTTGAAAGGAATTATAGCTTTAATTTCCTTCTCTTCCTGCTCACAGTTGGTGTAAAGAATGCTACTGATTTTTGAGTGTTAATTTTGTATCCTGCCACTTTGCTTAGGAAGTTAATTAGGTCTAAAAGTTTTCTAGAGGAGATTTTGGGGTTCTTTAGGACAACCCAATACACAAATGGGCAAAGGAACTGAACAGACATTTTGCAAATGAAGAAGTTCAGAAAGCCATGAAACACATGAAAAAATGCTCAATATCCCTAGCCATTAGGGAAATGCAAATCAAAACAACTCTGAGACTCCACCTTGTTGTTGTTGTTGTTGTCGTTAGGTGCTGTGGAGTCGGTATCCGACTGATAGCGACCCTACGTACAACAGGTGAAACACTTTCTCAGTGCTTCTCTGCTATTCATAGGATTTTCAATGGTGGATTGATTTTTGGGAGTGGGTTGCCAGGTCCTTCCCCCAAGCCTACAGCACCTCGTGTTCCCAGGCAGTCTCCCATCCAAGTACTAACCAGGCTGGCCCTGCTTAGCTTCTGATATCTCATGGGATCGGATGCCACAGTGCTATGGCTGTAGGCTGAAATTCCACCTTTTTCCAGTAAAACTGGCCAAGATCAATAAAACAAATAACAACAAATGCTGTGGAGTTTGTGGAGAAAAGGGAACCCTCTGACAATGTTGGTGGGGCTGTAAGTTGATTCAACCACTTTGGAAATCAATATGGAGATACCTCTGAAAACTAAAAATAGAACTGCCATATGACCCAGTTATACCACTCCTGGGAATATACCCAAAGGGAGATGAGTCAGCATACCACAGAGACACCTGCATCTCCATGTTCAATGCAGCACTTTTCACAATAGCGAAGATATGGAATCAACCAAAGTGCCCGTCAACAGAAGAATGGATAAAAAGATTATGGTACATATACACTATGGAATAAAATACTCAGCAATTTAAAAAATGAAATAATGTTATTTGCATCAAAATGGATGGAATTGGAGAACATCATTTTAAGTGAATGAACACAAGGCCATAAAGAGAAATACCATATGTTCTTGTTCATATGTGGGAGCTGACTCAAAGTTAAAGAATGGAAAATATACTATACATAAACTGAAGCAGAATAAAAAACTCAATTAAACTTAATGTAGAAGGGTCAAGTTAAGGAGTGAAAAGGAGGGAGGGATCTAGTAAAGGGAAGCAATGATTAGAGAAGATGTGAGGGGGAAGAGGGTCAACAAGGAGGGATGAAGTGGGACAGGTGGACCTCAATGTAAACAGCACAACTTTATGAGTATTGTGGATAAAAAGGGGGAAGATAGAAAAAAACCTACAAGAATAGCTAAAATAAAATTAATAATAATAATAATAACAATAATAATACCAAAGACTGGCATTAAAGTAAATGGACTAGATCACTCATCTAATATTACCAAGAATGTAAAAAGGTAGATCACCGTAGAAAAAAGCTTGGACTTAACTCAAAATCAGGATGTACATATATAGATAGATATTTTCACAAAAAGACATGCAAGTAGAAAGGAGACCATTGGTGGGGGGCAGGATAGGGGAGGAAGGTCATGAGAGGGTAAGGGGGAAGTTATGTGAGCAATGTACATGAAATGCGCATATGGAAATGTCAGAATGAAAGTCATGTCAAAATGAAACCCATTAAGTTGTACATTGAAAACTTCCAATAATAATATAAAAAAGAGTACACTGAAATGAAAAAGAAAAAGAAACCAGGAAAAGGGTATATCATCCAAGTTCTTATAGGCCATGAAGGAAATTTGGGATTCTAAATAAAATGAGCAGTCAGTGATGATTTCAATCAGAAGAGTTACACCCACTATATCATTTAAGAAATGACTCTGCCTACTATGTGGAAAATAAATTTGTCTGGGATAAGATGCACTGGGATAAGGCACACTCCCTATTGGGATGTGTGTTAGCCTTCCATTACTATAACAAATACCTTAGATAATCAATCTGAAACAGGAAACGATTTATTTCAGCCCATGGTTTCAGAGTTTTTAGCCCATGGTCAGCTGGCCTGTTGCTTTTGCACCTCCAGTGAGGCAGAACATCACAGTAAGAGAGTATGGCAGAGGAAACTGCTCACCTCATGGCAGCCAGGAAGCAAAAAGAAAGGAGGGGACAGGGTCTCATTGCCCCCTTTGAGTGCCTTCCTCCCCACCCCAATAACCTAAGACTTCCCACTAGGCCCTACCTCTTAAAGGTTTCTACCAAGTCTCAAAAGGACCAAGTTGGGAAGTAAGTCTTAAACATGTGGACTTTCCAGGGACATTTTAGAGCCAGCATAGAGCAGAACACTACACAATTTGTTCAGAAGAGATGGTGGTAGTACTGAAGATGGCGAGATTGAACAAATTCAAGAAATACTTATAAATTTTTATATTCAAATGTACACCACAACCTTAATAGTGTTGTTTCTTTGGTACTTATTAACACATGCACAGGACTTGTAACAGTGCCTGGTATATAATGTGTCAATTCTTGTGAGCTATGTAGTATTAATATTGGCTGATTCTTAGTGTGAACTCAGTTTAGTTGTCTTTCCTTAGCCATTCCCATTTCAAGCTCAGTTATTGCCTGTATACCATACCCTTTTAATGTATGAGTCTCCTATATTATTAGCACACAGTATATAATATTTTAATTCATGTCCTATCTGCATTCCCCACAGTAACATGAGTTTTTTGATGTTAAGAACAAGCTCTTGTTCATTTCTGCCTAAAACTTAGTAACATTTATTAAATATGTACAGAAGAATCAGTGGTATAAAAAATTATATCAATTGATTATGATAGTTACCCAACAGAGACACTTAGTATCTGTTGAATAACTAGAATGAATAGATTTAAAAAAGAATAAATTCAGAAAAGGTTAAGAGTGTTGGATCTCAGGGAACCTGTGGGAAGTAGCCAAATACAGATATGAAAGTCCTGGACCATGTTTCAAGAAAACTGGATTCTAATCCCCAACCCACCAATTACGGATCACTTGATCTTGATCAAATCACTTACCCTCTCCTATCTTTCATTCCCTCATCTGTTGTGGGAAACATTTCACCTGCCTACCCAAGGGAGACACTGGAAGTGAATACTATCATGTCTGTGAGGCCACTTTAACAACTATAAAATGTGCTACAGATTCCAAATATTATTATTTCATGCAAATAGTTGAGAAATACAAATTAACTGGAGACGTTCCCATTTTTTTATTTCTTTAGCCAAAATGATGAGTATTTGAAATGAGACTTGTTTCATTTCCTTGTGTCAGTCTTCACTACTATTCAAGTTCCATGTTCCCCAGTCCTCATGGTAAAATAATACTTACTGAACATTTATTCTGGCAACCTTTCCCACATAGTTCACATGCATTAACTAATTTAATCTTCAAATACCATGCCTCTGGGTACTACCAATATCCCTCTTTTAGAAGTAAAGAAAATGACCCACAGAACATCCAAAATAAGTGATAGTTGTGGCCTTTGAATTCATATGACCTGTTTTTAAGGGCCACCATCTCCTTCCTCTCAGAATAAAGGACCTGCTGATAAGGGGTCCAGTGAGGTGTGAGATGGGCTCTCCAGAGGCCTCCTGTGTGCAGCAGGACCTCCTCAGTATGCTCAGGGCCATGTTATGTGGCATCTGCTGGAGTTCAGCTAATTTCCATCGCAGGGCTGCTCCACACTCCAACTAGCTTGTATATGTGGTTATAATTTCTATTTTAATTCAACCAAAGGTATTCTAAATCATAAGGAGAAAGAGATTTAGTCTTTTTATTTCCTTTTAAAAATCCATCCATTGCTCCATATAGTTAGCAATGTACAAATGTGAGGGGAAATTAACATGTCCCTGATGTAAAGTAAATCCTATGAATCTTTATTGACTTGAAACCATGTTTAGGAGGAGGCAAACTAGGCATAGCTGCATGTAAATGCAGAGCAGAATTTACTTCCCCCACAGACCTATTACCATGACTAAAATTCCATCACTATTCTTCAAAATCCTCCTTGAAAAAGGTCTTAAATTGCAAATGAAGGCATTATTTAACTCAAAATTTATTAAGTATCTACTATTATATAAAATCTAACTGAAATTCTATTTATTCATTCACCACAATGACCAAGATCCTCCTCTATGTTCCAAGCATTATATTAAGGGATGGATATGTAACAGTGAATAATACAGTGCTCCCTCTTTCTTAGCACACACAATATAGCAAAGAAATATGCATTACTGCACCTCGAGAAAGTGTTATGCAGGTGTATAGTGATGAAAGAATGTGACATGAGGAACCCCAGCAGGTGGGCCAGAGAAAGTTTCCAGGGAGGCAATGTATAGGTTCCTGCTTCAGTTTTCCAAAGGTCTTAGATAAGTACACAATGCACAAAGGTGAAATATTTGCATTATTATGAGAATGGAGGAAAGTGTCAGAAATAGGAAGCTCTACTGTGCTCTGAAAAGGGATAGTGCTGGAATAACCAGCAGTCCATGGTCAACATGGAGACATGTGGCAGTTTAAGTCAAGCCTGAGGTGTGGTATCCACAAGGAAAGGAGTCACCATATCTAACAATGACCTGACTCAGCCCAGTGTAATTATCTGATATTACTGGTAACTTGGCCAATGACTCATAGAGCTCCCTGACAATCAAATAAAGTCACAAATCTAGTAAGTGAATGATATCTGGTTGAAAGCACTGATCACAAAGATATCCTGCAGGATTTTGTATGAACTACAAAGGAAGGTAAACTACAAAGCTTTCTGTAAAATACTGACAAGTCTCTGTTAGACAAAACTCCATAATGATTTCTAGGCCTGGAATTGTAAGAGCTTATGTAGTTCAGGGACTCTGGGTGCAAAAAAGTTTTCCACCACTCTACCTAAATGTAAACATCATACTCAATTTTATAATGGCCTTTAAAATATCTAAATTAAACCACACACAACTCTACTTTTATGGTTGACCAAGGATGATGCCCATACCATCTCAAAAGCAAATACATCCCATCACATGACCCCAAAGTTGCCTAACTTTTATACAAGTGAAATCAGAATGAAATAAAAGTTTTGAAGATGCTTACAACAGAAATGAGATCACAAGCTGAGCACAGTGGCACACACCTGTAATTTCAGCAACCTGGGAGGAAGATGTAGGAGGATTGTGAGTTTGAGGCCAGAGGCAGCTTGCACAACCCAATAAGACCCTGACTCAATACAAAAAATAAATAAATGGTCTGGGGAAGCAGCCCACTGGTAGAGCACTTGTAAAGTTTGTGTGAGGGCCTCAATTCAACCCCCAAGTACTAAAAAAAGAAAGACAAAGAAAGAAAGAAGGAGAGAGAGAGAGAGAGAGAGAGAGAGAGAAATAAATAAATAAATAAATTACAAAAGAACCAACAAAGGATTTTTACCTTTTCTTCAGATAAATTATGAGTCTGGAAAATATAATAGAGGCTGGTGGATACATCATCATTTCCTTTCTGGAGTATCCCTAAACCCAACTGACTGACTCTCTTTTTTCTTTCATCACGCCTTCCTACTGCCTATCCTCTTCCCCACAGAAACCACATGGCTCTAAAGTTTAGATCTGCATGTTCTAGGGTGGATAATTCAAATAAAATGGTTTAACAAAGCACTACTTAATTGACATACTTGGAATTTATCATTATGAACATAGAGAATTTGGTGGCACAAGTGATATGGAATCATTGGCTATAAACTATTCCCTGAGGAAAACAAGAATTTTTGATAACTATTAAACTATATGTTTATATATGGCAAATCTTTTTATATTTATCATTGCCAAGAAAATATGCAAAACCCATACAAAAATACAAGTTCTGAAAAATCACTCAGCCAAAGAAGTAAATGGACAGAAAATAAAAGTTCCATAAATTGAAGGATGTTTCTATCATTCCAGAGCTCAGCTCAAGCTCATACACACAGTACACATGAGATAACTAAGGAACAAATAACTTATAAGTATATACAGGAATAAATTCTCTAATTAGACCCTACTTAATCAGATAAACAAGATTACACAGAAACAGTAGCAAATATAGAAGTCTAAGAGACCTCAGGGGCTGGGATTTAGCTCAGTGGGTAGAGCGCTGTGCTGCAGTCTCTGAGGTCCCAGCACTGTAAAAATGAGAGAAGGGCCTGGCAACCCACTCCCAAGGCAATCCCGAAACAGTCAGCCGTTGAAAACCCTATGAGGGTTGCTATGAGTCAGATATCGACTCGATGGCACCTAACAACAACAACAAGAGACCTCAGGCTCTTGCGTCAGTGATGTATTTTGACATGGAACAAAACCAAAGTCATCAACTCCTAAGTTTTTCATGCTTTTAGAAGAAAACAGAAACTGGTAGGTAATGAGAAAGTAATAACACTTTCTTTTCCAAGATGTTTTCTTCTCACAAAATTCCTCCATTTATCTAACTCCAAGTGAAAGAACAGGTTATGAACTGACTACGTTTTAGGGGGCTGGGATTTAGCTCAGTTGGTAGAGCGCTGCGCTGCAGTCTCTGAGGTCCCGAGTTCAATTCCCAGCACCGCAAAAATGGGAGAAGGACCTGGCAATCCACTCCCAAGGCAATCCCGAAGCACTCAGCCATTGAAAACCCTATGAGGGTCGCTATGAGTCGGATACCGACTCAACGGCACCTAACAACAACAACAACAATGTTTTAGGGTAAATTCTGCATATCTAGGCACTAAAGTCCTTCCATAATTTGGCCTCTAAACTTCGTGTTAGCCTTTCCTGAAGGGATTCTTCATGATTCCATTTGGTCTATTTCCTGATGGCTCAACACATCTTGAACTTTCCTTCCTCTATACATTAATTTATGCTACATCCCAATGCTTTGAATGCTCTACAAGTTGCCCAAATTCTAGCCGTTTTCCAAGTCTGAGTTCAGATCACCAAACTTCCATCAATCTGTCTTGCCATGCTAGCTAAAACTGACCTCTCTCCCCTTGTCAAATATACTCATCCATCACCTAGCAATTGCCATCTTATATTGCTGATTATTTTTGGTATGAGAAGACACATGTTTTATTCAGAATCAAATAATTGTAGGTCTGGAAAGAATTCAAAAATAATAAGATCGATACTCTCATTATAGAGATAGATAAATAAATAGGAAGATAAAGTTATTAACTTAAGTTTGTAATCAGAAAGTCCATAAAGACTCCATCTTCTCTTCAATAAATTTCCTAATGTGTAATGTGTTTTTTAAAATTTAAATGTAAGTTCTAAAAATTTATTTTTTAGATTGACTAACACACTTATATGCATACTGTTCAATCCAAAAGTTGCATTTTATGTTTATCACAATTATTTAATAGATCTAAATGTTAACTAAGCTTTGTCTAGAATGACAGTTAAATGTCCTTTTACTTAACAAGACAGAAGGGGTCCAAGAGTGATGGAAAGACACCTCTTGGGATTAAAATGTTGCTGTAAACATTCCACAACCAAGATAATCCACATAGAAATCTTGGAACTATCCATTCTTTTAGAAGCCCCATCTCATTCCAATCTTGAAAGCAGGCAATTTGGACTCATTGACATGTTGCCAAAACATGCTGGTTTGGTTCTTGTGAGGAAGGTTTTCATCTGTTGGACTGGAATGCCCCACTATTTCTAGGAACTGTGTTTGGAACAAAACACTTCCTTGTGATACATCTAAAATTAGTCATCCTTGTAAGATTAAGGGAAATTTTTGCAAAGGTTTTCCCATTCAGATGATGACTCCCTTGGCGGAGAAGATTAAGATCCTGTGAGTGGGTTCAATTGTATGCCAACTCATGGTGCCAGATCACAAGGTCTCTTCATAAAATTTATGGTGGAATATATTCCCTGGAACAAGATGGCTCATGGCTTGAGAGAGACAAAGCCTCTTTATTGAAGAACCTCTCCAGGTCTTCCCCTTGTTTTCACATTTGGAGGGAGATTCCATTTCCATTTGGAACCTAAACAAAATTCTTTCATCTGTCTTCTAAGGGAAGTTCTCTTTACTCTTTTTATCATGAAGATGTCTGTGCTCAAGGACATTGTGGGACTTCCTGGGTCCTTCTAACTTTTTTCAAGACTATGTAGAGCCCTCTGCCTAGTTAACCTATTATTACTTCCAGTTGGTTTCTTACTTTATATTGAAAGTAGGCCTAATAAGTAGACATACCTCACACACAAAAATACTTCAGCTGTACATGGCCAGTTTGGCCCAGTTAGGTGACAACTTATGAAAATTAAGCACAATTGCCCTAGTCATATTTTTTTTAATTTGAAGTCTCCAAAAAATTGCATATTATGTGGACACAAAGCCATGAGACTAGTTGCAACATTAACGAGAGAAAGAATATTTTGAGTGACTACCCTGTCTGAGCATGTAGCTTTCTTCCTACTTTTCAGACCATACCACATCAATATTATCCTAATTGTTTGGAAATATTTCATTTTTATTTCAGATGTTTTATTTAAAACAATGGTTATCATTTTGTCAGTACAGGCATATTCTGAATAAGACTTCAAGCTTCTCCAGGGCAGATGTGCAAGTTAGATTCAGTGGATTTTAAGATTTTTTTCCAACCTTAAATACCATGACCTTGTTTAAAACACAAAGCCCAGCAGTCTTTCACATAAGTTGATCAGATAAGGGCTTCCAGGTGATGAGCAATGTTTACATAGAAGAGAATTTTAACTTATTCAAACATTGATTGGAAACTTATGGCACATAACAACAACAAGAGCATAGTTATTTTATAAATATTGAATTGTTATCAGTTACAATGACAAATACCATAATGAGAAAATGCAACAATAGCGTAATATGATGAGAAAGTTGTGTGAGGCTTTGTTTTGTTATTTCCTATCCAATATGTTCGGAAAAGTGCACTTGACTTAAAATGGGCATGCCTCACCCATGTGAGTCCACTTCACATATTCACAAATCCTCCCCTTATAATTTCCTTTCTGCCTAGAACCAGAATATGCCCTTCCTGCCAAGAAGCTTGTAAGGAAAATTTCCTTAGAGAGCTGTCCAGTCCATACACTAAGAAATCATTTTCCAGTTTTATGTGTATAAATAGATTACTAATTGTTTTCAGGTTTTTCTTGTTTTTACAATTGCTTAAGCATGGATTTTGCTGTCTGCACGTCTTTAAGAAGTCATCTTTTATACTACACAAACAATATGGTTTTCTCTACCTGCTCCAGCTGCCAGCAAATATAACAATAATGGAAGAGAACTAAAGAGCAAGGAGGCTCCTAGTCCTCTGTTTTCAGCAAGAACTAGCATTTCTTATAATCGTAGGAGCTGGATTAAACTTAGTGGGGTAGGAGCTCCTGAATTTCTCTGTAGAAAGAACTTAGTGGTGAAAGGTTTTTTGGAAGAAGCAGCTAATTTATTTGTCATGAAGCTACATTGCAGAGCAAGCACACTTTATTTTACTTAGATTACTTAGATTATAAGGGGTGACTTGGAGGGACTTGCTCATGGAGATTTATGGTGGGATTAAACCCCATCTCGCCCAAGTGCTATACCTTGGCAATGCCATTGCTAATGCTCTCAGAAGTGCAACTACTCAAATCTGTGTTTATTTAATAAATGAGAGTCAGGTCAAGTCCATTGCCCACCCACATTGTTCTGCAATTTCATATTTCCTTGTGAAATAACTTGGAGGTAAAAGCTGGATCCTGCCCTGGCTCTGATGCCAAACAATAATACTTCCTGCTCAAACCTCATACCAAGTGCAGAGCAAATCTGCTTTGCTGAACCATTAGCACATGTGATGGAGCAATTCTGTATTATGCTTTGATAAATGATTCCTTTCTATAGCCCTTAATCTTTGGTGTATTGTCTTTTAGAATTTCATTCTTTTTAATACAATTTATCTAATGATTTCTTAGTCCTAGTGCTATATACAGTATATGGTAAGTTGTTATTGCTGTTGTTTTTCCCCTTGAAAATTTAAGAAGCTTAGTTTTGTTTTTTGTTTTGTTTTGTTTTGTTTTTCTGATTTCTCCTTGCCCATCATGGGCCGAGTTTTCTCTGTAAATATATTTTTATTTGGACTCAACTGCACTAGGATCTGCTTCCCTGTAATGGAAAGGAGTTGGTCTTCTGTGGACTTCAACTTGTTTTGATAGCTGGTAACTTTGAACTAAAGGGACATTACTGTTATCAAAACAGAAACCAGCTTTTCTTGGAAATAGAATCTGACATGGTCTTTCTCTCCCCTCTCTTTCTGCCTGAGGTCGTATCCCTTGACTACAGGCAAAGTCTCTGTGTTTTACTAAAGCCTTTTTCCCTTTCAAATCTCATAGGCCAACTATAGAAACTTCAGAGTCTTGAGCAGAGTTCTCCAAAAGAAACAGTCCGGGACATAGAAAGGGCACAAACTCAACTAGCATAGTGGTATTTGGAAACAATCTTAAATCCTAATCTTAACATGAAAAATATCTGAATTTCAGGTCCTGTACAATTTTTGATGTTCTTTGTTTTTTTAGATATGATGGAGAGAAAGTATTAGCATATAAACTGTCAGCTTGAACCATATGGAAGAACATTAAATTATTTTAATTTTACCAGGAAAAAAGTTCTGCAAAAGTGTTTTAACTGAGTAGACTACAGCAAACTTAAAATCCCAAATACATAATTTTTCCTATGAAACATTTCTCATGTCTCTATACCAGATTTTCTTGTAATATTACCTAAATTAGAAATCAAAATTGGGACAGAGATAACAGTAGTCAAACTCTAATTCAAAAGTAGCATGGCTGATACTGACATCTTCCACCAAAAAACAAACAAACAAACAAACAAAAAAGGAAGAGGAGAAGGAGATCTGCTACCCTGCTATACCATCATTAGCAGGGCAGAGTTGTTTGAGTAATGATATGGCCTTGTGCTTGAGAACTGAGTGATACTACCAACTCCTGGATACATTTTACCAACCTAATCACGCTGCTGTACTTATTTTAAACACTGAAAGAAGAGGATTTGTGAGGACTACAGTATAAAAACATGGCATATTGACAAAATGTATTTATCTCCTAAATTTTCTGATGTTCTTCCAAAACTGGATAAAAGAAATAAAAAATATATCAAGTCAAAAAGACAGAGCATATAGGAGACTTAGGTAGATGAAATATTTCAACCATGTTTTGGAAGATGAAAAATATAGAAATGATTTGTGATGTTGCTGAGTGAGAGCTGTAACCCTACATGCAATTATCTGTATTTTGGGATTACCACAGAAATAAAGTTGATTCACCTTGCAGAAATCCCAAAAGGCTCATAGGTACCAGATTTAGTAGGAAGAGATCAGAGTGAGGCTTAGGGCTGAGAGAAGGAAAGAATGGAAGTTTATGTAGAAAAGAAATTGTCCTGATCTCATATAGATAATTATGACCTTCTACACACCTCCCAGGAGACTAGAGTTTTATTCTCTGTAGTTAGTGCCTGGAAAGACTCCATCTATTCTTGGCACACAGAGGAGTCCAGTGAGGCAACTATTGTACGTCCCTGGGTCATTTCTCAAAATACATTATACCCAAGGGACCACCAAGCATTGATCACATGCCAATGCTCTCACTGCCAAGAAGTAAAGAAAGAAAAAGATGTCTCCATAAGGCTTTCTTAGTGGGAAAAGGACCTCTGCTTTCTACTGAGTCCCACACTGAGTTCTCCAAACAGAAAGAGTTGTTAGAAAATTGATTATAATTAGTATGAAAATTTAAATTAATAAGAAAAAACTAAAATATCTGTTTTCCCTAGGACCCAAATATTCCCTTCTTCCTATTCTTGCCTTTCCCTCAAAAATGTTACTGCCCTATTTAATTCAAATATCTGTCTTACAATCCAAAATCTACCTACTGCTTTCAAAAAGTAAATAATCTATAGTCTGGCAAATTACTTTTATTTAATTGTTCCAAGTCCAGGATCTTGAATTATCTTAATCAGATAGGTACCAGATCACTATAGGGTCACTATGAGTCAGATACTGACTCGACAGCACCTAACAACAACTATGAAGAGGGCATGCATCTCAATTTCGTTTATCACCTGATTCCCCTAAACCCTACTTTTATCAATGCAGTACAGTCATCCTCTGGAGGTTCAGGAATTTTGTAAACTCAGAGACAGTGTCCAATAGACTATGAAAATCTCAGGTGTTTTCCACTCCCTAGTGCATAATTCTTTGGCACATAACCCATGTTTTCTTGAGGAAGATTAGTAGTATTATCAGCATGTACTTATACTGGAGTGAGAGCATCTTTCCTTAAGCAGTCATTTATTCTAAGAACTCTGGGTCTGTAAACTGATTTAGAACTGGAAATTTCACCTTCAAGACCTAGCAGAGTCCTAGACTCTTCAAGGTGAAGTGATCCAGTCCTATGTATTCCTAGGCTACCATCAGTGATCCCTGAAGGAAAGCTCTTCTTATTATCTCCCATGGTAGACACATCCACTTTTCTTCTGATTCCCAAATACCCCTATGTGGCTCTTGCTACTTTTGTATCTTCCCATCCCATTGGTCCTAGGAGTTCATTTCAGCTACAGAATCTCCTTCCAATATCTAAAACATTGTTGTTGTTGTTAGGTGCTGTCAAGTTGGATCTGACTCATAGCAACCCTCAGAGGATCATCAATGGCTAATTGTTTCAAGATTGCTTCAGGAGTGGATTGCCACGTTGTTCTCCCATTTTTGAGGTGCTAGGGACTGAAGCTGGGTCCTCAGAGAGTGTGGAGCAGCACTCTACTAACTGAGCTAAACTTCAGCCCATTAAAACATTGTAAGACTTAATAAATATCAATGTATTTATGAAAGTCTTGATTGAGAGAATATTTTCTGAACCCTCCTAAGAAAACATGATTAGGATAAGTGAGTAGATCACAAATTGTCCATTTACTCCAGCATTTCTATTATTCATAACCTTTGGATTCTTTACTGTACATCATGCCAAAGAATTTTTTGCCATCTCAACTTTATTTAGCATAGATAACATTTTGCTCCAGATTTTAGCCATTTACCCAAGAAAATACTCCAATTGAATTGACTGGGAAATTCAATCTGATGTAGTGTTGTTTCTTGGTAGATGAGAATATCTTCCCATACATCTCTTAAGTTTTTGCTAAAAGAATTTTCCAGTTCTTCCAATTGGTTTGGGGTGAAATCATCTCTTAGACTTAACTTTGAATCTGGCTTCCATTTATATTCCATTCTCCAAATCTAATAATAAGTTTGCAGACAAGGGGGTCCAGGCACGTCTTCAGAAGAATTGGTTTCCTTTACAAAAAAAAAATTGTTTCCAAAAAATGTGACTTCATCATCTTCAAATCATGAGTGAAATAGAATTATTACGCATAGAACATGGGACACCTACATCTGGCAAGGAAGAACAGTGAAATTAGGGCTCAAGGTGCATCAAGGCCTTTGTATCTTGTATTATCCAGTATATGCTATGCATGTTCTTCCTCTCTTCTTGATCAACATCTACTTTTGTATGGAAGGACTAGAATTTGGGGGAACTCAAATGTATTTAACAATTTATACTTCCAATTTCTGCATTTAATTTTCAACCCTGCAGTTACAAAAATATAAATTATTTTAGTTAATGATAGAAAGTCCCCAAGTTTTAGTTCAGACTTTGAGCCAAGTATTTTGAACATCAACCTGTTCTCTCTGTATTTTTTTCTTATTCCCATTAGAAGCAAATACTCTTCCCTACATCCTTGGAATTTTGTGACCTTGATTCTGTTTTAATATTATATCTATGTAATACCTTAAAGATTTGCCTTTGATGGAAATCTCATTGATGACAACTATAACTGGTAATTCATTATTTTGCCATTATGTCATAGGCTACCAGACATTCACTAGGCATTAACTAAGCTGCCTTCAACCTCAGTTTAACCAGAGACAAGATTCTTATTTCCTAAGCTTGGAGGCCAGTGACCCAATTCCTGGTACTAATTCCAGCACAAGTCAGATCCTTGGTCATAAATACCTAAAACTGACTTTGGCTAATTGATTCTATAATCAAATTAATGGTATATTATTAGTAGTTCACAGAATCAACAAGAATGGTGGAGAATTAGAATTGGAAAATCACAAGAAGCATGAGACACAGGTAGCTGAGAAAACATCAGGGAAACAATCTAGGAAGAGTCTGGTTAGGTTACTGCCATTGGTGCCAGTACTTCTAGACACTTGAGGTGGAGCCACTGGGCTCTAATGGAGCTGAGCTTCTGCCATATCCCTAAACCCTAGCTCCCCAGGAGTATGGAGAAGAAACATTCTGTTTGACTTCCAAGCCCCACACAGTGAAGGATTCTCTTCCAACAGAAATGATGCTTGAAGATGGCCATAAAAGTAACCAATATTTATTTACTACACTTTTTAAAAATCTCTAATATTTATTTATTGAGTATTAAGGGTTTTATTTTCTTTCAGTGCTAAGGAATTGAACTCAGGGCCCTGTACATGCTAGGCAAGCACTCTACCACTGAGCCTTATCCCCAGCCCCAAGTATTAAATTTAAAAGTAGAAAATAAAATAATATTTGATACCTATACTTTATCACTGAGTTTTAAATATTCCTAAAACTGAAAAGACCTCAAAATTAGAAGTTTACACAAAATTCTTATTTTTCAACTTCTTATTCAATAAAGCATGAAATTTCATTCCTCTCAGTCCATGGCTACTATTTTCTCTATTCTCTAAGCAAATGTGCCTTGTTCTCTGGTGAAGTAGTTTGAAACAAATAAGACTTTTGGGGGAAATTCCCACATAGTATATCTGTGTATGACAAGATAGACCCAAATCACTCACTACATAATTTGTTAGACACTTGTATATTTGCCTATCTTCCTTCTAGTCTACACTATTAGCTCTACCAGTGAAAGAACCATCTGTATATGTAGAGAGAGATATAGAGAGATATAGGTAGATATAGATACATATATGTATATGTATATAAATATATATAGCTGGTATATTGTAGACAATCAATGTTTGCTGAATTTGAATAATTAATAACCATATTCCTTTGAAATTTATTTGGGGAGAGAATAACTCTGGATAGGATATGGTCATGGATTGGGTAAAAATATAGTTCAAGAAAAACTTGGAAGAGAGATTCATTATTATTTTTTTCATCAATAATTTTGTATAAAATAATGCTAGCTATCTCAGACATGAGAACCCTCCACCAACAGGCTAGTGAACTATAAATGTAGATTCCTCCAAAGCAGTCCATCAACATTAAAAGTAAAATCCTTTAAAATTGAGTATTCATCAGTGATTTAATTTTTTTATGAATTCTTCTTCCTGTGTCTACAAAGGAAATAGAGATTGAAACCATTTGCTGTATCTAGTATTCCTATTAATTTCACTTATGTCTTATTTCTTTATTAATGTGGCTATTAGAAAATGTGAAATTAGCTGGGCATGGTGGCGCACACCTGTAATCCCAGCGGCTTGAGGGGCGGAGGCAGGAGGATCGCAAGTTCGAGACCAGAGGCAGTCTGCATAACTTAGCAAGACCCTGTTCCCCCCGCAAAAAAAAAAAAGTTAAAAAATGGGCTGGAGGCAGCAGCTCAGTGGTCCAGCACTTGCAAAGCATGCAAACACGAGGCCTGGAGTTCAACCTCCAGTACCGCAAAAAAAAAAAAAAAAAAAAAAAAGTGAAATTACACATGTGGCTTACATTTCTAGGAGGCAGCATTGCTCCAGAGCATATGCTCCAGAGGATAGAGCATAGAGCATTCACATATAACAGATGATTTCCAAAATGAACTACTGCAAGTGAAAGGAGATTAATCTAGATGTTTACCGCCTCGTTCATACACTTTCAAAGTCTGTAGCCACAAACTTTGCTGATGAACAATTTCCCCTGTTGTATATAGTTATTTGTACAGTCCCAATAAGTGCAATACACATACACAGAAACATACATAACACATACTCATAAATTAACCACCCCACCACTATTTCTTTACATGCATATAATAATATAGCATATTGATAAACATGAGCAACTTAAGCTGTAAAGTCATATAGTTACTATTTATCACTTAAATCTTTGAAAACCCTTATATTTTTCTGCACACACAGAATGATTTTACTTCCATCATAGGGTTGTTCATAGATGAGTCATTTTCATCACAATAGCAGTTAAGAAGGTAAGCACTTAATAGATTCTGGCTATCATTACAACTGCCTCCAGCCATAGCCCTGTGGCATCAAATCTCGGAAGCTAAGCAGGTTGAGGCCTGGTTAGTACTTGGATGGGAAACCACCCAGGAACACCAGATACTGTAGGCTTGGGAGAATGACCTGGAAACCCACTCCCAAAAATCAATCTGCCACTGAAAACCCTATGAACAGCAGAGAAGCACTGACATTAGTGTTTTGTCTGTTGCACATAGAGTCACTGTGAGTCAGATACTGACTTGATGGTACCTAACAACAACAATCATTATAATTAACAAAAGGCAAACACAATGTATTCAGGAAATTAGGACTATTTCTAATTATGAGTTGTTGCCAAAACAAAAACATTTGGAGAAATATTAAACAAACTACGAACTAAGATACAGTTTTTACAGTGTAGAAACCATTTCTACTTAATTGTATCCTTATATTATCCCTCTGAACCGGTTACAACAGGAAATAATGTTATTTCCACTTTACCGAAAGAAGAAAAAACAGAAACATTTTGTTGCAGACAGCTTGCCCAGGTAAATTTTCTGATGCTCTATCCCGTTTCTGCCATTCCATTATAGTAACTTCTTTTACAGATAAAATAGGATCCATCTTAGATTTGAAAACTACCCATTTGAATCAAAGACTTTCTCGTTTCCAGTATATACTTTAATTTTCACATGCCATGTCTTTTCTTGACCAAATCATACCCTGAGACAGGGAAATACTTTCCCTCATGACTTTCTGGAAGCCTTGATAGCTTTCTGAGGTCCTATTATTTAACAGAGTTGGCAGAGGAATTAGGGGCATTTATTTAGAATATGGACAGAAAGGCATCTTACAAAATTAAAATTTCACTAAGGCAGACATGATGATACCTGCACTTTAAAGCCATAGATAAGCATGTTATAAAAGAGCATCAGTTTAGAAGGTAGAAGAGACTTGCAAATTATGTGTCTTCCCTGGCATATGGATTGGAAAAACCAACTTTGAGAAACTTATGTAAAGAGAGAAAATGCTTTACAAAGTATCTCAAGAAAATGTACCAAATAAACATATAAACATAAATGGACTCTAGTAGCATTGTTGTAGTATTTCATGTGCAAATAATTTCTATCATATGGAAGTTTTGCCAAAGTCTTAAAAGCTACCCTTCATATTTCCACCTCTGCAATGCCATCTTCTCTGATGTTATTCTCTTCATCCCCACAGCTACTGACCCAATTTCAGAAGTTCATCAACTCTTCCCTGCACTGTTCAATTCCAAATACATTTTTCAAAAGCTAATTCTACTTATGGCTCCATGATGGTCCGGTGAGAGACATACAGCTGCTTCCTCCAAGGAGTTCACAGTCTTCAGGGGGCATCTGAAGAATCATGCATGACCTCACTCATGCTGTGGATAGGGCTAAAACAAAGACATAAATAAAGAGTTATGAAGGAATAGCAGAGAGAATGCTGGAGTTGGGGAGATTTAGGGCAAATTCCTGCAGGTCTGAAATGGGCCTCAACCTTTATAATAGCCTCCAAACAGTTTTCACTTAACAGCCATCACCTTGTCAGATTACCAATTACATTGTTACCTGAAATAACTTTCTAAAGCTAACATCAAAGTATGTCACTTCATCTTCTCAAAAATTTCTGCAGTTTTCTACAATCTACAATAGAAAAACTAAAAGGAAACTGTTCAGCATGAAATTGTGTTTCCACCTACCATCTTGGCCTCATCTGGGATTAAACCTCTCTGACAGCTCCCAGCCACGTCCCTCACTGGTACTTGCCTTCCCCAAGGTGCCCAGGGGTCCCAGTTGCCAAAGACTACCTGATGCAAAGATATGAAGGCTTGGACAAATTACCTCAATTCAGCCCACCTCTGAACAGTCCACCTAGCTCCAGAATTCCCAGAGGATGGGCCAAGTCTCCAGAGCACCTGTATCACAGGTCAGTTTTTCTTTATTACTCTATAAATCTGCATCAACCTGCCATCTCAGCATGTTTCCATGGAACTCTTCACAAGCTGCGAAGAACTGTGATTATATCCTAAATACAACATGGACTGCAGGCTCTTTAGAAGCAGACTGCCTGCATGTCAGTGAATCTTTTCTAAATCTGCCTATTTAGAATTAGTGACTTCTTGCCATACACATTGTGTGTTATTTCAGCACTTATTTACACTTCTTATATTACTGTGAGTTGTTCGTATATGTTGTTGTTATTGTCATTAGGTGCCCTTGGGTCAGTATCCAACTCATAGCAACCCTATGTACAAAAGGTGAAACACTATTTTCAGTACTTCTCTGCTATTCATGTGGTTTCCAATGGCAGATTGATTTTTGGGAGTGGGTTGCTGGGTCCATCTCCCAAGTCTACAGTATCTGGTGTTCCCAGGCGGTTTCCCATCCAAGTACTAACCAGGCCCAACCCTGCTTAGCTTCCAAGATCTGACAGGATCAGAAGCCACAGTGCTATGGCTGCAGGCAACATATATGTAGTACTATATATATATACACACACACACACATATATACACATATACATACACACGGTATATATATATATATATATATATATATATATATATATATATATATATATAGTATCATATGTCATGTATTATATATGTTGTACATATAATCTGTCCCTGCACCCCTACTACTATAGTGTCCGATCCCATAAGATCTTGGAAGCTAAGCAGCATGGGACATGGTTAGTACTTGGATGGGAGACTGCCTGGGAATTCCATGTGCTATAGGCTTAGGAGAAGGACCTGGCAACCCACTCTTCCCCACAAAAAACAATCAGCTATTGAAAACCCTATGAATAGCAGAGAGGCACTAATAGTAATGTTTCACCCATTGTATATGAGGTCGCCATGAGTCAGACATGGACTTGACGGCTGCCAACAACAACATATAATCTGCATTCTTTGTTTTAAATTTTTTAAATTTTGCTCTCTCTTCATCCAGTATCATTTACTAGAGTATATTGTATCTAATTCCTCAACAAAAAGTTGTTGTTGTTGTTAGGTGCTCTCAAGTCACATCCAACTCATAGCAACCCTCAAAGGGTCTTCAATGGCTGATTGCTTCATGAGTGCTTTGGGAGTGGCTTGCCACATCCTTGTCCCATAACAAAAATTTAAGGACTCAAAATTTTAAGCAAATTTCCAGAACCACTATCAATAAGCATTCCCCTGAATTTCCTGTGCCATCTTTCTTGTTTCTTTCTGTAGTAAGAGACCTCCTTTTAGGTACCAGATGTCTTTCTGCTTCCCTCCATTGCCCTCCACATTAGAGTTTGCTGTCAAGATAAAGCCTAACCTTCCTATTGAGGTATGCAAGGGCTTTCAATACCTGAAAAAGCACTTAGAAAATGCTTTCCACAGCTTACCACCCCTTAACCCTACAATGCATCCATGTAGAACCTAATGTATGTTCAATTCCTGTAGATAGTAGCCACTCGACATTATCCCACATGAATTCCTCAATCTAGAATCCTCTGCTGATTATTACCAAACCCTCATAAAGAACTCACCTAAATGGCATCTCTTTCCTAAAGCCATCCCTGATAACATCAAAGTGAAATACTAATGTCTTCCTCTGCATTCTCCTTTTACTCTGTGACACTCAACATGTAATAAGTAACTCATTAAGCATGAATGTTGTGCTACAAAATGTTGTTCATATTTATATAGCATGTAATGAAACAAACAAGTCTGTGATTAGAAAAGATTGATAGCTGTACTTTCTTTGTCCTGTTGTCATGTCCTGCCCATACCTCTATTAGTTTATCATAATGCTTAGTCCTTGCTTATTTCTTGGCCCATCTTTGTAAAACTATCAGCACCTTGAGGTAGTCTTCTTTGTTCTTACATATATGGCTCATGGTGAAGCTCTTTACTTCTCAATTAATACCTATCACCACTACTAAACACTGAGGCCATATACCATCCCAGCCTTTTTCACAGCTCTATCACTAGAATTTTACATAGTGTTCAGAATATGGCAGAAGCATAACATAGCTTTTTGTTTAATGAATCAATAAATCGTAGTCTTTGTCAAATACTTTCTGTATTATTCTGATAGTATTGCATCCCAATCCTTCTTTTCTACTAGGTGGAAAGCTACGTGGATTGTGACTTAACCAACCTTAAGTTTTATATTCTGCCTACTATAATAAAGATTTCTCATATAGAAATATTCAAAAAGTTGATTTTCTACATAAAGTAAATAAATGTCCAGAAGGTTTGAAGGATAAGGTCTTAAAGAGAAAGAATTAAACTTTGGTGCCACATTTTCAGACTTTAGCAAAATAACTGTTTGGGAGAGAGAGAAAGAAGATCTTAAATCATATCACTTAGCTTTAAACAAAACATGGGAAACCAAAATGACGTTCTAAAAGTCTTACAATGCTTGTTAATAGAATTTCACAATCATACCAAATGGAATTGGCAAGAAAGGAAAAATAGAGAATCACACAATTCATCATATAATGAAAATCATATTTTCCTCTTTTAATTAGTTGGTGGTTTCTTATGTCTTAAATGGTCTGATTTCTCATAAAACCTGAAAATAAGAGGTGATTCTTCCCATTCCCGTGGCCTTTTTCTCCCATTTGTCCTAACCCCTTCTCCAGTGAGACATCCTAAGCACACATCTCACTCTTTTTCAGACAATGATTGCACAACTACCTATAGCTGTGTGGACACAGCATTGAAAGAACAAAACAAAACCAAAAAAAAATCAGAAATTCCAGAAACTTAAGTCAAATCTTTCATTTGATACAGAGTAGAGATAAAAAACCAACAGACAGTATATTCTTTCTCATGACTTTTTAATAATGTGAAGAAGTAATTTTATTAGTGTCCTTATTTTTGAAGGCAAGCTGTGAACATGTATACTTAACTGTGCTACAGAATGAGGTTCATATTCATGTGGCATCTAATAAGCCAAAGAAGAGAAATCAACAACCATAAAACTTCGATGAGTGCGTAGTCTCTTGGCCTCTCCTTAGCTCTTCTTGAATGTCCTGTGTGTAGCTCTACTAGTGTTATCATAGAATCCCACAAATATTTATTTTCTGGCCTACTTTTCCATTAAATCATCAGTTTCTTGAAGACAGAAACTGTGTTCGTTATCTGAGTCCCACATACCTAATCTGTGGTCATAACTGTCAGTCTAATAAGTGAAGAAATAAAATTATGGTTGATTGTAGAGTGTATACAACTGTGATACATTTGGATCATGAAGACTAATCTTTGTTAGTAATTTAAACAATAGGACTGAGGTTTAGCTCTCTTGGTAGAGTGCCACTCTGCACTCTCTGTGGCCCAGGGTTTGATCCTCAGCAGTACAAAAATGGGAGAAGGCCCTGGCAGCCCATTCCTGAACCAATCCCAAAATAAGCAGCCATTGAAAACCCTATGAATAGCAGAGAAGCACTGATAATAGTGCTGGGCATGGCACAGTGTTGGGTAGTGTTTCATTCTGTTGTACATAGGGTCACTATGTGTCGGACCCAACTGGATGACATCTAACAACAACAACAACAACAAAGCTGAACTCTACTAGACCACATATTAATTTAGCATTGTTAAAATAATACTTCATTATGTGGTAAGACTGGATAAAAAAAGACAAAGAAATGTAAATATATGTTGCATGAAGACATAGTATATATCCCAAAGTGTATTCTAAGCCCCATATATAAATAGCACTTCATCTTTGTTAAGAGCCCTCATTAACAAATGAAGCAAAATATTTAATAATTTCAATGAGGCACAATCAATATACAAACCTGTATATACTTAATGTGCTCAATTTGATGAGTTTGGACATGTACAAGCACCAGGGTTATCACCACCACAATCACGGTGATAGACATATCCTAAAAACTTCAAAATTTCATTGTGTCCTATTATTTTTGTGGCAAACACTTCACATGAAATATCCTAACAAATTTTGAAGTATACACTACCAAATTATTAACTATAGCTACTATACTGTTCTATCAGATCTCTAAAATTTATTTCTCTCTCATAACTGAAATCCTACACCCATTGAACAACTTGTGACTTTCTCCACACCACTCCCAGCAACGATAATTGTATTCTCTGCTTCTATTTATTTCACTATTATGGACCACTGGTATAGGAAGAGTCATGAAGTATCTGTCCTTCTGTGACTGGCTTGTTTCATTTCATCCACGTTACCACAAAGAGCAGGATTTCCTTCATTTTTCTTTATTCATTTATCTGTCTATAGACACTTGGATTGTTTTCATGTCTTGGCTATTGTGAATCATCCTGCAATGAGCATATATCGCTTCAAGATCCTTATGTCAGTGTGTGTGTGTGGTGTGTGTGTGTGTGTGTGTGTGTGTGTGTAGCCCGCAGCCATACCACTATGGCATCTGATCCCATCAGATCTCAGAAGCTAAGGTTGGTTGGACCTAGTTAGCACTTGGACAGGAGACTGCCTGGGAACGCCAAGCACTGTAGGCTTGGGAGAAGGACCCAGCAACCCACTTCCAAAAAGCAGCCAGCTATTGAAAGCGCTATGAATAGCACTAACCATACTGTTTCACCTGTTGTATGTAGGGTCTGTATGAGTCAGGTACTGACTCTACAGCACCTAACAATAACAACAACTGTGTATGTATGTATATATATATATATATATATATATATATATATATATATATATACACTGTATATATATACTGTATATATATACTGTATATACTGTATATATGTACATATATGTATATATGTATATATATATGTATATATGTATATATATATGTATATATATGTATATATATATGCACGCCACAAGTGAGATTATGGATCATATGGTAGTTCCAGTTAAATTTGGAGGAAACTCTATATATCATTTTTCATAGCTGATATACAATTTTTTACATTCCTACAGCAGTGTACAAGGGTTCTCATTTTTTTACATCCTCACTGACACATATTATCTTTTGAGGTTTTTCTTTATAATATTCTACCATGGGTGCTTTGATTTGCCTTTCCCTGACAACTAATGACATTGAGCATCTTTCTGTGTACTTATTGGCCATTTCTATGCTTCCTTTGCGGAAATATCTCTACAAATCCTTTTTGTAAGGTCAGATAAACGTATAACTTTTTAGTCCAAGACAAGATATAATATAACATGTGGTCCCTTGAAAGTTAGAACTACAATGTCTGTCTCTTTCCTTCTGTCTGTCAAGAGGACTGTCAAGAGACCCTGCAAATAAGAAGCAGATTATCATGAGCCTATCATTCGATGACTGCCACATGCCTGTCAATTTGCCATTCTATGGGGGCTTGTGTGTTGCTGTGATGCTGAAAACTATGCTATCAGTATTACAGATACCTGTAGGATTGCCCATGATGGATAGGTTTCAGCTGAACTCCCAGACTAAAACAGACTAGAGAGTAGGAATTGGCAGCCCACTCCTGAAACCATTGAAAATTATATGAATAGCAGAGAAACACTGTCAGATATAGTGCCAGAAAATGAGCCCCATTGGTTGGAAGGCACTCAGAATACAACTGAGACAGAGTTGACTCCTCAAAGTAGAGTCTACCATAATGACAGAAATGGAATAAACCCCCAGGGACCTCCATTTGCTGATGTGGGATGACTCAAAATGAGGAATAAAAACTATGGAGCATGGAATGTACATAGTATAAATCTAGAAAAATTAAAAGTCATCAAAAGGGAAATGGAGCACATAAACATTGACATTCAAGACATCAGTGAGCTAAACTGGACTGGGATAGGCCATTTTAAATCAGATAATCACATGGTCTACTCTGTCAGGAATGAAAAATTAAAGAGAAATGGGGTTGTATTTAATCATCAAAAGAAATATGTCAAGATCTGTCTTGAAGTACAATCATGTCAATGATAGAATAATAATCATATGTCTATAAGGAAGGCCAGTTAATATGATTATTATTCAAATTTATGCACCCACCACTAAGGTCACAAATGAAGATAGGAGACATTTTTACCAGCTCCTGCAATCTGAAATATATCTAATATGCAATCAGGATGTACGGATAATTACTGGTGACTGGAATGCAAAAGTTGGAACAAAGAAGAAGGCTCAATAGTTGGAAAGTATGGCCTTGGTGACTGAAAAGATGCTGGAGAGTGCATGATAGAATTTTGTCAAACAAACTTTTCACAGAAAATATATTTTTCACCAATATAAATGGTGACTATACACATGGAATTCATCAGATAGAACATAGAAGGAACCAAATTGACTACATTTTTGGAAAAGACAATTGGAAAAGATCAATATCAAAAGTCAGAAGAAGACCAGGTGCTGATTGTGGATCAGACAATCAACTGCTCAAATGGAGGTTCAAACTGAAACTGAAGGATAGTACTACACGTGCACAAGAGCCACAACATGACATTGAGTATACCCCACCTGAGTTCAGGGACCACCTCAAGAACAGGTTTAATGCATTACACACTAATGACTGAAGAGCAGACAAGTTGTGGCCTAACATCAAAGCTATCATTCATGAGAAAAGCAAAAGGTTATTTAAAAGACAGGAAAAAAAGAAAGACCAAATTACATGTCAAAAGAGACTCTGAAACTTGTCCTTGAACATCAAACAGCTAAAGTAAAAGGAAGACATGATGAAGTTAAGGAACTAAACAGAAGATTTCAAAGGGCAGCCCAAGAAGACAAAATCAAATATTATGCTGACATGTGCAAAGAACTGGAAATAAAAAACAAAAAGGAAGAACATGCTCTATTTTTCTCAAGCTCAAGGAACTGAAGAAAAATTCAAGCCTTGAGTGACAATAGTGAAGGATTCTACAGGGAAAATTTTAAATGACACAGGAAATACCAAAAGAAGATGGAAGGAATAGAAAAAGCCATTATACCAAAAAGTATTGGTGCATGACCAACCATTTCAAGAGGTTGTATATGATCAGGAATTAATGGTACTAAAGGAAGAGGTGGATAATGCCTTGAAGGAATTGACAAAACACAAAGCTCCAGGAACTCATAGAATTCCAGTAGTGGTGTTTTAACACACAGATGCATCAATGGGGGTGCTCACTTCTTTATTTCAAGAGATTTGGAAAACAGCTACCTGGCCAAGTCACTGGAAGAGATCCATATTTGTGCTTATTCCCAAGAAAGGGGATCCACTGAATGTGGAAACTATTGAATGATATCATTAATATCACACACAAGCAAAATTTTGCTAAAGATCATTCAAAAGCAACTACAGCAGTATATAGACACGGAACTGCAAGAAAATCAAGCTGGATACAGAAGAGGACATGGAACCAGGGACATCAGTGCTGATGTCAGATAGATATTAGCCAAAAACAGAGAATACCAGAAAGATGTCTATTTATGTTTTATCGACTATGCAAAGGCATTTGACTGTGTGGGTCATAAAAAATTATGGATAACACAGTGAAGAATTTGAATACCAGAGCACTTGATTGTACTCATGATGTATCTTTACATGAAACAGGAGGCAGTCATTCAAACAGGACAAGGAAATACTGCCTGGTTTAAGGTCAAGAAAGGTATGAGTCATGCTGTATCTTTTCACCATACCTCTTCAAACTCTATGCTGAGCAAATAATCTGAGAAGCTGGACTTTATGAAGAAGAACATGGCATCAGGATTGGAAGAAGACTCATTATCAATTTGCTTTATGCAGATAACAAAACTCTGCTGGCTCAAAGTGAAGAGGATTTGAATCATTTACTGATGGAAATCAAAGAACACAGCCTTCAATGTGGAGAGTACCTCAGCATCAACAAAACAAAAATTCTTACAACTGGGTCAGTATGCAGCTTCATGATAAATGGACAAAAGATTGACACTGTACAAGATTTTGCGTTACTTAGTTCTACAATCAACACTCAAGGAAGCAGCAGTCAAGAAATCAAAAGACACATTGTATTGGGAAAAGGTGTTTCAAAAGATCTCTTGAAAGTATTGAAAAGTAAAGATGTCACATTGATGATGAAGGCATACTTGACTTATGCCGTGGTATTTTCAGTCACATAATATTGTTGTGAAAGCTAGACACTGAGTAAGTGAGAGAGGAGAAGAACTGATGGTGAATTATAAATTATGCTGCTGGAGAAGAAATTCATTATACCATGAACTGACAAAAGAATCAATAGATCTGTCCTAGAAGTAGTGCAATCAGAGTGCTCCTTGGAAGCAAGGATAGCTAGACTGCATCTGAATGTATTTTGGACATGTTGTCAGGAGGCACCAAGCTCTTGAGAAAGACACCATGTTTGGGAGAGTGTAGGTCAATGAAAAAAAGGAAGACTCTCAACTAAGTGGATTAACATAGGATGCAACAATGAGCTTAAACATAAATGGCACAGAATCAGGGAGTGTTTCACTCTGCTGAACATAAGGTCACTCTGAGTCAGACCCAACTTGATGGTACCTAACAAGAACAACAATGTCTGTTAATGAGTTTTACAATGCTATGGCTATTTTCAATATCCCCTGTCCCTCTTGTTTTATCAGGTTGGATGTTCACTTCAATGAAGTCAAAGGACTAAGAGTGGGAGACATCTCTGAGTGCACAGGACTGGCACTGTTCACAGAGTAATGCATGGATTCTCTAAGCAATATGTGGGTGTGCATTATTTAATCTTCAAACAGGCTTTATGACTTAGGGCAAAAGTATTATATTTTTACAAATAAGGAAAGTGAGGGCAAAAAATTCAAGGAACTTGCACGGTGTGGTTGTTGTTAGGTGCCATCATGGCAGGTCCAACTCATAGTGACCATATGTACAACAGAAAGAAAAACTCCCTGACACTGATTCATGCCCAGTACTATGTCAGTGCTTCCCTACTATTCATAGGTTTTCAATGGTAGATTGTTTCCTGGTTGTTTTAGCTTCTGAGATCTGATGTGATTGGGCACCAAGGTGGTACAGCTCTAGACAAGGGGACAATACTAGTAAGTAACTTAGATCCAAGTAATAATGGCACTTCTGGTTATATTGTTGTTGTTTGTTTGTTTGTTTTATCTTTTTCTCTTTTTTTTCCTTTATTTTGGGACATAGCAAAGTGTCTGGCACATAACTGGCCAACAAATGCTAGCTGGTTGGATGAATGAGAGGGAATGTTGAAGCTAGAAGGTCTTATAAATCAAGTTATCAATCAAATCATAAAATAATATTACTTAGACTCAAAAAGTAATAAATCAGTCAGAGCCCAATCCTGTTTCTCTAGATAGAGAAAAGGTGAATGTCAAAATGAAGACAATAAGGATCAGATTTAGACTAGGAGATTATGGAGTAAAAAGTCTAAGGGCCCTATAAGGAGGCATATAGCAATAGATATGAAATTCAGCCTTGAGAAAGCTTTAGTTAAGATGTCCCCCATGCGTCTGTCTGTTTGTCATGTCGTGGGGCCCTATGAGTTGCTGTGATGCTAAAAAGCTATGCCACTGTATTTCAGATACTAGTAGGGCCCCCTATGGTGGACAAGTTTCAGCTAAGCTTCCAGACTAAGGCAGACTAGGGAAAAGGATCCAGCAGCCCACTCCTGAAAACAATTACCATTGAAAATCCTATGAATAGCAGAGAACCACTGTCAAATATAGTGCTGGGAAATGAGCCCCTCAGGCTGGAAGACACCCAAGAAATGACTGGGGAAGAGTTGCCTCCTCAAAGTAGAGTCAACTTTAATGATGGGAATGGAGTAATGCCCCCGGGATCTCCTTCTGCTTAGGTGGCACGACTCAAAACATAGTGGATGCAACATTGGGATCAAACATAAAAAGATCATGTGAATGGGTAGTCTTCGGTAATGTTGTATCCTGTTGTACATAGGGTCACTATGAGTCAGATCTGACTCAATGGCACCCAACAATAACAATAACATGTTCAAGATGTAGGCAAGAGAACCAGGGAAAATTTCCAGTAAAAGGAGTAGAGGTTGATTTTTTTACCATTCCCCTTCCATATTTTTTGAAACTTTAGAGATTTGGGTTCCTTATAAATTTCCTCCTGGAATCAGTTTTCTTCTCAAAGTCTAGGCAGGGCTGTAATCCTGGATGCAATGAAGGACTGCAAGGCCATAGAAACATGTCCCACAACAACTCTCATCAACTAGACGGTGTTTAAAAGTTGGTTTTGAAAGTCCTTACAGTGTAAATTTTGTAAGGATTAAAAATTTGGCAGGACTTGTCTGGCTACTTGGAAACTACTAAATTTATTTGTATGTAAGCTGTGTAATACATTTTTATTATAAAGTCAATGGTTACAAAATTCGTTTGACTTTGATTACATCCTATACACTCAGTCTTGGTCATTCGCATAAAACAATCTCTATGTAACTTTTCATTTCTTAATTATTCATGAATGACTTGGCTGTGTCAAGTCTTCTGATCATGGATAAATAGTATCTCTTAAGTCCTGCTGCATAGACATATTACAATATGTGGGTTTTTCACACTGAAAGGAAATGATGCAAGTGGAAGACTGATCAAGAATTGAAAAGTTATGTGACCCAAACCAAATGCTAGAGAGCTGTATAAATTTCCAGAGTGGAAGCAAAAGATAAATGCCAGATTCCAACCACACATGGTTGTGAAAATTTTCAAAGGAAAATTCCAAGAAGCCAAAATTCTACTGTTCCCTTTGTAGTTGTTTGAAAATAAAGTAACCAGCTGGTATCCCTTTGTTTGCACATCTGAAAGTATGCAGCAGTGTGGCAAATAGTTTTCTGAGATAAATAAATAGTGTTATTTTTGGAATCATTAAATTGTAGATTTTAAAGAGTTTCTAGGAGGTGATCATTCTCTTTTCAAGTGAAATTATGCCTTAATCATCTTAGAAGAAAAAAAATTGTTTTAAAAGGCATCCAGGAAAGCCTAAAATACTCCTTAGAGCATCTTATAAATGCTTCCAGAATGATAGCTGCCACTTCTTGAGTGCCAAGTATTAGACATCATATTAAGCACTTTATGTTCCTACTCAAAGATCCTCCCAACAATACCTCAAAAGTGATATTAGCCCCATTTTATAGGCAAAGACATGCGTCTCAGAGAATCTAAGCAAGTTGCTTAACATTGGAAATCACCAGGGGCCAGAACACAGAACCAGATCTCTCTGGTTTCAAAGTCTGAGCTCTTACCACCATGCCCCTTCTGACTGTCATCATCAAATAAATTCAAATTCATCATGTTGCTTTTTAAATTATTTCCTTTAACCTATTCTCAACATGGCAGAGAATATTTTA
Organism: Pedetes capensis; assembly: GCA_007922755.1. Classification (NCBI taxonomy): domain Eukaryota; kingdom Metazoa; phylum Chordata; class Mammalia; order Rodentia; family Pedetidae; genus Pedetes; species Pedetes capensis. Next base: position 81,069 of record VMDO01001600.1, read on the forward strand.
TTTTATCTTTTCTGTCTAGGTTATCTGCTGACATGTTCTCATCTGAACACAGATTCCCTCTAAACATCCCTCTAACCTGAATCCAATCCACAGGTATCTGATTTTGTGGCTCTCTAAAACTCTTGACAGGGTATGGATTACAATCCAGAACATATGATCTATGTGAATTGAGGAAGACTTGGTTTCTAAAATCTTAGTGGTTGTTAATAAATTAATAAAGTAAAACTAGGTTTAAGGTTATAACTCACTTCAGCAGAAAAAAAGCAAAAGTCTTTGATATTTTCCATAAGCACTACTTTTTGTTTTTCTTTGTTTTGGTTTGGTTTTGGTTTTGGTTTTGGTTTTAGTTTTGGTTGTGGTTTGGTTTTACCTTCTAGTCTGACTTTGTATTTTTTTAATGCTGAAGTGGGTTTTAGGGGGTTGGGTTTGTTTTTGGCTATTTGTTTCTTTTGTTTTGGTGGATTGGATTATTGTTCACATTTATTCACTTACCTTGCAAAATACAGGTTAAGCATCCTTGATCCAAAAATCCAATCTCTGAACAGCAGCACTCAAAAACTTTCAGACCAATGAATATTTTGACATTTCAGTTTTCAGATTAGGAATATTCAAATTAAGTATATATAAATATTGAAAATACAACAACAACAGTAATCATCATCATCATCATCATCATCATCATCCAAACTCTAAAATAATTCTGGTCACAAGCCTTTTGAATAAGGGATACCCAACCAGTATTGGAATAAGAGGAGGGTATCCTTCACATATATACACATTGATTCTCCTCCCCACCGCCCCTCTCCCCTCTGCCTCTCCTTCCCTCCCTCCATTAGTGTTTAGACTTGCTATGACTTGCTTTAGACAACGAATGCTAGTAGACATGGCTGAAGTAAAGGCATGCTTATGTTTGTGTGGCTTGGTTTGTTTCCTTGCACTCCTACAATTTTCCATGAAGAGAATATGCATAATGTAGCCTTTGATCCCAGAGGAATACAGAGATGTGTAGAGCCGACACCAGCAGATCTACAGCAGTCAAATGAATGAAAAAAACAAATGCTCATTGTTGTAAGCCGCTGAGTTTAAGGGCTTTTGCACACTTTCATGGCAATGGCTAACAAATGCACTCATGGTGCGGTCTAACTGGTTATGTATCTCAAAAACACTGTTACTTCTGGACAAGCCATCAGTAGTTCCATTCCCATAAAGACCTGTGGAATAAAGAATTTAAAGGATTGGAGAATAACTAAATATCTGGCTCCAAATCAAGAAATGAAAGTTTGCACTATACCATAAAGAGACAAGTGTTCGATTAGAAGCCACCTAAAATGTCAATGCATCTTGAGGTGGAAATGGATTGTCAGGGAGCTGTGGTCATAGCAGGGTCATCAAAATAAGGTAGGAGCAATCCAGGATCTGCTACACCTACAGGTCATGATAGAGAAGGGCTGTGTCAGCCACAATGGGTGATTCATAAAAATCTAGATAAAGAGGAAATCATCACTACAATTCTCGCAGAACTCTTACATGTTTTCTCTGTTTTCTCTGCTGCAGCCCCAGGAAATAACTGACTAATATAGGCCATGAGAATAAACATTAAGATACAGACAATGATATCAGTATTATTTTTAAGCCAAAAAGAACATTGTTGTTGTTGTTACGTGCTCTTGAGTGGGTATCCCACTCATAGCGACTCTATGTACAACAGGCAAAACAGTATTGTTAGTGCTCCTCCATTATTCATAGGGTTTTCAATGGCAGATTGATTTTTGGAGTGGGTTTCCAGGTCCTTCTCCCAAGCCTACAGTACCTGGTGTTCCCAGTTGGTCTCCCATCCAAGTACTAACCAGGCCTGACCCTGCTTAGCTTCTGGTAGATCTGATGAAATCAGATGCCACAATGCTACAGCTACAGGATAAAGGAACATTAGAGATCCATATTCTAACTTCATAAGGGGTAAAATGAGTCCAAGCAAATTGACCAAACATACTAAGGAGCATAGCCACAAACATTGGTTGAGAACCACATCATCTGATTACGAACCTCAGTTCTTCAGCTACTACTTGAAAGTAAGCCATTGATACTGTATTTCAAGAACCTCACATTTGCATTATGTATTTACAGCTTGTGTTCAGATTAAAGATCATGTTAGTGAACTCAATTTCCAACTGATATTATTCTAGTTCAGAAATACCACATGACAAAAAGATCATCCATCCTTAGAATCATGAAATAGTTTGCTAAATTCCCAATTTTTCCTTAGAAAAGCCCTATTATGCTGAATAACAAATATAGCTTTATAGATTATTTTACTTTGTAATATTTTATTTATACATAAGAAGATATATAACATGTACTTATTATGAAGCACAGTAATAAAACACCTTGGAACTCCTTCCTATGTTATCAATGTGGCTGAGGTGGATTTTGGGGGTATCATGTCCTACTTTTATACTTTTTGTTACATATGCACCTATGTATTTGAACACATACTTGTTCGTCCTTGAAGTTTATAAAAGTGATATCATATTGTGTACAATACTCAAAAACTCTCTTTTATTTCTAAGATTCATCCATGTTCTCTATGTGGTTATGGGACATTCACATTCACTGCTATATACTATTTCATTGCATGAATATACTATAAGTTATAAATCCATTCTCCTCTCTGATGATAGTTAGGTTGTTTTCAATTCGTTTATTACAAATTATCCTTCCATAAAAACTTCTCTTGCTGAACCTGAATGTGAATTTCTCAGGCTTGTGTACCTAGAAGTAGATTTGGTCTACTGTAGTATCTGCAAAAATGCATGTTCCACCATACATTCCCACCACAAAATGTATGTGTGAGAATTCAAACATTTGGTACTCTCCAGCTTTTTAGTTTTTCTGCAGTTATGTGAATGTTCTATTGCATATATATTTTATTTGCATTTTCCTGGTTTCTTACAAGTTCTAGCTTCTTAAAGTTTAACTGTTTATATAGTTTCCTATGTTTATGTTTTCTCTTTGTTAAATGTCTATTCATATTTTTCGCTACTCTTTTGACTATTAACTATTTTGTTTGTAATTTTTAGTAATATGTAACATTTCTTTATGTTCTTCATACAAATTCTTTTTTAGCTAGATTTATTGCAAATATATTCTCCGGGTTCTGACTTCCTTTCACTCTCCTCATTATATCTTTTGATAAAAAAGAAGTCATTACTTTCAAATCAAATTTGGCTATCTTTTCTCTTTTGCTTACAGATTTTATGTCATTTTAAAATTCTTCCATATCCTGAACTCATAAAGATGGTCACCTTTATACTATCCTCTGGACATTTTAAGGTTTGGCTTTCTCATTTAAATTTTTTCAAGTGCATCTTTTATTTATGCATTTAAAGAGTATAACATGAGGTTTTGATATATGTAGTAAATGGATACTAAAGCCAAGCAAATTAACATATTATCTATTCTCTCACATATTGACATGCACACACACACACACACACACACACACACACACACACACACACACACACCTTCTTTAAAATGTCTTGGGAAGTGGCATTCTGTGTGCAGTGCCATCAATGCCCCCATGGATAATGAAATATCTCAGCACCATTTATTAAATAGTTGTACTTTCCACAACCTATAATGACATCTTTCCTATATATCAAGTTGCTATATAGTTATGAGTCTTTTTCTGGTTGCTCTGTATACTATTCAATTGCTCAACATTCCTATCCTTGTATTAATACTAGATTTTATTATTTCTCTCTTCAAAAACGTCTTTCTAGTAGGGTAAATCTACATTTTATTATATTTAATTAGAAATGATATGGGTAATTTTGGGGTGATATATATATATATATATATATATATATATATATATATATTCTAATAAATATTTCAAGTTTCATAAAATCTTAAAATGATCTTTTGGATTTGCTAGAATTGCACTGTACCTAAAGATCAATTTGCAGAAGATTGATGCCTTGGTAACATTGGATCTTGCTATCTATGACCATGGTTTTATCTCAGTGATTAACAAGTCACTGATTATAGAACCATTAAAACTTTGTACTTTCCCTCCAGCCAATTCTCTATTTTCCCTTCAGTCAGTATTTTTTGCTTTATGGTTATATTTTGCAGTGCTTGGGATCACATGCTAGACATGAGCTCTACTACTGAACTACATCTCCAGCCCTTGCTTTTCTGAAATGGAGTCTCACTATGTAGCCCAGGCTGGACTGGAACTCAGGATATTCCTGCCTTAGGTTCCTGAGTCCTGGGATTACTGGCCTGTACCATCATGCCTGGTAGTAATCAGTTTTGATATTGTGTATTTTCTAGGAATTTATCTATTTCGTAAATACTATCAAACAGTTTCTAAAAATTTGCCTGGAGAAATTTAATTTTGTTTTTATTGTTTTTATTGTTGTTGGTAGTACTGGTAGTTTTTGGTTTTTGTTTACTTATTTTTGTTGTTGTTTTGAGGGTTGTTTTTTGCAACTCGGGCCTCAGACATGGTAGGCAAGTGCTCTACCACTGAGCTATGCTCCAGGCCTATTTTAATTTAATTTTTTTGTTTTGAGACAAGGCCTCATTAAGTTACACAGGCTGCTTCTGGCCTCAAACTCATGATCCTCCTGCCTCAGCCTCCCCAGTCACTGAGGTTACAGATGTGCACTACAGTGGCCAGCTAACTTTGTCTTTCTTTTTGCAGTACTAAGTATCAAACCCAGGGCCTTGCACCTATGAAAGAAGTATTCTACCACTGAGCTACACCTCAGTCCTCTAATATCTTTTCAACTTTCACTCTCTGTAGTTATGAATGTTTTCAAGTCCTAATATTATTTGTAATTTCTTTCTTTTGTTCCTCAACCACAGATTTCTTAAAATCATATTTTAATGAAATAATTTCGGGGCCATTTCCTACACAATTGGACTCTTGTTAAAGAAATACTTTCTTATGCTTATGTGTTGGAGTGTGTTTCCTCTCTTCTAGTAGTTTCAGTAGTAGTTTAAAGGTTTCTGGTCATATGTTGAAGTCTCTTATCCATTTTGAATCAACTCTCATACAAATTGAAAGATATGAGTCTACTTTCAGTTTTCTGCAAATGGATATCCAATTTTTCCAGCACCAGTTATTTAAAGGGCTATCTTTTCTCCATTGAACGTTCTTGGCTCCTTTGTCAAAAATCAGGTGACTGTAGCTTTGAAAGTGTATGTCTGGATCTTAGATTCTGTTCCATTGGTTTTCAAGCCTATTTTTAGGCCAGTTCCAAGTTCATTTTGCCACAATATAGTATAGTATAGTATAGTCTGAAGTCAGTATGGTGACCCCACCTGTACTGGTTTTGGAGCTTAAGATTGTTTCGTTTATATGTGGTCTTTTGTGATTCCATATAAATTTGAGGATTATTTTTTCTATTTCTGCAAGATCTGTCACTGGAATTTTAATGGGGATTGCATTAAATCTGTAACTTGATTTTGGTAATATAACCATCTTTACAATATTGATTCTCCCAATCCATGCTCAATGGAGAGCCATCTTCTAGTATCCTCTGCAATTTCCTTCGTTAGTGTTTTGAAGTTTTTCTTACAGGCATCTTTGGGATCTTTGGTTAGATTGATACCAAATATTTAAAATTTTTGGTGGGCTATTCTAAATAAGATTATAGCCTTAATTTCCTTTTCTTCCTGTTCACTATTGGTGTAAAGGAAAACTACTGATTTTTGAATGTTAATTTTATATACTGCTACTTTAGTGAAGGCATTAATTAGCTCTAAGTGTTTTCTAGAGGAATTTTGGGGTCCTTTAGGTAAAGGATCATGTCACCCATGAATAAGGATGATTTGATCTCTTCTTTACCCATCTGTATTCTTTTGATTTATTTCTCTTGCCTGATTGCTCTGAATAGGACTTTAATTACAGTATTGAATAACAGGAAAGAGAGAGGACATACTTGTCTTGCTCCTGATCTTAGAGAAAATGGTTTCAGTTTTTCCCTATTTAGTATGATGTTGGCTGTAGGTTTGTCATACATGGTCTTCATGATGGTGAGGTATTTCCCTGTTGTGTCATCTTCTGCAGTGTTTTTATCAGGAATGGATGTTGCACATTGTCAAAGGCCTTCTTGGCATCACTTGAAATGATCATGTGATTTCTGTTTGTAAGCCTCTTGATATATTCAATTACATTAACTAATTTTCATATGTTGAACCAGCCTTGCATCTGTGGAATGAAGTTCACTGTATCTTGGTACATGATCTTTTTTTATGTGTTACTGAATTTGGTTTGCCAGAATTTTATTAAGGATTTTTGCATCTATGTTCATCATGGAAATGGGTCTATAGTTCTCTTTCTTTGAAAGAGACCTTAACCAGTTTTGGTATTAGCATAATGCTGGCTTCATATAAGGAGTTTGGAAGTGCCCTTTCTTTTTCTATTTTATGAAATAATTTGAGGAGAATAGGTATTAATTCTTCTTTGAAGGTTTGATAGAATTCTGCTGTGAACCCTTTAGAACTTGGGCTTTTCTTTGTTGGGAGACTCTTTTTTACTGTCTCTATTTCAGTAAATGTAATGGGTCTATTTAAATTGCTTATGTCCTCCAGCCTTAATTTTGGTAATTCATATGTTTTAATGAACTTTTCCATTTTTTCTGCATTTTTGTGCGTTTTTTTGGGGGGATGGGTACATTTTATCAAAGTATTCCCTGATGATCTTCTGAATTTCATTGGTATCAGTGGTTACAGCCTTGTTCTCATCTCTAATACTTTTAAATTTGTGTCTGTTCTTTATTTCTTTTGGTGAGACTGGCTAGGGGGTGTCTATTTTACTTATATTTGTGAAGAACCAACTCTTAGTCTGATTAATTCTTTGAATTGTCTTTTTGTATTCTAATTGGGATATTTCTGCCTTGATCTTGATCATTTTGATCTGAGTGTTCCTTTCCATATTAGCTTTTTAATGCCTTAAGATGTGTCATTAAGTTATTTAATTGAGTCTTCCCTACCTAATTGATGAAGGCACTCATGGCTATGAACTTCCCTCTTACAGCTACTTTTGCTGTATCACATAAATTTTGATAGGATATACTTTCATTCTCATTTGATTGTAGAAAATTTTAAATTTCCTCTCTGATTTCCCCAATGACCCAATGATCAACTAAGAATTAACAAATGAGATTACATAAAATTAAAAAGCTTCTGTACAGCAAAGGAAACAAGAGAGTTAAGGGAGAGCATACAGAATGGGAGAGAATCTTTGCATCCTACACATCAGATAGAGAACTAATTTCAAGAATATACAAAGAACTTAAGAAAGCAAATACCAAGACAGCAAGTAACACAATACATATGTGGGCAAAGGAACTGAACAGATACTTCTGAAAGGAAGAAGTTCAAAGGGCCAATAAACACATGAAAAGATGCTCAATATTCCTAGCCATTAGGGAAATGCAAACCAAAACAATACTGAGATTCCATCTCACTCCAGTAAGAATGGCCAAGATCAACAAAACAACCAATAACAGATACTGGCAAGGATGCAGAGAAAAGGGATCATTTTACACTGCTGGTGGGATTGTAAACTAGTTCAACCACTTTGGAAATCAATATGGAAATACCTTAGAAAATTAAGAATAGACTTGCCATACGACCCAGTGATACCACTACTGGAAATAATCCCCAAGGATGATAAATCATACCACAAGGACACCTGCATTTCTATACTTAATGCAGCACTCTTCACAGTTGCTTGGGTATGGAATCAACCAAGATGTCCATCAACACAGGAATGGATAAAAAAAAGCTGTGGTATATATATGCAATGGAATATTATTTAGCAACGAAAAAGAATGAAATAATGTCATTTGCAGCAAAATGCCCAAAAAGAGAAATACCAAGTGTTGTCATTCATATCTGGGAGCTAATGTTAACCTAAAGGAAGAAAAATACTATAGCTACATAGACATACATTAATAAATAACAATCAGGTTTATCAAAGAAATGAAAATATAAGTAGAATAGGAAGAAGGGGTGGAGTATAGTAGGGGGAGAAAATATTAAGGAAGGGGTGAACAGGAAGGGAAATAATACAGATCATAAAAAAGAGGGAGAGGACAATCTCAAGTTATATGATGCAATTACATGAATACATGGAAAAAATGGGAATATAACCCATAATTACATCTGATTTTTACCACATACTAGTCAAAGGGTTTCATAAATTATGTAGGTTATATAAATGTAACCAAAATAATGTAATAGAAATAGCAATTGTAATAGAAATAGCAAAAGCTTATTATTCTGTACTCCATTAACATTTATTAATAAAATAAATAAATAAAATATAAGGAAATAGTTTTAGCCTTTGCCAATTTCTGCATTTTTTACACTGACAATTATTTATTTGTGGTTTATTAGATTTCTTTTTTCTTATTAGTAATTTAGATATCAAGCTTGTTTGATATTAACCTTCTTTTCAAACATTAGTATAGTCACACTATATGTTGCTCCAAAATGCTGCTTTCTCTGTGTACTATAAATCTTGATATGTGGTAACCGAATAATCATCTAGGGGCTGGGGCTTAGCTCAGTTGGTAGAGTGCTGTTCTATGCTCTCTGAGGCCCTGGGTTCAATCCCCAGCACCACAAAAAGGACATAGCAGTTCACTCGCAAACCAATCCCAAATCAATCAGCCATTGAAAACTCTATGAAAAGCAAAGAAGTACTGGCATAGTGCTGGGCAAAGCACTGTGTCAGGGAGTGCTTTATTCTGTTGTACATACGATCGCTATGAGACTCAACAGCACCTAACAACAAATCATCATCTAATTCTGTGCTATATTATATTTGTACTTTTTCCAGTTTTTGACCTATGATTTCTTCTGAAATATCAATTTCCAAATTGTTGATACATTAATGTATCATGTTACAATTTCTTTGTAACCTAATTACACTAACCCCCACACGTCTGTCAGTTTGCCACACTGTGGGGGCTTGTGTGTTGCGATGAGGCTGAAAGCTATGCCACTGGTATCTCAGATACCAGCAGGGTTACCCATGGTGGACAGGTTTCAGCTGAGCTTCCAAACTAAGTCAGACTAGGGAGGAGGCACTGGTGAGCCACCCCCAAAACAACTAGGCATTGAAAACCCTATGGATAAAAAGAAACACTGTCACATATAGTGCCAGAAAATGAGACCAATGACCAATGACATTTTCATTGCAAATACATTTTTTCACCAACATAAATGGAGACTATACACATGGACTTCACCAGATAGAACATACAGGAATCAAATTGACTACATATGTGGAAAGAGACGATGGAAAAGCTCTGTATCAAATGTCAAAACAAGACCAGGTGCTGACTGTGGATCAGGCCACCAACTTCTCATATGCAAGTTCAAACTGAAGCTGAAGAAAATTAGAACAAGTATAGGACAGCCAAGGTACGACCTTGAGTATATCCCACCTGAGTTCAGAGACCACCTCAAGAATAGGTTTAATGCATTAAACACAAATGAAAAGAGACCAGAGGAGTTGTGGCATGACATAAAAGATATCATTCAAGAAGGAAGCAAAAAGCTCTTAAAAAGACTAGAAAAAAAGGAAATACCAAATTATATGTCAAAAGAGATGCTGGAACTTGCCCTTGGATGTCAACCAGCCAAAGTAAACAGAAGACATGATGAAGTTAAGGTTCTAGACAGAAGATTTCAAAAGGCAGCTCCAGAAGACAAAAACAAATATTATAATGACATGTGCAAAGAGCTGGAGGCAGAAAACCAGAAGGGAAGAACACACTCTGTTTCTGAAGTTTAAGGAAGTAAAGAAAAAAATTCAAGCTTCAAGTGGCAGTAGTGAAAGATTCTACAGGGAAAATGTTAACCAATGCAGGAAACATCAAAAGAAGATGGGAAGAATACACGGAGTCATTATACAAAAAAGAATTGGTGGATGACCAACCATTTCAAGAGGTTGCATATGAAGAGGAACCAATGGTATTGAAGGACAAAGTGGAAGCTGCCTTGAAAGAACTAGCAAAACACAAGCCTCCAGGAATTGATGGAATACCAATAGAGATGTTTCAACAAACAGACGCAGCACTGGAGGTGTTAACATGTTTATGCCAATAGATTTGGAAAACAGCTACTTGGCCAACTGACTGGAAGAGATCCATATTTGTGCCTATTCCCAAAAGAGAGGATGCAACTGAATGTGGAAACTATTGGACAATATCATTACTATCACACACAAGCAAAATTTTACTAAAGATCATTCAAAAGTGACAGGGAATTACTGGAAAATCAAGTGGGATTCAGAAGAGGGTGAGGAACCAGGGACATCATTGCTGATGTCAGGTGGATATTAGCCAAAAGCAGAGAATATGAGAAAGATGTCTTTCTGTTTTATTGACTATGCAAAGGCATTTGACTATGTGGATCATAATAAATTATGGATAACACTTCTGAAAATGTGAATACCAGAGCACCTAATTTTACTCATGAGGAATCTATATGTGAACCAGGAGGCAGTTGTTTGAATAGAACAAGGAAACACTGCCTGGTTTAAAACTGCAAAAGGTGTGCATCAGGTCTGTATACTTTCACCATATCTCTTCAATTTATATGCTGAGCAAATAATCCAAGAAGCTGGGCTTTATGCTTCCTGAAAGTGAAGACGACTTAAAACATTTACTGATGAAGATCAAAGATCACAGCCTTCAATATGGGCTGTGAATAAATATCAACGAAACAAAAATCCTTACAACTGGGCCAGTATGCAACTTCACAATAAATGGAGAAAAGATTGAGGTTGTCCAAGATTTTGCTTTGCTTGGCTCTATAATCAACACCCGTGGAAGCAGCAGTCAAGAAATCAAAGGACACGTTGCTCTAGGAAAAGCTGTGGCAAAAGATCTCTTTAGAGTATTGAAAAGCAAAGATGTCACATTGAAGACAAAGGTGTGTCTGACTCATGCCATGGTATTTTCAGTCACATCATATGGTTGTGAAGCTGGACATTGAACAAGGGAGACAGGAGAAGAATTGATGCTTTTGAATTGTGGTGCTGGAGATGTCTATTGAATATACCATGGACTGCCAAAAGAACCAACAGGTCTGTCCTAGAATAAGTGCAGCCAGAGTGCTCCTTGGAAGCAAGAATGGCTAGACTGCATCTTACATATTTTGGACATGTAGTCAGGAGAAATCAGTGCCTGGAGAAAGACATCATGTTTGGGAGAGTGGCAGGTCAAAGAAAAAAGGAAAACCCTCCACCAGATGGATTGACACAGTGTCTGCAACAATGGGCTTAAATAAGATAGTGTGCTTGGCACAGAATCGAGAAGCATTTTGATCTGCTGTACATAGGGTCGCTATGAGTCAGACTCTATTCGACGGCACCTAACAACATCAACAACAACAATTACACTAAGGTAGACTGCAGGATGCTAGTGTGATGTGGTTTCCATGCTATCTATCAGTTGTTTTGAAGTCTGAGACTTGCTTTATGGATTAATACATAATTGATTTTTAGATGTTCTCTGTGTGCTTAAAAAGGATACTCTAATAATAGGTAAATAATTCCATGCATAAGTATTGACTTCAGTTTATATCATTGACTCTCTTATATACTCAATATATACCCATAACAAAAGATGAATACAAGTTACATTTGACTTCTGCAATTATTAAGAGGCACTCAAAGTAGTTACCATTGTAATTCAATTGAACTTCGAAAAGTAATACATAGATAATATCTCTTAAAATGTGTATACATATTTTGGCACCTCCAGAATGTATATGTGTGTATGAATATATGTGTATATATACTTTTATGTATATGTATATATACAACACTATATTTTTATATAGGCTGGGGTTTAGTTCAGTTGGTAGAGTGCCTGCTTTGCACTCTCTGAGGATGCAGGTTCCATCCCCAGCACTGCAAAAATGGGAAAAGGATGTGGCAGTCCACTCCCCAAAAACAATCCTGAAATAATCAGCCATTGACAACTCTATGAGTCAGATATGACTCCAGGGCACCTAATGACAACAACAACAACAACATATTTTCATACATGTGTGAAGTGTGAAATGATTACCACAATCCAACTAATTCACATATCTCTTACTCCACACAATTATTTTTGAGTGTACGGTGAGAACATTTAAGATTTACCCTCTTAAAATTTCCAACTATACATCATATTATTGCTAACAATTGTCATCATGTGGATATTAGGTCTCAGTAAATGATTTACTTATCTATATTTCCAGATTTGCCTGCAGCTGTAGCCCTGTGGCATCCAATCCTGTCAGATCTCGGACCCTAAGCAGGGTCGGGCCTGGTTAGTACTTGGATGGGAGACCACCTGGGAACACTAGGTGCTGTAGGCTTGGGAGAAGGACCCAGCAACCCACTGCCAAAAATCAATGCACCATTGAAAACCCTATGGATAGCAGGAAAGCACTAACAGAAGTGTTTCACCTGTTGTACCCAGGGTCGCTACGAGTTGGATATCGACTTGACGTCACCTAACAACAATTTCCAGATTTTCATTTTTAAGGGTGTCTAATGAACTCTGCCTTTATTGTTGTTGTTAGATGCCATTGATTCAGATCTGACTCATATTTGACCCTAACAGAACAAAACACTCCCCACAATGGGCACTGGTGGTCCTTCTCTGCTATTCATAGAGATTCCAATGGCTGATTGTTTCAGGAGTGGGCTATCAGGTTCTTCCCCCATTTCGACAGTGCTAAGAATTGAACACAGGGCCTCAGAGAGTGCAGAGCAGCACTCTACCAACTTAACTAAGCCCCAGGCCCTGAAAACTACCCAACACTATGCCATGCCAGGTACTATGTCAGTGTTTTTCTGCTACTCACAGGGTTTTCAATGGCTTATTGTTTCAGAAGTGGGCTGTTGGGTCCTTCTCCTAATCCTATAGCACCTGGTTTTCCCAGGCAGTTTCCTTTCCAAGGACTAACCAGGCTCAATGCTGCTTAGCTTCTGAGATCAGACAGGATCAGATGCCAGGATGGTATAGATGTGGACCTGTCTTTATTATGACTCTTGACATATTTGAAGAGCTCTTTCAGTCCCTTACATATTGCATATTTCATCCCAGTTTTTCTATTTTTTTCCTTTTTCTCTTGCCTTTCTTAGGCCTTTGTTCACTTATTTCATTTTTTCTTCTGTTTGCTGTTTAGAAATTATACCCTCTACTTAGATGTTTTTAGTGGTTATCTTTGAAATATTACCATGTAGAAATATAATATTGCCATCTCTCATCTGAGCAAGACAAAAAGCATAAGTCATTTCAATTATGATGACACTACTCTCAACCTATAGGCTAATTTTGCCTAATGTTTCAAATCTTTCCTTTGTTTAATCTAAAATATTAGATATTGTTAGTAACTTAGAGATTAGCTGGAAAGAATTTATGTATAAATTTGTCCTCATTTGACCTTAAAAATACAGTGTGACATAAATGAAGGGAGATAATCACTTCCACTTCAGTGCACCTATTCATGAAGCACAATAAAAAGGATGTGCTGAAGTGACCAGAAAGGTATAAAGCCAACCCAACATGGCTGCCAACACTGGGCATTGGAGAGAACATCAGAACCGAAAATCACAATTCATCTGACAAGTGTGTGAATCAGCTGAGAAGATGAACACTGAATGTAGGAAGAAAAGGACAGTTGTAGCTCTCCAGATACTAATGAGGGACACCATAGGAACTCAGTAAATTACCAGAGAGGGATTTGGGATAGAATTGGGTTCATTTTCCCTTCAGGCTGGGAGGCCTTGGCAAATATCTCTCACATTCTTGTTTAAACAGAGTCTACTCCATTTAATAATACATAACTGTCCAAAAAATTGGAGTTCTTTCCTTTCAATAAAAGCCACAACTGGATTTTGTTTTGTTTTGGTTTTGTCTCCTCTTTTGTTACTAATTATCTCATCATTGATGAGATGTGTCACCAGTAGATTGAAAAAAAGCATGCAGCAAATCTTATGATCTCTGTTTTTCATGATGATAGTTGACCAAGAAGCATATTCCCCCAAAAGGCCAACAGAGCATGAAACTTATCTCACTAAAATACGAAATACTCCACTTATAGTTTTAAGAAATGTAATCCTTTGTTCATGCAATTAATCAACAATCATGCCTTAAAACAATACTTAGCAAAATGTGAGCACAACTTAGCAGACATTAAAATCATAAAATGCTGGCTCTAAAAGGACCATCTATGACATTAAAGTGAAATTTGTATGAATTAGCAAATTCCAGAACAATATTTAAATATTTATAAATTGCTGCCTGTCATAGCCTTCTTCCCATCCTCCCTGAAAATCCACTGGACATAGTACCTGAATTTCCATTTTTCCTGACTGTAGACCATTTATAGATCTCAGGAACTATAAACAGGAAAGGTCCCTAATCATAGTCATGACTTAAGTATCATAACTAGTAGTCCATTTTGCTACCTTTACACTTTACCTCCTGAATAGCCTAAGCACCCTGCCCATCACTGTGGTATCTTTTGGCTCTCTTCCACTTCTATCATCCTTATATGATACTGAAATTTACCAGGGCAACATACTGCCTATACAACATAGTGAACTCCTACACTTCAGATTGTCAAAGATGTATGTACAATGTGTTCTCTGGGTTCAATGGGTGCTAGACTTGCAAAACTGAGAATAGAATACTCTCAGATAACATCTGCAAGATTTTTATGACATTTTTATGAAAATGTGAAACACAGACCAAAAAGGAGAAGTATGGGGCATTATTTGATGAATACTTTATGTTAACATAAGAATAAAGCACTACTCTTCGCTAGATAGTCATACTCTGCCAATGCAAGCTGAGGTATAAAATTAGCAGAGGAAGACTGATAATGTGAGTGACTTATGCATCTTATAAGAAGGTATCCTGCTTAGTGATATTTTTCTGCCTATCCAGCAACAGTCATCTTCCAAGAGATTGTTTTTCTTCTCCTGAGCTGACCTGTGAATGTTTGGTTTGGTAGGCGGTTGAAGCCACAAAGTGTACTCCTCTTAGTGGGTTTCTGTTAATGGGGATTGAAGCTTTGAGAAAGACAATGATAAAATTCAACCTTAGTGATCAGATTAGAAAATGTGGAGTTGATATTGTGCAGAGCAGGACCAAAGCTTTGTTGTCTTTGACTGTGAAAGGCCATGATTAAGTAAACCTCAATCACCATGAAGCATACTGCTTGAACTGTTCTCTCATTTTCAGCCCACTCATTGTTACCAGCAAATTCCTCTTCCAATAGCCCCAAGTTCTAACTTTGGATTTTGAGACCAGTTGGATATACCTCCAAGTGAGAAAGAACATAAAATCTACTTTTAGATCTTCAGCTTTTTAAAAGTAAAAAAAGTACTTTAAGTTGTTGTTTTACTCAATACAAAGATACCATTTCATTGAACAGAAACTATCTATTGAAATCAGAGTTAGACTTGCAAGAACTGCAAGGCAAAAGAAGCTATACTTCAGACATGTAGGAAAATGCCTCAAATCACAGCATCAGCTCTGGTCAACCCAAAATGACAGGAGGCCTTGAAGTAATAGCAAAAATTCATTCTACTGAAATCACAAACAAAATGCACAGGAGTTTCTTCTAGATATCCTACAGACAAATGATAGCCAAAGGAAATGCTAAAATGCAAAATGAAATTTCAGAGCCATATACTCTCCCCTCTCCTCCCCCCACCTTCCTGCCTTAAATACTGTCCTCATGCATATATATGGACACACTCACAGACACAAGTGCACACACATGACTTGATTCCCAGGTTTTTGCAGAGAGGAGACGATTCATCTATATTGATGGCCCTTAGAAAATGACCCATAAGTTATGGGGTCCATAAAACATCATCTGAAGGGATGAAAGCATGAAAGGAGGACAAAAGAAATGGGAATTAAAAATGAGAGAGAAGTAGCAAAGGTGAAGGAGAGAGAGGAAGAAGAGTGATTTCCTTGGAAATTAAATTCAAAGCCCTTCCTCTTGCATTTAAGCCTCATAAAAGCCTGTCTTCTCCACCTTTACAACCTGGGTCCAGCATATAGAACTGTTTCACAGCTTTTTTCCAGTCTCTTTGTTTTAATGAGTATCTAATCAAATTCTTAAAATACTAAGCTGGCCGCAATGGTGCACTCCTGTAATCCCAGCAGCTCGGGAGGCAGAGCCAGGAGGATCACAAGTTCGAGGCCAGAGGGAGTCTGTGTAATTTAGCAAGACTCTGTCTCAAAAAGTAAAAAAAAAAAAAAAAAAAAAAAAAAAAAAAAAAAAAAAAAAAAAAAAAAAAAAAAAAAAAAAAAAAAAAAAAAAAAAAAAAAAAGTGGCTAAGGGTGCAGCTCAGTGGTCTAGCACTTGCAATACTTAGTTTGAATGAATATTAGAGGTCTGTCCAAGACTGCTCATGTATCTGACTTTTCTTTTTCACTAGAATACACCCAAGTGTAGCATGCTGTCTCACACCTAAACTCCAATGATTAGCTCATTTCCCCAAAGTATCTGCCAAAACTGAGGGCTTGGTTACCTCTAAACATATATAACTCCAGTCATTTTTGATCCTGAGTATTTCTTTCATTATTTTATAAATTTAAAGAGATTCTTCATACCTCAGTCAGATTTTTGAGTGATTTAAGCCAAGACAATTTTTCTAGATATGTAGCCTGACATTTCTAGAAATAGCAGCCCTTGAGTTTTTCATACTGTTTTTTTATCCCTACCTGAACTAATTTGGAGGCAAAAGTCATATAGCCTGTTAGTGTAGCTTTATTAATGCATAAACCAATAAGCACAGGTATTAGTCTTCTCAGGCTACCATTACAAAATGCCACAGACTAGGTGGCTTAAGCAACTGAAAAGTATTTTCTTATAGTTCTGGTGGCTGGAAGTTTGAGATCAAGGGGCCAGCAGAGCCAGTGTCAGATGCAAGCCTCTTCCTGGCTTGCATACAGCTGCCTTTTCTTTATGTGCTCACATAGTAAAGAGAGAGAACTTTCCTCCTCTTCTTATAAGATCATGATCCCATTACATTAGGGCCCCATTTTTCTGACCTTCTTTGACCTTAATGGCCTCCTGAAGAATTTTTCTCCAGATTAAGTCTCATTGGAAGGGCTTCAATATATGATTTGGGTGGTGAGGGACATAATTTAGTTCCTAACAGCAAATTTCAAGACTAATGAGTGCTGTGAAGAGGTTAAAATCAAATGGAAAAAGAGAATGCTGGAAATTAATGAAGTTTGGTGGCTGGGATGACCTCTCTGAAAGGTGACATTTGAAACCCAAGGGAGAAGAAGTTACAAAAAGTCACCAGGAAAGCAGAGCTTCAAACCCATGAAAATTGGGTTTAGGTGAAGGTTCAACATGTTAAAACTTATATGATACAGGTTTCATTCACATTTGGATTAAAAATTTTAATCCTACATATATACAGATGAATAATATTTCTTGAATGTTGTTTTTCAATTCTAATTAACTAATGATACAAACAAACAAGCAATAAAACCTCAAAACATTAAAAGCTGAACCCGAATCCAATTTTTCACTGCGTTTGGGTTCAGGCTCATGTTCAAATTCAAGTTCAGAAAATTTTTTTAATATACTTAAGCCAGAACAAGTTCAGGTTTGAGGTCTGGGTTTGATCTGAAGTCCTGCTATCTACACATAGGATTTAAACCTGAACCTGAGCCCTCTAATTTTTAACATATTGAACTCTTACCCAAACCTGAACCAATTTTTTTATGGTTTTGAAACCCTGCAACAAAGACTCCAGAGAGGAAGCTTCCAAGAAGCAAAAATTCCAAATGCAAACAAATACTCTGGGATAAGAAGGAAAAAGGAAGGAGGAAGAAGGAAGAGGGGAAAAGAAAGAAAAGAAGAAAAAGAAGGAGGAGAAGGAAGATGAGTAGGAAGAGGAAAAGAAGGAAAAAGAAAGGAAGAAGAAATATTATTATTATTACTATTATCTTTATTATTATGGAGGGGTTGTGGTAGTGCACAACAGACAGGAAGTCAAGATGCCTGAGAAGTAGTAAACCCCTGAGTAGACCATAAGATGTGCAGAGGTTCACATGGAGATTTGGAGAAAAGTTTGGATTTAATTATTTAGGGGAAAACCATTAGAGTCAGGAAAATGACAATATCTTAAGTACTAAATGGGAGCTCTCTGGCTGCCAGTGGAACACATATCTAGAGAGACTAGAAAGGAGGCAGATTTGCCATGTGCCAGGTGAGAATGGATGGCAGCTTAGACAGGATTATTGAAGTGGAAATGGCAAGAGGGGGTTAGATTTGGGATGCATTAAAGAAGTCTGACAAGATATTCGTCAATAGGATGTAGTTTGGGGACCTACAGATTTAGGTGGCTGGAAGTAGAATTCACTAGGGAGGATAATTCTGATCAAAGCAGATTTGGGAGTAGAAAGCAAGAAATCATCTCAGAACATGTTAAGTTTTAGATGACGCTTAGAAACATAAGTATTGATTTAAAATTTGATTTGCGAACTTCAAAATCAAGAAAAGGTAAGGCTGGAAATGTGAGTTTAAGAATGTAGCTGGCTGTGTTCTCTTGGAAGCAGATTCTGAGATTTAATGTACAAAAGTTGTACTGGAGTACTCTCAATCCAGTGTTCATGAAAGGAAGACAAAGGTGGAGGAGTGGGCAGGCAGAGAACTTGAACTACAATTCAGGATCAACAGAAGAGTTCAGGAGATGGAATGATCCTCCAATCTCTTCTGAGTTAGGGGAGCAGGCATAGCTCCAAGGCCCATCACTTGATTTGATCATTAAATGCCAGAAGTATCCTAGAATAGTTCTGACCTTGGGTGAGGTGGCTGTCTTATGGTGAGGCAATCCATGAAGGTAGCTGACAACCCACAGCTATTTGGAGGGAAGCCCTGCAAACAGCTGATAGAATAACTCCTTCATTCCTGAAGAGAGGTCTGAGCAGTACTGCCCAGCATTCCACCCCACCCAGAAAGTTAGCCCTTGAACTGATATTTAGGGACAGGAAGCTCAGTAAGATTATCAGGACAAAATACAGATAGGAAAGCAAGGAAAGCTGAAGACACGCTCCCAGACAATATACTACAACAATGTGGCATGCAGGAACAACTGCTATACCCCAGGCCTCTGCTCTATAATTAAAGACAGAATAAAAGCTCTGCCTCCTGGGAGGTCCTGGGATTTTCTAAATTCATGGCAAACAAAAGGCCTTGTATCATCATCTGCTTTCCCTGATCAGAGACAATTTAAAAAGGTTAAAAAAAATCTTCTTGATCTTCTTGGCATATTTAATTTGAAGAAATTCAAATATCAAAAGTTGGCATATGTGTGTATTTTTTGTATAATAGAAATGATTATCATGTCTAAAGAAAGCATGGGGGGCCAGAACATTCTGATAAAAGAAAGTGCCAATGTTGTATAATACTCAGTTCCACATCAGCAACATCCCTGTTTTTTTTCTTTACATAGAATAGGACTTTGCCTATGATAAGAACCATCTCTGACTATTTAGTTTCTCTGTCACCATCTCTCTTTGCACATCTACATCTCATTTTTATCCCTTCCAAATTTGCTTGCCTTCATTTCTGACAATATCTGGACTACAATTATGTGCCATACCAATCAAACCAATCCCAGCATTTTGTGGAAGACTTAATGCCACCCTCATCCCTCTTTGGAGGTCAGATAGTCAATGACAGGCCTCCTGCAGAGTTTCAAACAATAATCACAGGTTAGGTCTCCTGAGCATCCCATGTCCACAATTAACAGAGTGCTGCAGTGGTTACAGAAATGGCTTTGGTACTCAGTAATAAACACAGGATGGGTAGATTGTCTATTGGGGGATTCAGTATTATTCCACAAGTTTTAAAAGGAGTACTTTAGAAAAACCAATGTCAAAAACAAACCACGAAGAGAATTCCATCCATGCTTGTGGATTTCTACAGTAGCATACATGAGACGGAAGATACTTTGAACATGGAATTTAATACGCATAGTTCAAAAAATTCTAAAATAATAGGATTTAGGCTCAATTATAAAAATAAACTCTAATGTCAGATCCATGTTCTCTTTAAATAATAGGCAAAAGTCCTAGATTTTAAGAGCAATTTAAATTTTCAAGGTACATTTTCATGCTAATTTTCCTCATCATCTCTTATCACACCAGTTCCATTCCTGACTTTTTAATGTTTTCTCATAGTATTGGGAATTCTGCTTCAAAATCAATGTATCATTTTTTACTTCTATACTTGAACCTACCTGTGGCAGCCAGGTTCCAAAAATGCCCTCAGATGACCCCATCCTTCCATCCAATTTAAAATAGAGAAAGGTGTGTGTCAGGGCTGTATCCTTTCCCCATACCTCTTCAACCTCTGAGCAAATAATAAAAGAACCTGGACTTCATGAAGAAGAACATGGCATCAGCATTGGAGGAAGATTCATTAACAACATTATGCAGATAACACAACTTTGCTTCCTGAAAGTGAAGAGGATTTGAAATATTTACTGATGAAGATCAAAGACCATAGCCTTCACTATGGATTGCGCCTTAACATCAACAAAACAAAAATCCTTACAACTGGGTCATTAAGCAACATCACGATAAATGGAGAAAGATTTTGCTTTACTTGATTCTACAGTCAACACCAGTAAAAGCAGCAGTCAAGAAATCAAAAGATGCGCTGCATTGGGAAAAACTCTTGCAAAAAATCTCTTTAAAGTGTTGTAAACTAAAAATGTTACATTGAAGACGAAAGTGCGCCTGACCCATGCCATGATATTTTCAGTTGCATTATGTGGTTGTGAAATCTGGACATTAAATAAGGGAGACAGGAGAAGAAATAATGCTTTTGAATAATGGTGCTGGAGAGGAATATTGAATATACCACAGCCTACCAAAAGACCCAACAGATCTGTCCTAGAAGAAGTACAACCAGAATGCTCCTTGAAAGCAAGGATGGCTAGAACACATCTGAGTGTATTTTGGACATGTAGTCAGAAGGCACCAATCTCTGTTGAAAGACATCATGTTTGGGAGACTGGTAGGTCAACGAAACAAAAAGGAAGACCCTCAACTAAATGGACTGACACAGTGGCTGCAACAATGGGCTTAAACATAAATAAGATCATGTACCTGGCACAGCATCAGGGAGTGTTTCATTCTGCTGTACATAGGATAACTATGAGTTAGACCAAATTTCACGGCACCTAACAACAATAACAACAACTCCCTTGAATTTGGACTAAGATCCTAACTGCCTTGACCAAGAAAAAGCAGAGCCTGTAACATTTTACGGAATTCTAAGCTCAAGTATTAAAAGGACCTGGCAATTTCTTTTTATTTTTGAGAGCATCAGCAGTCATAGAAGTAGTTCAGCTCCCTGGCTGGAAAGATCACATAGAAAGAGCATAGCCAGAAAAGTTGGAGATAAGTTGGAGCCCAAAGAGAAAGGCATTGCTTTTGTAGCATGCAGGCTGAACCTCTGGAAGACAGTAGCTTCCATCTCACTGCAACTGTTACCAGTCAACTGGCTGGGGTCCTTTTGGTCTACCCAGATAGAAAGCATGGGTAGTGAGGAGAAGCTCTTCCAATGTGGGCAGTCCTTGGCCTTTGAGTGCTCAAAGCCTAGGGGCTGGACTGATAGGCCCAGAGGTTCACAGCTCCAAGCCCTGAGAGCTACAAGCCTATTGCTCCAGACTTTAGAAGCCAGAGAATTATGGTTTTCGGTATTCAGGTTGGTGGATTATTGCTCTGGACTTTAGCCACTAGCAGCCCCAGCCCTTAGGAGCTATTATAATCCTCAGCTTCTGACAGCAGTGGCAGTCAATAGCAGACAGAGTTAGCAGCAGCAAGTGGCATCTGCTAGTGTTATACCTCCCAGGACTAGGATGCTGGGATCCTCAGCTCTTGATTACAAGTTAGTGTGACAGTTCTCAGGGATAGGCGGAGACCCTTGGCTCTTAAGGCTTGGCAGCTCCTTGGAACTCTTCCAGCAGCTGAGTCCCACAATTTCTCATGCTCAGTTTTTCATGGACATTATCATTCCTGCCACCCCTGATACCCATCCTTTTGGCCCCAACCATTCTCTGGAACTTTTTAGCTGCCCTCTAGCTGCTATTGCAACTATCTCACTATTGCTGCTGCTACTAATAATAAAGTTCAGTAGACATGTAAAGGCCACTTGAAAGAAGCCTTTTATTTGGCCTAAGGTTGCAATACCCAGAGGCAACACAAGCTCAAAAAGCCCACTGATTCAAAAAGCAAGCTGAACAGCCTTCTCATATAGCCAGAAAAGGATTATGCAAGGGTGTTTATAATGATCATGGGAGACCCTCATGCAAATGAAGGATTTTGCTTGCACCAATCACAGCTCAGTCCCTTACACAAATGAAAGATTGTTTGCACCAATCATAGGTCTTCTGCTGGATCAAAATGGCTACAAGTTCATATAGAATTTCCTGAGGCTTATGATGGTAGAAAATCCAGGACATGCTGTTTGAAACAGTCATGGCCAGAATAGTACCTTCTGAAGCTGAAGATTTGCTTTAGTGGCAAGTAGCTATGGTTGTAGTGTTGCTTTTTCAAGGTGTCCCTGGAGAATTCAAAGTAGCCAGGCTGGCATCAGAGCAATCCAGCCAGCTGCTTAGCTAACAGTCCTGCACTCAGGGAAGCAGACATACTAGGAAAGGGTCTAACAACTGTCAATTAAAAAGTTAATTCACTCTGCCCTCAACATCTTTACTTATTAAAAGGAAAAATAAACACTGAAAGAAGTTTCTTTTACAATAAAAGCCTATCATTAATATTAAAAGTAATGTAGTAGTATTTAACATACTCTACCAATGCTATACATAGGGTTGCTGAGTCAGACTCGACTCAACAACACTAACAACAACAACAACAACCAATGCTTATTCCTGTCCTAGTACCCCAGGAAGAGATGAGTCTCTCTAATTTGTTTCAAATCCTCCTGAGAAACTCTAAGCAAGAATAGCAAGACTGCCCCATTGAGCCCAGTCAACACACAGGACTATGGCTTTTATAGTTCAATTATACCCAGTGAGAGCAAGGATGAGGATTAAGGAGAATCCATGCAGTTTTCATGGTTGGTAATTTGTACTCTTGGAAATTTTAAATACACATAACTTTGAGCCATATAGAATTCTAGGAATTTACCCAAAACATGTATTCTCCAAAGATCTACAAGAGTTTCATTCACCCAAAATATATTAAGACTGTCATGTGCTAGGCACTGTTCTAGGTCCTGTGGCATGGCAATTAAAAAGTATGGGAGGGGGCTGCTCTCAGGAGAATACATTTAATGAGGATAAATAGACTACAAATAAACATGGGCAATATTGAAAAGTATAAACCCCCAAAGAATCAGAGAAATCAATATAAATCTCTCTCCTGAAAACAGAGATGAGATACCAGTTGACGGAGTGGTTCCTTTAGATGGATGGGCTTTAAAGTCACTGCAAGAAACTTTTATTTTCAAGTGCTGTATGAAGCCACTGTGAGGTTATAGAAGAGTGGCGTGGTTTTATCTATTCTTTTAGAAGACATCTCTGAAGGCTGTGTAAGAAATGAATTATGAGAGAGAGAAGAAAGCAAGTATACTACAGGCAAGAAGGCTAGACTGGGAATCCATGTGAGAAATGGCAATGGCTTGAACTAGGATGATGTAGAGGAGAGAGAAGGGCAATTGGGTGAATTTAAAAGTTACCATTAAAGTATCTAAGCTGTATACCATGGCAATATAGCCTGAAATATTATAGTAGAAGTGAGACTAGAAAATTAGAAATGTGATCAAAATGAGAGGAAAAGGAAATAAAATAACACTTAAAAGACATGAATAAAATGCTGAGGACGAGAGTTAGAAAGACTAAAGACAAGTGAATAGTGAAAATGGAGGTGATAGCTAGAAGGTGTATTGTAGCTGATGGAGAGGACATTTTGATTTTGTTCATTAAGAAGCCATTGGTGACCTTCCTTAAAAGCTTCAATAGAATTGGAAGAAAAGAGGTAAGATTTACAAAGGGTTACAGCATAATCTAGAAGTGAATACAAGGATCCAGCAAAGTTAGAGTACTCTCCAAAAAGGATTTTATCAGTTGATAAAAAGAAAATAGAGAGTCACTAACCTTATGGCCGGGGCTGGGATTTAGCTCAGTTGGTAGAGCGTTACTCTGCAGTCTCTGAGGTCCCAAGTTTGATTCCCAGCACCACAAAATGGGAGAAGGATGTGGCAACCCACTCCCAAGGCAATCCCAAAAGAGTCAGCCATTGAAAACCCTATGAGGGTCACTATGAGTTGGAAGCAACTCCACGGCACCTAACAACAACAACAACCTTATGGCCAAGCATATCAATGCAAGTTTTGCTGCTGTTGATGTTACTGCTGTTTGCTATTGTTGCTTTTGCAATTATACTACTTTGGGGTTTAAGGATGTGGGGGGGTAGCATATTACTAGATTGGAGAGAAATTAAGAGACACTGAGATTAAAAACCTTGCAATGACCTGGAGAAGATGGCAAATATTGAGATTGAAAACACAGTAGAAAGAGAAAACGAATGCAGAGAAGATTCCTGAGTGTTAGAAAAATGAAAGGAAATGAGCATAGCGGAAGAGAAACAATTCAAAGACCAGTAAAAAAAAAAAACTGAGAGTGAATTTGATTTCTTAAGAAAAAAAAAATCTAGGAGATATTTGGGAAGATTTGCTGTGATTCTAATAACAGAATCTACTAGAGCCTTTCAGCAAAGCCTCATAATGGGATGCAAAGGCCAGAAAGCTAGATTTTAGGGTAGAAGAAAGGAGAGTTAATAAGTTGTAAGATGGAAAGGACAAATTGGAGGAATAGAAAAATTCAAATAAACCAAGTAGTCTTTCTGGATATTGGGTTTTTTTTGCATATATTTGAATCAGTAATTGGAGTTGGAGCCTTACCAAGCTGAGTAAAAATATTAATCCTCAAATATGCTTTACAAAATCCCTTGGTTTAGAGTATCATTTCTTTCTCAACCTCATCACCCAAGCAGCTAGCCAGTTTTCCATGATGGAATATGAAAAAGGAAACAGTTTTTTGTCTTGAGTGCTAAAGAACTCTAGATATTAGGATTGTTCCAGAAAATTCCATCCTAGGGGTGAAGATGGACCACTCACAGAAACCCTGGTGCCAGAACAAAGACTCATCTCCCAGGGTGAAGACAACCTACATGTGCAGATCTCTTGGCTCTGGTTTTATCTTTTCTAGAAGCTGTGACACTGCTGTGGGCAAGGCAGACAGATTTAGAATTTCTGTCTCTATAGTTTGGGCCAAAACTGTAAACAAATTCATTTTTCCATTTCTGTCTCTGCATTGTCATTTTCTCATGAGGTAGGCAAGCATTCAGATCCAGAACCAGGCCTCAGGACCAGGTGCTCCAGGTGCTCCAGTGACCTCACATTATGAGCACTCTGCTTTGAGTCCTGGCTCCCACAGATGAGATCACAGCAAGCACCTCTACACTGCTAATAACTCAAAACCTCCAATACTAATGCACCAGAGGTAAATGCTCTTTGCATACCTCCCAATTTCCCAAAGAATACTAAATAAAGCTGATTTATTTGATTAGATGAGATCAAGTTCACTGAATTACTCCTAACCCCATGAGATTCTGCAAGTTCTTTAAAAGTGAAGTGATTTACTTCATGAGAGAAAATAAGTCCCTTGTTATGTGTAAGAAAGGGAATTTGGGTACCAGTTAGACAACTTCAGCCATGGCAAGACTCACCAGCCTTGGCCTTGCTCCAGGGAGTTGTTAAAAGACTTTTAAAACTGCTCTGTTATATGTTATGATTATTACTGTATGCCTTATGATTATAATTGTATGTATAGTCACCAGGAGAGTTCAAAATATAAAATGTGATGTAAATGATCAGGACCTAAAACATTCTATAACGGTACAATTATTCAGAGAACATGTCCATCAAATTAAAAAATTAAAAGAAAAAGAGGGTTGTGTAGGGGAAAATTGGGAGGAAATTGGCAAAAACTCCCAAACTGGGAAAATGGCATTTGAATATCTGGTTTGTAAGTTAGAAACCTAGGGAAAATGAAAGTAACTTGGTTGCACGTTTGTACAAAACCCTTCCTGATTGGACAATTGGACTGAAAGCTAATTGGCTCAGGCCATTCCATGGGCGAGCTACATAAAGAGCTGCACTGCAGCAGCTCGAGCTTTTTTGGCACCGCCTTTTAGGCCTTTTGGCACCTTTTCTACGCCTTCTTTCACAACATTTGTAGATGGATAGGGAGGAACTTACTTTAGAGCAAATACTTTTTAAAGACTGGGAAATTTTACACCTAGAAGTGGCTTATCTTTTACTTTCTAAACTACTAGGAAGATCCATATTTTCAACCTGATTCAGTGAATATTTCCTAAAAATCTCTATGAATTCATTTCAGTTTTCATATCAGTAGGTTTACAAGTTTGAATAGATGAAACTATAACAAATAATTCATGATGGGGTGTTCTTAAACAAGCCACAGACCTAGTTTAATCTCCCTAACACATTCATTAAAGAATCAAAGTCAGAAAATTAATACCAAACTCAATAAATTGTGCCATTACTCAGGCTGTGGGTTTTAAATAATCTATGTCATTTGCATCTTTTGTTTACTTCCAATTACTCTAAGAATTTATCCAATTTATAGGTATTGCCATACTACTAATAGGCATTGTGTATAATATTGTGTATAAGTGGTGCTAAAGAACTTCTGTATTTTATGATCTTAAATAGAGTCTATCTTATTTGATGGACTGGAGTTTAGTTCAGTTGATAGAGCACTTGCTCTGAGCCCTCTGAGGCCCTGGGTTTGATACTCAGAACCACAAAAATGAGAGAAAGACCTGGCAGCCCACTTCTGAAATGATCAGCCATAGAAAACCCTATGAATAGGAGAGAAGCACTGAAATAGAGCTGGGCATGACATAGTGTCAAGGAGTGTTTTGTTCTGTTTTACACAGAGTCACTATGAGTTGGACCTGACTCCATGGCACCTAACAAAAACAAAAACATCTTATTTGATGCTTTAGTCATCCAAGATTAAAATAGGAAGCAATTTTGTGTTATTTAATGATCTTAGTTATCACATTGGAGACCAGCATAACTAAAATATATGATACTATACTTCATCCTTTAAAATTATCATTTTCCTAAAAAACTATATAATATATAAAATCATGCCTGCAGCTATACCACTGTGGCATCCAATCTTGTCAGATATAAAAAGCTAAGCAGGGTTGGGTCTGGTTAGTACTTGGATGGGTGACGGCCCGGGAACACCTGGTGCTGTAGGCTTGGGAGACGGACCCAGAAACCTACTCCCAAAAATCAATCAGCCATTGAAAATCCTATGTGTAGCAGAGAAACACTGACAAGTGTTTCATCTGTTGTACATAGGGTCGCTATGAATCAGACACCGACTCAACAGCACCTAACAACAACATATAAAATCATAAAATTATCTCTGACACATAGAAAAAATATGAGTCATCTCTAGGAGGAAATCATTTTCAATTACTCTTCTTCATTTTTACCTCCACTGCTTAGGGGCCAAAAATTTCCCAAACTGAGCCTCTCTTATTGTAAAGGAAAACAACATATTCTTTTTCACTAAGACATTAAAGTGGTTTTCATCATGTAAGTATGCTTTTCAGGAAAACCAACAAGAAAAATTCTTCAACCTGATTAACATGAGAAGTAGTCTGGCCTTTCTTAGCCCCTCAAATTATATCTTTCAGAACACTGCTGCTTCTATAGAAGCCGGCCCTGCGGAAGAGTCACCGTTTCTTCCAGAGGCTGAGATGTTACAATGCCCTTGGCATATAAATAGGCAAGTATTCAGTTGGTGTATTTACAGAAGTGAACTGATGCCTGTGGTTGACATTATTGTGGTAGAGAAAATGACTACTCAAGACAACTCTGAGATGTTCAAAAAGGCTCTAATATTGTAATCCAGGTTCCAAGAGCCAGAAATAAATGCCGATGTTAATGGCTGCATTCAGGGAATTTTGGTTCAAAACTTTGATTCTATCTCATAGTGCTCGATTTGCTGTGAAGAAAAGGTCTGATTTTCTTGGAATGAGTTAGAGTAATTATGCTTCAAAGTAGGATAAAATTTTGAATCTATACATTTTATGGGTTATATCCATTTGGTGCTTTGATGAGTATTTTTGTTGCTGGCAATATTTGCCAGGATTTTTTTCTCTTATAATTAGTCTATAGCCCTGGTATATTTTCCCATAATTAATTAATCAGATCTATTGAATTTGCATCCCTTTTTGAATGCAATAATTCCCATACAGCATGGGGATGCTTTTGATTCTATTTTTCTTTCAAGAGGCATAAAAAATACACCTAGTTCTGTTTCTCAGTCTCAAACTGAACATTGCTACCTGAATCAGATTTCTATTTGCCTTCTTTGGTACAGATTAAAGCCATTGTATGAATGATGGGACTTTAAAGTTCTGAGTTAAATATAATATAAGATGTGGAAGAAACCCTTATTCTTCATCAATTTCTACATAATTATATTTACTTGGTTGTGGTTTTTGTTGTTAGGTGCCATTGAGTTGGTATCTGACTCATAGCGACCCTACATACAACAGGTGAAACACTATTGTCAGTGCTTCCCTGCTATTCATAGGGTTTTCAATGGTAGATACAATTTTGGGAGTGGGTTGCCGGATCCTTCTCCCAAGCTTACAGTATGTGGTATTCCCAGGTGGTCTCCCATTCAAGTACTAACCAGGCCTGACCCTTCTTAGCTTCTGAGATTTGATGGGATTGGATGCCACAGTGCTACAGCTGCAGGCATATTTACTTTGTAGAGCAGCAAAAAAAAAAAAAGAGAATCCTCAGAATGTCACCCTAAGAAATATGTGATGACTCACTTGCACAGCCAGGCCCAAGGTCCCATTTATGAACTTCTCCTTACCATTGGGAAGGGCCTACACTGCCATCCAGTCTAACTTTTTCCTTATTGCCAGGTAACAAAGGTGGCCCTGCTAGTAACTGGCAAAGCCAAGACCAGCAATCAGCTCTGCCTTTCATCCGAGCTTAGTGTTCTGTCTAGCACTGTTTATTATCTTCCTTTTATGGGTTTTCAGAACTCCGGTTGCTGACAGAGCAGATTTTTGTCTAAATCCTACATCAGAATTATGTATTATTTAAAATTATTGTTTATTCTGTCTTTTGCCTTCTCCAAGCAAAATAAAGCTTACTCCAATTGTCATCAGATTTTCACTGGTTTCCCTCCAAGCTCCCCAAGTTTACTTTTGTCTCTCTCTCTCTCTCTCTTTTTTAAATATAAAGCCTATTATGAGATTAGCTTGTATCAAATCAAAGATCACTTGTTCAAGGAATATTTCAGGGATCTTAGGAAAATACAGTGCCTATATTTAAAACACTACAGTAAACTATCTCCAAAGGCATGTCCCCTAAATGGTCATGTAATTGATGATGGTGTTGTTTTCTCAAAACCCAGACAGATTAGATGAAATTCTAAACTTTGAAAGCCATCCACACC
Source organism: Pedetes capensis (assembly GCA_007922755.1). Taxonomy (NCBI): domain Eukaryota; kingdom Metazoa; phylum Chordata; class Mammalia; order Rodentia; family Pedetidae; genus Pedetes; species Pedetes capensis. Next base: position 110,704 of record VMDO01001600.1, read on the forward strand.
AGTTTTCCAATTTTGGCATCCTAAATTAAAAATCAAAAACATTATAATTCTTGAAAAGAGAAACAAGCAATATTTTATTTTCTAAAAAACATATTGGCAAAATTTTTCACTGGAAATTTTCTTCTAGATGGTAGATCTGGAGTCTGTACTGTAAGCCCTGAAGCCAGAGCCACCAATCTTGACACCTGTCCATACCCCTCCCTCATATGCAAGGCACCTGGCTCTCCATCACAGCTAACTGCCCCAGGCAGCCCAGCTATAGATTTGAGCAACCGGAAACCTGGTTTGAAAAATGAGCTGGGCTGTTCAAGTCCATTTTCAGGAATTTGAAACTATAGAGTTTAAGTCAGACTGTAGTAGCAGCCAAACTGATAGATTATTTAAAAAAAATTCAAGCAAGGACAACAATGGGTCATTTGAAGCTGAATTTATGACAGCAATCAGCAAAGTAAGGGAAAAAACGGTTCCAATGAGTAGACGGAAACTATGAGCCATTTCTAATAACCCCAAATACCATGTGCTATAAAGCTCTGTTGTGTGGATGCTCATATATGTAACCATGTTCAGGTACATGCATTTCTTCATGTCTATTTATATTTGTAGAAAACCTATTAAACTAGGCTGTGCATGTGTGTGTTCCTTATAACCAAAGGAACACTAACTAAAACAAACAAAAAGTTGGCCATCCCTTACTTTCAAATGAAGGGCAACAGGTAGTTTTAAACTATGCTAATTACATTAATAAAATACTTACCATGGTTTAAAAATTGAGAGATTACAACAACTTGCAAGTGTTATAAAGAGGAAATATTTACCATCTAAAAGCACAGAGGAACTATGACATCTGAGTCAAAATATTGATAAAAACTAGAAAAAATTTATTTCAAACTATACATGTAATTTTTATATTTGAGGATATAAAACACAAGAAACTATACTTGTTTTTCAAACTTTTGGGTCTCAATAACTATGTAATCCATCTGTTTCTGATTTACTTACACTTAACTCATCAAAATGCTGTTTTGTAAAGATCATTTGCTGTCCAAGAAGCTTTTTGAGTTCTTCTTTATGAGCATATTTAGCCTTTCTTAGAAACAGGTTCATTGGCCAAGAGCAAGTGAACTTGTACAATAAAACATTCAAATTTGGATGGAAACATAAAATAAAAGATCCAGCCAGTTTCTTTGAGGAAAAAAAAAGAGGCACTGCACATAACTTTCAGATACCAATTTTGATGAAATTGTGTTAGATTAATTTTTTATGTCTCAGTGGTCTCTGAGGAGAGATCATTTTGTTAAATATGAAAACAATTGATTATCTGGTTTCAAATAAAGCTTCCTTTATCAAAATTGCAAAAATGAATAAAAGCTCATATTCTTCAGTTAGAATAACTTGTACATTTTGTCCAGTGACCTTCTTGATGAAAACATTGGCCAATGAAATAATGTGTTTTACAGATATTTGCCTGTCTTTCATCATAGTAAGCACTTAAAGAAGTTGGTAATTTGAAAAATATATATATAAACAATTCAGTCAATACATTTATTCAAGGCATTTGTATTGAGAGCTAACTATGTGTGAGGCATTATTCTATAACCAATCAGCAGCCAAAACAGGTGAAAATCCTAGTCCTTTGGAGTTAACATTCTCAAGGAAGAACAGACTATAATATAATAAGTAAGTAAATTCTACAGCAGATTAAAAGGTACTAAATGTTGAGGGGAAAAATATGAGAGCAGAGTACGGAAAGTTGGAAGTGCTGGCAGATGAGATGTAATTTCAAGCTCGGGCCTTATGTGTTGGTCTCATACAGGGGAATAAAGACCAAAAATGAAAATGATTGAGCATATAAACAATTGGAAAAGAGTCTTCAAGGAAGAAGGAACAGCTAGTGGTAAGGCTCTGAGGCACAATGGACCTAGTATGTTCCAGAACCTATGTGGTTGGAGTAGGAAAATTGAAAGTATTTGTCTGTGAGCTAAAGGAGAGAACTGAGAGTAGAGATTTCTAGGTCAGAGCTTCTCAACTTTAAAGAACATCATGGTCACTGGGGGTTCTTGTTGAAATGCAGATTCTGCCTTAGCAGGTCTGAGGTGTGTCTTGAGCTGCATTTCTAAAAGGTAATGCTGATACCTCTGGCCTGTGGACCATTCTTCAAGTAGCAGGATGTGGGTTGTTATTGTAAGAAGAATGAGGGGTCTCTGAAGAGTTATCAGTGGAGGAGTGATGTGAACTGACATAGTATAATATATAAAGGCCTAAACTTTGTCCACAGATTCCTTTTATACTCACCATCCCACTGTTGCTGCAGTGGGAAGCTTGAACCTGGGAAAAGAGCACACTTGGCTTCTCTCTTCATTCCATGGGTTTCTTCCCGAGCATGGCTCCCTAGCTGTGACCCAGGAAAGGAAGATGAGGTAAAATCAGCAGCATAGAAAGGGTTAAGACACCTGGGCACTTGGCACTTTCCTTTTCTGGGGATCACAGCTCTCTCAAATGTATGTTCCTTGGCCTGGATGAATGTATTTCTTCATTGCTTTCCTGTATCTTCTCCCTCAGCTCAGAAGTGGGCAGTTGTTACAATCCCCTGGCCTCTGCATCAAGACTAACCTATCTGACTCTATCACATGGCCCTCCTCTGATCAATGGAAACACTCAGGCTTCCTTAGTCTGAGAACAAAGATTGCAGCCCATCCCCATTCCTCCATAATCTAGGAGACTAGACAGCCATAGTCTCCTCTGTAGATTTCTCATGAGAAGAGAGTCAGACATCAGCCCATGGAGATCTCCAAACTGACAGGCACGCACGGAGCCCTCTAACACTTTCACTGAAATTTCTCTCACTTAAGATGAAGAAAAGGCTTATCTCTCCTGCTTCTCTACAATCCTCTCACTAGAAAGGCCTTCTCTACCCTTGAGGATATGGGTCATCTGTGGTTTACGAAACTTGTTCTGAGGCTCCTCTGTTTGCTTCTATAAGACTGTATTATTATTAAATATATGGCTTTGTGTAGTAATTCAAGATAATCAGAACTCAAGTATAACTCTTCATTTTCCCAGAAAACCATCCTCAAAAATAAATTTTAATCAAATATTTCTTGAAAATACTTGTTTGTTTGAAGTAAATATTTATACTATAGCATTATTGGAATGTGAATTAAATAAGTATTTAATTTAATTCATGCTGGAGTGAAAAATCAGAATATTTTATTGAATATTTTATCATCGTACTAATTTCCAATGAAATACTGCAGTGTGCTTCACACTGAGACAGATTTCATCTGTCTCTCCTGTAATGCCATTCTTCACATGCATTTGGTACTATTGGTTTGACTATAGTTATTCTGAGTTCAACCTGCTTGTACTACTATGTAAAGTATGGGACTTGATTCTTATACTAGTTTGGCCCATTGAAACATACTTAGAATCTTTATTTCTACTACAGAGCATATGATTTAATCTTTAATCAGAGAAACTCAAATACTTTCACTTAAATCTCATGGCTAAGGATCAGATTATTATGAAAGTGAAAAGACAAAGCTTTAAAAGATTATATGTGTCTAATAAATAACTAGAAAACACTCAATGAATACCTCTACAGATCCAATGAGAAACGATTTAAACTATTTGATGAAGCAGTAAACCCTGAAATATATAATGGCACAAAAGCCTCAGTAAGATAAATATCCGAATACTCATTTTTTGTACATTTTGCATTGTGCTTTAATGTGTGGTGTTATGGGGACAGAATTCAGAGAAGACTGGAGAACCTTGCTACTCATAAAATATTGCTGAACATTTCTCTCTTTGGATAAATGTCTTGCTAACTATAATTCAGCCAGCTTTTGTGTGTGTGAAAAAGAAACAGAAGAAAATGGAAGAAAGGTAAAAGAAGTCACTTACAGTATAACTACATAGAATAAGATAAGAATAAATGCAGGCAATGAATTGTAAAATCTACCAATAAAATGGAATGTGTTGTAGTGTCCTAACCATGTCATTTGCAGTTTCCCTATTGTTTTAAAGTGACCAACCACTCAGAATCCACCATTTAAATGAGGCTAATAATCCTGCTACAGTGAGCTCCCTGTTCCTTCCCCAGGTGTAGTTCCTTCTGCTCACCCCACCGTCCTATCATACTTGCCCATGGCTGATTCACATTAAACTCTGATCTTTGCTGGATACTCTGATATGCACAACTATAAACAGCCAATTTCATTTTTCAGAAATAAGGATGTGTTATATAATAAACTCTTATATTTGTTGTAAAATTCTTCTTCATCCCCACTCCAGAGAAAACTATTCTTAGAACATTGAGTTATCACATGTCAGAGGTGCAAATATATTAACCATTAAATCCTTTTTCAAGGAGCAAGAAACTATATATGAGTTAGAATAAGATACATGCTGTCCTAGCAATTCTCAAGTTTCAACTGTTTAAAAGCAATAAATTAGCTCTTACATATGTTGTATGTTCAAAGTCAATTAGCATATGGCCTTGTTCCACATGGCAGTCTTCACTCTAAGGCCTAGGTTAATAGAGACTCTCTTTTGATATATACTTCCATGATTGCAGAAGCAAGGCAAATGGAATGTGCAAACTTACTCATTAACTCTGCTTTGAATTATCACATATCCTTCCACTCACATTTCATTGGCCAAAGAAAATCACATGGCCACACTTTAACAGGGCAGAGCACAAATGTTGCTACTGACAGGAGCACCAAATGCTTTGAACAAAAAGACAGTTTTCCACTGTAACAAGGCAGTGTTAAGAGAGAGTTGGAAGGATTTTCACAACTAATAAGAGATGAGCAGGGCCTAAGTGAACACAGGACATAATATCTACTATAAGTTGGCATCTTCATAGGGTTTTAATAAATGGTACCCTGCTCCCCACATGGGCTCTGAGTTGACTGAGTTATCAGGCAAGACAGTTGGTAATTGAAACCAAAATATCACCTTCATTATAACTCACAAAAGCCTAGGTAGACTAGCTACCTCCCTATTTTCTACTGAAATTTTGGAACAGCTTACTCAAAGTTTGAGTTCACAATATGATTCTACTTCCTGGGACCTCTGCTTCCTTCTAGTGTGGAAAGAGTAGAATGACCATACACCCACCTCAGGTCCTAACATATTTTCATCCCAGCTAATGAAGATGTGTAGATCAATGACAAATGCCCACCAGCAAAGGAACTCACTGCACATCCTTACAGAGAAACATGAAGGCCATTGACTAGAAATATTAAGGTCCTTTCCCATCGGACAAAAATCAAGAATGGGGAGAAATGATTCTTCTCAACACTACATAGTATATTAGTATCCCATGTACTAATGTGAATGATTAAATGTTTGGTTATTGTTTTCTCCTCTGCTAAGTTACAGACACTTCACAAAACTAGCATCTTGCATAGTTTTAAGATCCCTGGTAGAAGCCAGAAAACATATTCATTAAATTTTAAACTCTTTTATGATAAACATGAACACTCACTTCAGAATAACATATTCATATTGTGTGATGATAGCTACCTTTATCACATAAGAATTCCCCACAGACTTCTTACTACTATCTGTCAAACATGTCTATTTACCTTGTACTTTAGTGGAGGTCCATCTTTAGAAGAGCAATAAATATTCCCAAACAGAATGGAAGTTTTCTCACAATATTTACATCGTTAAAACAATTTGTTCCCAACAGGTCTGTTGGGATCATATAACACAGAATTGAAAATATGCTAAGGAGAAAAAAATAAGTAAAAGAAAATGTATCACCAACTCACTCCAAGCACAAGAATAAAACAAAACACATAATTGCCAAGACTATTAATCAGAAATGAAACAAAACCCAAGATATGAAGGATGACATAGAATGAAATAGATTTATAATGAGACATTAAAATGGTAGCATTTTAATTATCAAAGTGAAACTACCATACTTTAATATTTCATGTTATAAAAAGCAAAGTACTTCAGTACAATAAAACCAGGGCTTATATATTCCAAGTCTGTGCTGATGGCTGACCACACTGAGAGTACAAATGAAATGTACATTTATTTTGTTTTATAGCAGAGAATCTTTTTAGTTACATGCTAGTCCATAACTTAATACGTCACTAATACCCAACAGAATAAATAAAATTAAAACAAATAGTATAAACTATTGATAAGGACATCAAACTACTAGGACACTCATGTATCCCTGGTATGATATAAAATGATATGGCCACTTTGGAAAACTATTTGGCTATGTCTTATTACACTTGTCATACAACCCAGAAATTCTATTCCCCATCAGGTCAGGTCCGACTCATAGTGACCCTATGTATGATGGAATGAAATACTACCCGACACTGTGCCATATGCATGATCTTTTTATATTTGAGCCCATTTTTGCAATCACTGTTCCTTCTCATTTTGAGTCACACCACATCAGCAAATGGACATCCCAGGGGCTCTACTCCATTCCCATCATTAAAATCAATTCTGCTTTGAGGAGGCAAGTCTTCCCCAGTAGTCTTTTGAATGCCTTCCAGCCTGAGGGGCTCATTTTCCAGCACTGTATTTGATGTTCTCTCCTATTCCTACAGCTTTCAATGACTAATTGTTTTGGGAGTGGGCTGCTGGGTCCTTCTCCCCAGTCTGTCTTAGTCTGGGAGATCAGGTAAAACCTGTCCACCATGAAATACCGAACTACTGGTGGCATAGCTTTCAGTATCACAGCAACACACAAGCCCCTACAGCACAACAAGCTGACAGACACATGCAGACTGGATACTCACAAGAGAGCTTCCTCCACTGTGAATCCAATTCACACACAATTCTAATCCACACCTGATTTTGTTGTCCTCCAAAGCTGTTGAAATAATGTGTATTAGATTCCAAAATATATGGTACACGTGCATGTGTCCAAATATATCTGTCCAGAAAAAAATACAAGAGAATGTCCACAGAAGCATTATTCAAAATAACTGAAAACTAGGACTGAAATCACTAAATACTTTTTCAGTGATAAAAGGATTAATAGATTGTGGTACATCTATACTATTGGAATAGTTACCCTAATAAGAACAAATTATTGATACACACAATAGCATGAATGAACTTTAACCCTTGACTACCATCAGGATGCATATGTCCCACAAAGTTTTGCTAATCATGTTCTTGTTTTGTTCATTGTAATGAAGAGTTTCTGGAAATAAAATACTTATTATTATATATTTTGACTTGAAATTGGTAGTCAAAGGGTTAAAAAGATTATGCTAAGTACACAAAAGTTTATATACCTTCATTTGAAATATCATATGAAATTCCAGAAAAGACAAACTATAGTGATGACAGGTTGGACTGAAAGGATTGATGAAATTTTCTGGATTTTCTATATTTTGACTGTGGTGGTGGTGATTACAAGCTATACAATTGCAAAAATTTATCTGCCTACATGTATAATTAGTAAATCTTATTGTATAAAAGTTATATTTCAATAAATCTGAGGATAAGCTTCACTAATATATCAAATGTAAAATGATATGATCTACTGAAGAAATATTTTTAGCTGTGCACAGTGGCATATACCTGTAATCCCAAGATCTTGGGAGGCAGTGGCAGAAGGATCACAAGTTCAAGGGCATAATTTAGCAAGTCTCTGTCTCAAAATAAAAAGTAAAAAATTAGCTAGGAGTGCAGCTAAATAGTAGAGTACTTGCAAAAGCATGTGTGAGGCCCTAGGTTCAACTCCCCAGTAATGGGAGGGAAAGAAAAATATTTTTAAATCATGAATAAATGTTTGCTAGAATGTTGTGTTGAATCATAACCAAAAATTAAATCATATTTCTAAATATACACATTGAATAAAAGGACATTTTGTGGATATGATAAAAGCAAAGATAATGAAGATGCTGGTGACTTTTTGGACATTTATATAGTGGCAGAGTTCTCTAAAAATCTGTGAAATTTTGTGTGCTTATATATAAACATACTAGAACCCAACAACTACCTAAACTTAAAAATCATTCTTAATCCCAGTGACTCGGGAGGCTAAGACATGATTATGACTTTGAGGCTAGGGGTAGCAGTGCAACTTTAGGGAGACCCTCCTCAAAAAAAAAAAAATGAAAAAGGGAGTCAGGTGAAGCTCAGTGGTAAAGTACTTGCTTAGCATGGGTGAGGCCCTAGGTTCAAACTTCCCAGTACTGAGAAAAGTGTGTGTGTGTGTGTGTGTGTGTGTGTGTGTGTGTGTGTGTGTGTGTGTGTGTCACTTTTTATTCAAGAAACCTGCACTCGTTTTAGAATATGCAAATAATTATTCCCTTTTCTCTTTTTTTATTTTTCTTATTCTCTCCCCCTCCCCAATACCTCCTTTCTTTTCTAGTACTTAAAGCTTTGTGCATGCCTGGCAAGTGCTCTTACCATTGAGCTGCAACCCCTATCCGTTTTTTGTTTTTGGTTTTGTTTTGTTGATGGTGTTTGTTTGTTTGTTTGAGACAGGGTCTCACCAAGTAGCACAGCCTGCTTCTGACTTGGAACTCACCATCCTTCTGCCTCAGCCGTCCAAGTCAACTGGGATTACAGGCATGTACCACAGCATCCAGCTAAGATTTTTCTTTCCCCTTTCTTAAAAATCAGTATTAATCACATTATCAACATAAACTTTTAAATCAGAGTCCCTAACCGTTGGACTGTGGACTGGTATAACTGTTACAAACTAAGCACAATAGGAGGAGAGTTGCAGTAGGCAGGATAGGAGACTTCACCTGTATTTACAGCAGCTCTGCCACTGGTCACTGGCTGTACCACCTGAGCTCTGCCTCCAGTCCACAGAAACAGTCTTTCATGAAACCTGTCTCTAGTGCCAAAATGGATTGGGACCTCTGCTTTAAATCACCAAAAAGCAAAATAAACCACAAACATCACTTCTCTATGTCTCCTTTTCCTATTCCCTTTGTATTTTTCCCCTCATCTCCTGCTTGTACCTCCTACTCGAGCAGCTACTCCATGACTTCTTTATGCCAGGCAATGTCAGGTATCCAGATTCCCCTAACATCATATGTCATTAGTTTATTTTCTTTCCTAAGAGACCAATGGAGGGTAAATATTCAAGAACGACAGACCACAGAAAGACATGATCAAACCTTCTTGTTGGCTCAGATATTATTGTGTTCCCATTATTCTTTCTGAGCATGGATATATAAGATATATAGAGATGATTCAACAGCATCAAGTCATCTTTGTAGCATTCCTTAGTTTCTCCTAGTCAATGATATATAACATTGGGGGGACAAATAATAGTTTAAATATTTATGTTCTTATGGCTTCTAACAGGTCTATATGATCTCCAGTTTCAGTTTTCCAGTTCTAAATACTGTATTCCTAAGAGCAGATACTTATTCCACTGCCAGCAAATGTGAATGACAAACTTACAGAAGAAAAATATTTTCCAGAAATATGCAGCTTGGTTTTCCATTTTTGTATTTTTTCTCATACCAAGACAAAACTAATTTGTAATGTCTTATACTTGTATAATTTTGCAGAGTTTCCAGTCCACTATTCACTTGAGCTTCAAACAACACAGCGAGTAGGAGTGCCATATTGTTATCTCCATTTAATAGCCAACTGGAGTTCAAAGAGTTTAAATGACTGACTCAAAGCTATCTGTTGGAAAGAAACAGAGCCTTGCCTAAGTGGGCCCTGGGTCTTTCAGTCACCTTGTCCTCTTATCTGAAGTTCAAGGTGTACATGTTTCTATGTGTAAGAGATGGGGAGTGAGGCCATATCTGCACAGTAGACATAAGTCCAACAGAGTATTTTGGCTCCATTTAAAATAGTGCTTCATGAATAAGGTTTAGGTGAACTTGGGTACCTTCTGAATGCGGATAAGTAAGATATCTGGGTGTTGATCCAATAGCTGGTAGGATTCAGAGACTCTGTTCAGTTGGTTTCTATGATTCCATTATGACCTATTTACTGTTGATAGCAATATGTGAATGTTCAGCATCATATATAGATTCCCAGAAGCCTAGAACATCTTTTTTTTTATTCTTCTTCAGGTAATTCAAATTACCATGTCTTAAACCAAACTCCCCATCTCCTCACTCTCATCTTCCTGTAATTGTTCCCTCTGTAATTGGTACCAGTATCCACTCGGTGGCTCAAACCAGAACATGGAGCATCATTCCCAACAATACCATCTGCTTCAGGGCAAGCATGCAAACACCAGTGTAGACTGCACCTACTATCTCTTAAAACTCACTTTTTCTCTACTTCCATATTCAGGTCACCATTACTTCAGCAGTCCACTTTTCATACTGTAATCAGAATAATCTTGTAAAGGTTTACATGTGAATATCTTACATCCTCCAAGAAGTCTTCCTTGAACCCCCATTTCTGTATAAAATGCCCTCTTCTGTAAGCTAAGGGTATTCTCTAAAGGCGGCACATCATTCTCATGGTACTAATCATGCTTCATTTTAGGAACCACTTGCTTATTTGTATCACTACTAGACTATGAGTTGCACAGTCTGACATTCTTAATGACTTTTATATCCTTAGTGATGAGTACAAAACTTTGTAAATAGTGAGCATGCATTAAATATTTGATATTTAATGTTGATAGCATGAATGGATATATGAATAATTCTCCAATAGAGGTCATTTATGAATAAACAGATCAGGAAACAGTAAAAAGTAGGATCTATCCCACAAGTACCAAAGGCTTATGGTATGTAATGCAGTTAGGATAAAATAGAAAAATCAGGGGGAGGAAACAGACTATTAAATGGTCCAATTTGGAGCCAGAAGTTAATTTGAGAGATACTTGTCACCCTGACATATAGCAGTAGCAGTAGGTGTGATATATTCAACATAGCCCCAGTTATCCTGGATAGCTCTGCCACCAGGAAGCCCATTTGGTCTTTAGGTGGCAATCCTGCTAGCTGTGCTCTAGCTCACAAAGGTAAATGGTGAGGTATCTGGCCATGACACCTGGAAGCATTCCATGTAAGACTGAGGCTCAGAAAACAGTTAATCCTCTCTGAACTCAGTGGTACTTCCATGCCTGGAACTCCCTTCCACCTTTACCAGACATCTTTCTCTCCAATTTTGGAACAGACATTACTATACTTTGCTATCTTGAGTATGAATCCATCTAAATATTTCACCCCCTTAATGTTTTTCCTTTACTTGGCTAAGCAATGTAAAACTGTGCTGAAAATGCAAGTCTAGATACCTCTGGTTTATAAATACTTTTCATAAATAATTTCTTCAGGCTAATCGGTTCCAATTTGTTCCTTCTACAGAGGGAGTGTCTAAGTTGAAGGAGCTAGACTCAGTGATAAGCAGTTTTTCCACAAAAGGAAAAGAAATCTCTACTTTGTGCTTCAGACAACAAAAATCAACAAAAAGTACAGTGTGACGTCTGAAGGGGAAAGCAGAAGAGAGAAAAGAGACTGAGAAAAACACTGTGTCAGATTAAGGGGAATATTGTGTCAGTTTATGTCACACTAGCAAATTTGGACTTCATTGACTGGAGCATATACAATCATAAGAAATATTTATGTAGGAAAATGGCACAAGAAATTAGTTTGAATTTTAAGAAGATGTGAATTCCTGAGGATACTAAAATGGGAAAGAAGCTTACCATCATGCAATTCCCAGAATGACTTAGTTCTGGGGGAAAATATCTGTTTTAATGAAAGTGTTTTCCTTCTAAAAAAAAATAAGAGGATTTGTATATTTCCTTTTCTTTATTTTTAATATTTTTTGATGTTGTCATTTAAATTACAAATGAAGAGAGATTGATGAATCCCTAAATGGTATTATCAATTCCTTAGTACTGTGAAAGAACAGACAGGAATTTAAGAACTGTCCTTACAAGAGCAACTGTGTCATTTAGCCCTATTGTTTAATAGTCTTCTTATATTTGGGGGACTGGGGTTTAGCTCAGGTGGTAGAGTGCTGCTCTGTACTCTCTGAGGCCCTGAGTTGGATCCCTAGCACTTCAGAAAATGAAAGAAGGACGTGGCAATCCACTCTGGAAGCAATCCTGAAACAACCAGCCATGGAAAACCCTATGAGGGTCACTATGAGTCAGACTTGACTTGATGGCACCTAAAAACAACAACAATATTTTCTGATTTTTCTTCTAGATTTCATTGTCTCATCATTATCGTACCTTACGTTGGATTTATTGGAATCAAAAAGTATTTAGAGATGCTTAGAATAGCTTCATATTTCTCTAATTAGTGAAGGAAACATTTTGGGAATAAAGTCATTTAGCAAACTGGTAGGCTTACAGGAAAGGCTGAAAGGTAAGCACATGCAAAGTGAAAGTACCTCTGGACTTCTGGGAACAGTGGCAAATAAATTTCATATGTTTTTTTTAACCCATTTTCATTTCACTCTAGCCCATTGGAATTGCTCATTCTTTCAAATGATTTCTAGATCTTCAAAGAAATATTTTTTAAAATTCACCTGAGGTTCAAATTTTTAGGTGAAGAGGCCCAAGAAAATGCCTTTACTATCATCCTTGGGGAGAAATTATAGAACTCTGAATTAATTTTCCATTATGGTAACAAAGACAATTACTGGAAACACAAAAACAATTCTCTCTCAGCAGGCAGCTAGGCTGAGAGTGAACAGGTTATTGAATCTTCCTGCCTGTGAGTCTTTTTATACCTGAGCCCAGTTCTGACAAAAAGTTAGAAGGTTCCCAAAGAGAAAGCAGATAAAGGTCTGGGAATATAAGATAATCCATCTGGTTATTATTTTGCAAATTGTTGGAGGGAAAGGAAATAAAGTGGAAAAGTAAAGGTGACCTCCTGTCTATGGAAATCTAGGCAATCATCTTCAATACTGTGCCACCTGCCTTCAGAAACTTTACATTGCTGATAGCCAAAAATAAAAATCACATTTAGAATTTGGGGTACAAACGCTACCCACACTAGGCATGCAATAAACAGAAATAGAAGGTAATGAGAACCATGTTATTTGGTGTAGACAAAAACCCCAGGCTGCTTTACTGTGCCATTCCAGAGAAACACTGCAACATAGATAGGACATGAGTGTTTAATAAATCTATTGTCTGGTTTAATGAAATAAATTCACAGATAGGCTTGAAAGGCCAGGTAGCTACTTGGTGGTGATGCTTTCTCCTGAAGACTACAGTTTGTATTTAATTTCAATTTCCTGACAGCTAACAAATAGGTAATACATTCACTATGTATTCTTAAATTTTATTGCAACATTAAAATCATCAACATAATTTAGGTGCCATCAAGTCAAGTCTGACTCATAGTGACCCTCATAGGGTTTTCCATGGCTGGTTGTTTCAGGATTGCTTCCAGAGTGGATTGCCACATCCTTCTCTCATTTTCTGAAGTGCTAGGGATCCAACTCAGGGCCTCAGAGAGTACAGAGCAGCACTCTACCACCTGAGCTAAAGTCCAGGCCTGGGATTTAGCTCAGTTGGTAGAGTGCTGCGCTGCAGTCTCTGAGGTCCCAAGTTCAATTCCCAGCACCGCAAAAATGGGAGAAGGACCTGGCAATCCATTCCCAAGGCAATCCCGAAACAGTCACAGTCAGCCATTGAAAACCCTATGAGGGTCGCTATGAGTCGAATACTGACTCGACGGCACATAACAACAACAACAACATACTAAAGTCCTAAATCAGGACTTGTCAGAGTGTCCTTGTGAGTGTTTTGGGGAAGTGTCTATTTGGTCCACTGTTTCTTCAGCACCAACAAAAATGCCTGGCAGTTGGTTGGTGCTCAATAAGTAATTTGTTCAGTGAAATGACTGAGTTGGTATATGTCTCCATAGATTAATTACACATATAAACCAAGCTTCCCATCGTCTTCCTGAAGTTTCTGAGGACATAAATAGAGTTTGGAATCATTCCATCTTTCTGAAGAATCCCAATCATTGGAAACTCCACACATTAGCCACTATGACCTAAATTTAGTAGAGCTAATTTGAACTTTGGAATCAGGGAAAAAAAATGTTCAAAACCCAACTACAACTTACCAATTTATGATCTTGATCAACTTTTATGAATTTCAATGTCTTTATATGTAAAATGGAAGTAATGAAATCCATTTTATTCATACATGAGAATATTAAATAATTTTAAAAGTTCTTAGCACATTTCACACCACCAGTTATCCACACCACTGATTGCTCTCTGTCCTGTCTCATCAGCACCACCCACCTCTCCCATTCCCAAGCATCTCTACCAGGCTCTTGCCCTCCTCCTTCCTTTGGAGTTTCCACCAAGTGAATGTATCAGGTAAACAAGCACACACAAGAATTGCCTATGTCCACCCTCTACACATTATTAATGTACTTTTGGTTAAAAAACATTTTAGGTAGTTGGATACAACCTGCAACCATCTTTTTTTATTGCCATATGTTTTGACATGGATAAGAATAAATAGGTTCATGTATATTAATGCAGAATTGTTCACAAACTAATGTTGTATTATATCACCTTACCAAGCAAAACATGAAATGTATCTTTGAATTTTGCAATGAAGAGTTATACTGAAAAGGAAATTGAATCATGATCTGTTCTATGGTCCTTTCTAATCAATCATAATACAGGAACAGTTTAAGGAAAAATACAAATGTGATTTCTGTAGTTCACAGAGAGAAAATAATTAATTGAACGAAATAAGAAAAAGATTCTTTTCATCTTTAACCAGAGAAAATGGAAGTTACTGGGCATTTTAGCTCAAACTAATCAAACAATGATGACTTGAAGGTGGCTTTGCTTTTACTGACTTAACAGGTTCTGTTGACAGCTTGAACGTATCAGATAATTATGCAACTTGTCACATCTTTTTGGCTATATAGACATGGCCACAAATGCACTGAAGATAAACATGAAGGTTTTCTAGGACTCAGTGAAGAAAATAAAATCTGTAAAGAACTAGCATTTGGAATATAAAGTCCTTTCATCTGACAGGATAATAAGAAAGCTGTTTTTATTTTTAATAATTCATGAGTGTAAATGTACTAGCAATTTCTTACACAGACTATCATCATTATAAACATAATTTTATAATTATGATACTCACCCTTTGCATCTTGTTTATGCTTAATACCATTAACAAGACCCATTTCAATGCTGTTGGCTACTAAAAAGTCCGTGACCTAAGCAAAATTACAGTTCACTCCAAGAACAGGATGCCTCTGCTCTAAGTCTTTTGGTGAAAGCCAAGATTTTAATGACCTTAAGCAAGCAGGGCGGGTAGTCACACTGCCTGAGAACTCCAGAAATTTTGTACAGTTTATTCCTGTTGAAGTAAGCTAAGGCAAAAGCTTTGGCAGCAATCTGAACAGGGGGCAAAGGGTTTCAAGTGGCTATTTTTCCACATCTAACTCTTTGTGGCTGGGTTAAAAAGGAGGGTGTTTATAGCAAGCTTTGCCTGGGCTTTAGTCAGATCTCTTTCCCTGGATAGGCTACAAAGGAAGGAGCCCTCAGTTGGCATTTGTTTTCCCTAATCTGTACCTACATCCTTATAAGAGCATGAAGAGTAAGTGGATGCATGGTAGGGATAGGATATAACCTTCTCAGGAAAGCAATGATCCATCTGTCTTTATTTCTTTTGATCCAGAGATTCAAAGTGAAGCCAAGGAGAACACTGCTATTTATCCCTATCTTCTGTTAAGAGAAGGTCGATATTCAAAAAAAAAAAAAAAGAAAGAAAAAAAGAAAGAAAGAAAGAAAGAAAGAAAGAAAGAAAGAAAGAAAGAATTAATTTAGGCAAGCTTGGGTTTCAAACTGTAAATTAAAGAAACAAAAGATGGCACTTAAATGATCAAGCATCAGTACACTGAAGTCATTAAAGGAGCTGCTAGTGACATCCAAAGCCACAATGGGACCAAGGCAAGTAAAACACACATAAGCACTTCCACAGCTCAAATGGCTCCCACTCAAAAGTATTAGTGGAGGAGGGAATGCGAAGATATAATACTTCTCAATACCACCCTTCTTGTACACTAATACAATATGTGCAAGTGTTCAGATCAGCTCTTTCATTTTCAACTGGAAGCCTAAGGAAAGTTTTTTTTTAATTTATTTAAAGTGGTAAAAATAAAGTAGTCATGACACAACTCAACATGGAATTCATCAAACACACTCAAACTTCCAAAGGAAGCATAACTGAAATCATTTTTTCAATATAGAAAAATTAAAATTTGAAAGAAAATATGCAATGACATTTTAATGGGTGTTTATTATGTATCATGAGCTAAACATTGAGAATAAAACAATTAATAGAAATTAAAGACAATTCCTGAATTCTAAAACCCCTAGATTACATTATCCAGATGGCTACCTTAAAATCTTGTGAAAATCAAGAAAAACTGTGACTTGATCATTTGAATTAACATCCTCCCATACAAGATCCTCAGAGAGCATGGAGCAGTGCTCTCCCGGGTTAAATCCCCAGCACCACAAAAACAGGAGAAAGATGTGGCAATCCACTCCCAAAGCAATCCCAACAAAATAAGCCATTAAAAACCCTATGAGGGTCGCTATGAGTCGGATCCTACTCAACGGCACCTAACAATAACAACAACATACAAGCTAGTTCATGACCTCAAGAAACTTTCCAAATTATTAGGAGATACATACAGCCAAGCAACAGAAAGGACAGGTAGCCTGTTACAAAGGCCCCACAAGGTGTATAAACTGAAACATGCACTTTAAAGTGAGAAGCTACCTCCAATGGGAAAGATCAAAAAGATTTCATGAAGCAGATTCTACTTTAACTGGGTTTTAGAAAATGGATGGAAATCTGAGGAAGAACAGAGAACACAGTATGAACATGGCCTGGATGGCAGAAATAAAGTGTTTTAACACTAACCAATGTCATCCATTACAAATAGAGCCCTCAAGAGAACAGACCATTTACAGAAGTGTTTCTCAGGCCCACTCACACCTACTGACTCTTACGAGCTGTTTTCCTTCTTGAAATACTCTGTCTTTGAGGGATCTTTCACTCCTCTTTTCCTCTTAGTACTGGTGGCTCATTTTCAGACCACTCAATAAGCTTTCATTTTCTTTGCTCATCTCCTTGTACTTCTGTTCTTCAGAATTCAGTCCCCAGCCCTTTGATCTCCCCACTATACATAACCTCCCGAAGCAATCTCATCAATTTCCATGACTTTCAATTCCATCCATATACTGACAACTCCCAGATTTATAACTTCAAGCCAGATTTCCCCACTGAACCATATGTATCTCTTACTCCTACTCCACATCTTACTTAGATAGTCCAAAAGCTTGTCATGTGCATATCCAAATATAAACTTGTCTGTCTCTTCTCAAAGACTCTGCTGCTTCTCCAGTTTTCCCCATCTCAATAAACAGTATCTGATCCAGCCTGAAAACATGGCATCATCATGGACTTCTTTATCTTCCATTTCCATATTCCCCACCACAACTCCCTACACAAATCCTTAAATGTGAGATTATTCACTTCTCTCCACCCTCCATTGCTGCAGCTTTTATCCAATGTACCATTGTTATTTCTCCTGAACAATTGCAAGGATGGGTCTCTCTTCTCAAGTACCCTCCCCTTTAAGTCATCCTCCATCCTGCAGCCAGTATGATAATGTAATGTTTCATGTGATTTCTCTGCTTAAAACCCCTTAATGGTTTTTCTATTGCACTTCACATGTTTATGTTCACTAGCACAGTGGACAAAGCCTTCTTCCATTCATCCCTTCCTTGCTCTCATTTCTCACTATTCTCCTGCTCATACTCTAAGGTTTCCAACAGTTATTTAAGGCACTATAATTTCCCACTACTCTGTGAAATGACACTATGTATATGATGTTCTGTTTCCCTCCCTCCTCAACTCCCACCACATACACTCTGACTAGCTCCTTCTATTTCTTCAGGTCTGAGCTCAAACATCTCATATTCAGAAATGTCTGTGCTTAACTCCCACTGTAAGTAAGACCCCCATGATTTTGCATTCTTTCATAACACTCATCACAATGTGTTGCATTTACTTGTGAATATTTGTCAGCCCAGTGAGGTTATAAACTCCTGTAAGGCAGATTCCACTTCCTTATTGTTCAAAACTGTGTCTTCAGAGCCAAGCATGTATTCTGATACAAAGTAAGTATTTCATGCTTTTATTTTTTAATGAATAAAGGATAAATATTCCAGGTAGATGCTAAGTAGAGCACTGGAGGGAAAAAATAACAGATATACTAGGAAAATAAGTTGAAGCCAAAGTATACAGAACTAATAATGCCATACTTTAAAATGTAAACCATATCTGTAAACATAGAGACTCATCTTCAAGGCAACTAGAGTCTAAGAAAGCAGGAAAATGTGGCAGATTTGAAGCAACCTGCCTAGAAGAAAAAAAAAGCTTACATATGTTTTTCAGAGTGATACTCATGAAAGTTTTTCAAAGTGTACTATTTATATTTCTTTTAAAGAATCCAAGTTATAAAGTTAAAACCTGGCTTAAGGACAAAAACGATCACTGTTAAAATTGACTGTGTTTTACTGAAGATAAAACTGAATTGTGAGTAAGCAGAATGGCACCTGTGACCAGGAACATTTATATATGAGTATGTATGTGTGTGTCATTTAACTTTTATTCCCATCTCCCACAAAATTCTGGATATATTTGCCTATGTGTACTGAAATATCTAAACTGTGTTCTCTTTCCCATCTTATTGCCATCCTGTTTTCAACACACACCTGATCTCCCAGCCACATAAGTCTATGGGGTCTGTGAATTCTGACATGTGTTCTTTCCATCTTGACTATCCTCCACACCCATTGAAATTCTTCCTATCCCACATCTTCCCATATGCAGTTTAATTAAAATCTCCTTGTCTGTGAAGACTTTGTGAATTTACCCTTTTTCCACAAAATGAATTTCTGCTTCCTCTCTCTTCTCAGTGAAATATATTTATAATTGTATTCAAATTGCTTTGTATAATTGTACAATTTTGTATAATTGTATTCAAATTGCAAACAGGCTACCTGGATGGATGGATGGAAAAGGCATAGAAAATCAAGGAGAGACATTTAATGTACTGCTATTAGTGGGCCAGTGTGGTTTGGGAATTTATCTCAGGGTACTTAGTAGGTAACTGGACAATGCATTAAATTTATGGACCAGAAAACACCATTAAGAGCCATAAAATGGTGGAAGACACTGATGCATATTTGGAATTTTTGGCAGAGAATATTATAAAATATTCTGAAAATTGAAACTCTTTTTTAAAATCACTATAACTTGACATTTTGGGTTAGAACTATTTCACTGCATTCAAATATTTATTTTTACCCTACATAGTTTCTTCTCCTGCTCCTTCCTGTATAAATTTATATATGAAACTTAGCTAACTCAGACTGTCACCTGGTAAACTGTCTTTGGAGAAAAATGTGAAAGCATCCTCAATTCAAGGGCAAGAATTTGCAGGATTGAGCATTATTGAAGCACCACACCATCGGAAACATGCTCAAAACTATAACTCCAGCAGGACTTAGAGTAAGATAAAGACTACTGAAATGTAAGATTAGAATAGAGGTCAACTTCTGAAATTTCCAGTTTCTTCATCTAGAAGAAATAAAATGAAACTACTCCAGTTATTTTCAGCCACTGAAGCCACGAGTGGCTTATTGAATTCCAAAATGGTGTCTCATTCCCCACAGAAGTCAAAAAGCACTGAAGTAAAGGCAACTGAGGACATCCCAAAGGACAAGACATGAGTGAGCAAGGGGACCTGACACAGAGACAGAGATAAGGAAAGAAATGATGAGTTTGTTTTCTCTTCTGTGAAAGTTATAATTCCCACATTTCCATTACTTAATGTGTCATTATTTTACTTTTCAGCAGTTGGCAAACCAAAAGCATTCCACCATTTATTTTAAAATTTGTAGTCAACACACAATACATCAGATTTTTATATTGCCTCAAAGAAAAATTCTCAAAAGAATAAATCTAAAGCTTTAATATAAGTTTCCCTAGGGAAATTGATCCTAAAATTCTTAGAAATAATATTTGCTCCTGAGTAAGGTTTAATTTCAGAGATTAGGCTGGCATAGACTGACAATAACCAGCCACATATTCCAGACACAAACTATGTGTCAACACTGATGGACAACACTCTTCATTGCCTATTAAATAAAGGTCAGACTTCCAAGCCTGGCATTAAGCGTCCTTTATAATGTGGCCTCAGCTTGAATTTCAAATCTTATTCCACCATGTCCCTATGCTCTAGCCAAGTAGAACAAATTGTGTTCTGTATGTGTTCTTTAATTTATTGTTTTTGTGATTGTGCTTACTTACATCTCCCTTCACTTGTAACTCTTGTTCTTCCCATGTCTATGGATCTAAAACCTACCCAGTAATTAAGGATTAGTATAAATAATGCCTCTGCTGAGTCCCCAAAGATCCTAACAGCTGAAAGTGTTCTTAGGCGCTGTTAAGTCAGATCCAACCCATAACGACTCTATGTACAGCAGAGCAAAACATTACCTAACACTGTGTCATGCACATGATCTTATGTTTGAACCCATTGTTGCAAATACTGTGTTTCTTTTCATTTTCAGTCATCTCACATCAGCAAAATGAGGTCTCATGGGCTTTCCTCCATCTCTACCATTAAGGCTGACTCTACACTGGGAAGGCAACTCTTCCTCAAGTCTTTCTTTAAGGCCTTCCAGACTGAGAGGCTCATTTTCCAGCACTATATCTGACAGTACTTCTCTGCTATTCATAAGGTTTTCAATGGCTAATTGTTTTAGGAGTGGGCTACCTAGTCCTTCTCCCTAGTCTGTCTTATCTGGAAGTTCAGCTGAAACCTGTCATCATGGGTGACCCTGCTGGTACCTGAAATATTGCTGGCATAGTTCTCAGCATCATAGCAACATGCAAGCCCCCACAGCACAATAAGCTGACAGACACATGGAGGAACAGCTGAAAATATACTCTTTCAAATACTTCATAGCAACCCTAAAGCTTCAGGTCATATTTATTTGCAGAATGTTGAGTAAAATGCACTAAACCAAAAATTTCTTGATAGTGAGAAATTGTCCATATTTGTGTTCTTTGTGCCTAATATAGTGCTTTGCCCATATTAGATACTCATTCATCATTCTACAATTATGTAATGATTGTAAATATAGTATTGATTCAAATGATAAGACAATCATATCTTTTGTGCATTGTTCTTCCTTATTCTTATATGTTTTTACTCCCTAATTGCTCTAAAATCCTAATAAGCTATCTAATAACTTGTAATTAATAAGTTACTCCTTTAATTTATCTGTTTCTTCATGGAATTTTTAGATAAAAACTGAGATAATGGCTGGGCACTGTGGCAGACACCTTTAATCCCAGTGACTCAACGAGGCTGAGGCAGGAGGATCGCAAATTTGAGCCCAGAGGGGGCCTGCATTACTTAATGAGACCCTGTGTTCGGAGAAAAAAATTTTAAATGGGCTAGAGGTACAGGCCAGTAGTAATGCACTTGCAAAGTATGTGCAAGGCCCTGGGTTCAACCCCCAAGTATGGTAAAAACAACAAGAAAAAACAACCTGAGGTAACACATACCAAAACTTCCCTCCTTTGAATAAAAATAGGCCACACTCCTGGCACAATGTCAATATGTGAACCTACTTAGCCTTCAATGAACATTTGAAGAATGAGTGAATCAATCAACCAAGCATTTGTTCTGCCAAAACATCTATGAGTCTAGAATTATTATCATAGTAATGTAGCCCCTCAGATTCCATTAGCCATCTTTGTCTTGTAATACCTGTGAAGTAGCCAGTATCTCTTGATGGTACCAAGTGGTATTACAGGATAGACAAAAAGCAGTGGAAACAGCATGATGTTGCTTCCTTAAAATACCAGCTCGTGGACAGAAGTGTACTTTGACTACATTGAGCCATCCAAATCTCCAATGCACTTATTTCAAGATTAATTACTGAATGAATATTACAATAATTCCCAGCATGGTTGAAAATAATAATAAAACATAAACTTTTTGAAGGTGAAAATATATTAATAAATTATTTTTTTAATTCCATATAACTTAAAACAGAATATAAGCAAGAAGACAAGTTATTATCTGTCAAATACTACATGATGTCAGTTACAAGTTTCTTCTGATTTTAGACCAACTATTTTTTTTCTGCACAGATTGTTACATCTAAATTTTTATCTTATTATCTAGGCAAAAATTAGTGTCTTAATAATAATACTGATAATCCTGGTCTTCTAATTCTGAGAACTGGTAATTCCATGTCAATCCCTGTTTCTACTCAGAACTGAAAACCCTTACCTACATGCCAGTTCCAAGTATAACTAGTTCCCAAATTAACCAACACCAAGCCCTTCTTACCTTTCAGGAAACATACATCCAAAGAGCAGGTATATCTTCCACAAGTATTATAATCCATAATATAATGTAAATCAAGCTTATTAAACTTCACTGAAATGAGTTACACATCTGTCTCCCCTTTTAGACTTCTAGATACTTAAGGGAATGAATTATCTATTATCTCATCCTAGTTCTGCTTCTGAAAAGAGTCTTGGTGCATCTAATGTGATCGATGATTGCTTGTTGAATCAATCAGTGTATGGCTAATTAGCTAATTTATAAATGCACAGACCATTCATGCATTTACAAAACATCATATCTCTATTATGATCTTCAACCTGTAAGTATTCAAAAGTTCACAGTCACATCTCTGCGTAGTTTCTTTAAAACCAACCTATTTTATACAAGTAAAGCAATCAAGACAATCAACAACAAAGACCTAGAACTAATTTCCTTCACTAGTAAATATAGCCTCAGTAAGCGATACCCATGCAAACAGATAGATACCTAAGTGGGTGCAATAGAACTAGTATACTTTAGACCTAGGAACCACCATGACAATGAAATACAATTAATATAAGTGATATCTTCAAGATAGACACCAATTTTTACTGTCATTTAACAAATTTTATGGCATTTGAGGAGTGTTGTGAAAAAAAGATGGGACTAAACCAGAACAAAAATAACAAAAGTAGCTTATGAATATCTGTACCAGAACATGGACTTTTTCTTATTTGTGCCTGATTAATTATTCCTGAGTACTACCACCAGGGTGTCACAATGAAAAATAAGGTATGTGAGGAATCTAAAGTGGAATTTGGAATGGAATTGTGGAACTTGGAAAAAAATATAGATATAACCATGAAGATGAATTATCAAAATTGAGATATGAAAGTCAGATTCAACAAGTAAAGAATGTTGAAAAGATGAGAACCCAACAACAGACAGCATAGGAGTAACTGGCTATATCAATAAGTAGAGACTATGGTAAAAAGAGTGAGACAGGTCTGGTTATCAAGAGCATAGTGTGTCAAGATAAGAAAATTGACCTCAAAGAGCCACATGGAAGATTTTTCCCATTCCCATCATAATTATCTCACTCAAGAAAACAAAGAAAGGAGAACAGATGAAAATCTAAGCATTCAGAATTTCATACAGAATAGTGGTAAAGGATAACAAGTCAGGTCAGATATATTTACATTAAAGTGTTTTGTGTTTTGCTTTAAAATGTGCAGCAAATTAGAATTTTGAGAACTGGGTGTTAAAATGCTTTGATGTCCAGAATTAATGTCACTTTTTCTCACGAGGTAAAATTGTTATTACTAGGTAAGAAACCTAATAGTCCCCAGATTCTCAGAGAAGATTTGGGGAATGAGTGATCCAGGGGGAGGTAAGTCATTGTTCCTGTTGTAACATCCACAGGGAAAGGCATGCATGCAGAGCAGGCTCTCTCCTGAAAGAAAGGATCGGCAGGAAGCAAATCCTGTGGGATTATAAACTCAATCACAAGGACAGGCTTCAGTACACATTATAATTCAGCCTGCTGGTGACACCATCTGATGAAACCTGCTTCTCTGGATTTCCTAAGAGAAATTTTTAGGAGAATATGTGCAGCCATGCCACGTCCAGAAGCCACTATCAACATATCTCCATTAGCTAGATAGTGTTCTGGGGGAAGGCATGCCTAGGTCATAAGAACAGGGCTGCTATGGAACCATGAGTGAGAAAATGACTTCAGTCATTTCTGAAGTGTTGTAATGGCTAATACATAGGATTGTTGTTCTCCTAAGTTTCTCTTGTTGAGTATGCTCAATACATTTCTAAGTAGAATAAAGAGGGTACCACGGTCTGAATGCTTGTACCTGTCCAAAATTCACATGCTGAAACTCAGTCCTCAATGCAATACTGTTAAGAGGTAGGGCCTTTGGGGAAGTGATTAAGAATGGGATTAATGACCTTATAAAAAAGGATGAACAACGTACATTTGACCAGAGCTTCTGCCATGTGAGAATACAGTAAGAAAGAGCTCTCTTTGAAGCAGAATAAGTCCTCATCAGACACTGATTCTGCTGGTGCATTGATCTTGGACTCCTTATCCTCCTGAAATATAGGAAATAACTTTCTGTTGTTCATTAGTTATCATGTCTAAGGTATTTTATTATAGCAGCCCACACTAAGACAAAAGGTTTTTGAAAGGTTGTTTCTACTGGCCCAAATTCTTTTCACCAATTCACAGAAGTCAGTTATACAAAGAGCTGGTAAAATACCTTAAACAGGCAAATCTATAATTGGGTAATTAGATCGTGATGTGTTAAATCTTCTATTTAAAAGATATAAGAATTTTAAATGATTAAAAGTCAAAAGATATGAAAATATGTCTCCCTATTTTATGTCAAAAGAATAAACAAATCCAATAACACTCAAAACTTTCATAAGAATAAGAGAACTAACTACAGAAATACATCTATCTAACATCATTTTCCATCTAGTCTATCAGAAACCATTGTTGCTATAACTAGCAATGATCTCCCAGGATTTGTTCTTGGAAAACAAAAACCAGACACATATTTGATTTTCTTCCTACTCCACAGATGATCAAATGGGGCGGCTGGGGTAAGCTGTGACTAACTACCCACCCAGGCACCAAAGGCCTATGTTTATTTTTACAGTGCCCTGAGTGAGGTGGGTGTGGACCCTGAGCAGTGTACCTTATGATCATTGCACTGTCCTCAAATTACCCTGCTACGAAAAGTTTCTTCTTCATTACCAATCACAAAATCAGAAGAAACGCCACCATCTCTAAAATCATGGATATATGGGAAATTGGAGAGGGATGTTTGACTTTAGATACACTTGACAAAAGAACAGGTCACTGAATAATTAAATATAAACATGGGCAACTTATTGACTCTCTGAGCCCTGGCTCCCTCTTTACAAAGAAGATTACAAGATGATCTGAAGATCAGTGAGGTGATATATAGGAAACACCTTCCATAGTGGCTGTGGTATAGGAGGCACTAAATGGTAACTCCCTCTTTCCACTCCCTGTTCTTATTTGTGAACTGCTAATGTAACACAAAATAAAACAGATCGCTCAGAAGATGCAGGCACTATGACATGCAGTCTGTAGATCATTGCCAAGAATTTCCAGCTTGTGTTTTCTCCCTCAATTGCCAAGGACTGGTTTCTGAAAGCTAAATCTGTGTTTTCTCTAGATATCTATCCCTAGAGAATTCTTTATCATCAAAGATTTTTAGCTGGAGTGCCCTCTTCCTTTTTTTCAGAGAAATCTCTTCGCAGTTTTGTCCTTTCCGTAAATATTCCTTCCTTTTCCTTGAGGGAAAGGCTTGGCCATGTCCCCCTGTTAACTGTTTCTTCTTGGCTCCTCCCTCCTCTGCACTTGGACACAGAGATGCCAGTTTGCAGTCATCAGGACACCTTTCCATAGCCTGACTTGTCCCTTGCCTGCACATCCAGAGGGAGCACCAGCCCACTGCCAGGAGGGTAGGGGGTGGGGAGAAAGGGGGAAACTTATTTTCAATGTTGACTAGATGTGTCAGATTTTCTCTCCTAGAAACAAAATGGATAGGGTCATAGTTTGAATTTGAACTATCCCCCAAAGGCTTGTATGTTAAAGTTTTGGTTCCCAGGTGATGGGACTTTGGTGAAGTGATTGAATCATAAGGGCTCTGACATCATCAATAGGTTAATCCATTGATGGATTCATAATTTGATGGTACTATTGGGAGGTCATGGGAATTAGGAGGAAGGGCTGGTTGGAAGAGATAGGTCACTGAGGATGTCAGAGCATCCTGCTTGTGACACCAAATGTCAGACTATCCTGCTGACTACACCAGGTGTTGGTATCAAATCTGAACTCCTCAGAGAGAGATGGAAACTTGGGGCTGACCATGAAACCAAACATGCTCAAAGAGCCAAAGACAGGTGTGACATGCTTTATTCTGGGGCATTCTTCTCCATTCCCTCTGTGGTGCCACTGCCTGCTGTTGTTGCCCTCTGCGTGCCCCATTGCCTCTCCATGACCCCCAGTCCTCTCTCCATTTCTTTTCCATTCATCCCTCCTCTCCACACCCAGTGCTGGTGGAGGGGCTTCTTCATATTTTTACACAGTAGTGGCTAATTGCCAAGATCATTGTCCAATCACATCACAATTATATGGCATTACATCATAGTAATATTATGGGCATGTGCCAGTGTGTGTCTCTTTATCTCAATCTGTTTACATTTCAGTATCAGTCACCCTGACCTGGCCTAACAGAAGGCATGCCTTTGAAGGGTGTATCTTGCCCTGACCCCTTCCTCTGTCCACCTCTTTGCCTTCTGTCCGCCGTGAGGTTAGCTACTTTGCTTTACCACATGCTCCCTGCCGTGATGTTCTGGCTCACAACACATGGTCCCAGAAGCAATGGAGCCAAGGGACCATGGGCTGAAACCTCTGAAACTGTCAGCCAAAATAAATCTTTCCTCCATTAAGTTGATTTTCTCAGGCATTTGTCACAGCAACAACAACAACAACAAAAAATTAACCAACACAGGTAGGAAGGAGAAGGTTGTTGGGAATCTATTTTGACTAAGAAAAAAATAATTGGTTTTGCTTTAGATTAAAATAGATAAATTTCTATTTAGATAATAAAATTAGTATGTTTACTAGTATTATCATATGCAACTAACATATTTCACCTACTGGTCATCCTGAGTAGATCGGAACTTCCACTGTGATATAAGTTCATTACCCTGGCTTTTGAACATGCCTTTGAATTATTCTTTTCTCTGCTGTAACTTATTTCCTCCTTCTTAAGGCAAAAAAGTCTAAGTACATTGGTTCACTCCAAATAGTGATTTACGGAAATGCCTGGCTGGATATGTGAGTGTGAGAGTCATGAGGATAAAAAGGAAGTGATGTACCAAAGGAGTAGCAGACAGTGCCTCAAGAGAAATGTCAAGTGTCAGAATAGAGCTAATGGTGTTTCCTGGAAAACATCTATATTCAAACTTGTTAAAACAGGGAATAGCATTTGATATCCCTATTACTTATCTCCCAGTCATTCTTATGGTTGACAGATGGTCAACTAACTTTGTCGCACCACCCAGATCTCCCCCACCACATCATCACACTGACCCCCAGCTTCTGTGAGCATTGGCTACTAAAGGCTCACAGCTGCTCCCCTTTTCCAAGGAATTAATTACTCATCACTGAGAGGAGTCACCTTGCACTCTGGAAGTTATACCTATGCTCTCAAGGAGAATACCAGGGGCTACATTGACACTCCACTGGAGTGCAAACGCTGTGCTGTTTCTTGTACCCATAACTTCCATTTATTCCCCCATCCTCCTAGATTACTTTCAAGAGTCCCTTACCCCAGGCATCACCTCCCATAAAAACCAACTCCATAATAACCTTCCCCAGCCAGGCTCAGCACCTCTCTCTGCTTGCTTTTATCACTTCAGTATTGCTAATGCCAAGAATATTTCCTAGCTCCTAACACTTGTTCAATAAATATTTGCTGAGTCAAGGAACCAGGTAATGGGCAAATTGCTGCTAAAATCTCTGTGTGTGTGTGTGTGTGTGTGTGTGTAACAGTTTACTTTGACCTAAAAGCACAGAGTTTCTGGCATCAAATAAGTCACTTTCCAATAACTTTAATTTGTTAAGAATTCTTATTTGATGTTTAAGTGAAAGCATACTAGGGCAGTAAATTAGTTCCATGACAAAATGCATACAAAAACAGCCAACTTACTGGCTGACAGGAGGAACTCAGAAAAAGTGTTCATTCAATAAATCAGAGAACTGGGGGAGGTTCTCTTTTAAAAGCCTTCACAGATATTTTGTTCTCAAAAGTAAAAAAAATCGTTCCCCATCCCAGCATATTGGAAAAATCATGACACTGCTTCCTATACTATCAACAAAAAAAAAAAAAAACATTTTTTTTTTGTTGTTGTGTTGCTGTTTTATTTTGTTTTTTCCTTTTTTTTTAATCATGTCTTTATTTCCTGGGTCACAATAGCCTAGTCTGTACTTGAGATATTTTTCAGAGAATAAATCATTACCCAAGATCAGACTTACACAATATCACCTTCCTTTGAATCATGCTTCTAATATTTCTCTGACTATAACTCTATTAACTTCTTAATCCCACTATTGAAATACTTGAAAGGAAGCCTAAATTCTCATATATTTGATAACCTGTGATCATCACTGAAGATTTAGAATGACCTTCTAAGCAGTATGGAGCGTGAATTATGAAGACCCAGACCAATGACGTATCTCCTTCAAAATACTCCACTTTCACATTTGCCAATACCAATACCTTTCACATCAAAATATCTATTTAAAAAAAAGCAGAAACTAAGGATCACAAGAGTTTCACCAAACACTGCTTTGACTAATTCTTCTGAACACAGAGGTAGGTTGACGAAAGAATCCCACCGCCATTTCGACCTTCCACATATACAAACTACAGACAAAATATTGTTCAACTTCAAATTTCATCTGAGCTACCTGAACATAACTTTTATACTTTAACCTTGATTCAGAGGTTATCATATTTTTTCTTCCTCTCTTTTCTCAAGGTAGATGGACTTTACTGCTTTGGACCATCCAAAAGTTTCCACTCTCATACAAAAGCCTTTGTCTAGAGAGTTCCTGGTTTCTTCAGATACTTTATTTCCTTTAGTTTTATGCTTCCCTCATCTCTTCATCTCTCTCCAATGCCCTAAGGCCAAACCTTTTGTAATAAATATCTGTTCTAATCTTTTAACTTGTCTTTAATTCAAACATGAGTTACCCTTTCTTCCCCTTGACTGTGTTAAGAATGAGAATACACAGAACAAGGCAGTTGGAAAGCAGCACTCCCTTCACCAAGAGGCACAAAATTTCCAGCACTATTAGAAAGGGAGAGCAATGAACCGAGCCTTTCAGCCAAGTTATGGCTGTTAGCTTGATGTATTTAAACTTAAAGGCTCTTTGGATCCTTCAAATCTCTGATTGTAATCATTTCAATGTGTAAACATCATTAAGGAGAGATTTAATTGTTTCATTAAATATTTTAACTTTAAAATATTTATTCCATGCTTTAATTACACTCACGTGTGAATTTCCAATGCATTCAGGCATGTTTAAAACAGCAGTGCACACAAACATACAGCCACACTGACATCCACAATATTAATTTGATGGCTGGCAAAATTATTTGGATAATGTGGAACGGAAAATTTTCAGACTGGACAGTTAAACAGAGGCTAAAACCCAAAGGTTTTGAGGCCACATTAAGAATTTTTATTCTTTCTCCTAAGGAAAATGCTTAGACATAAAGGTTTCAGGCAGGCTTTGTTGTCGCCCATCCTACATTGGTAAAAGATCAGTCTGGCTGCAGTATAGAGAATATGGTGTGGGGGATGTAAATAGGAAGTGGGGGTATCTGTGTGGGAGTGAAGGTGACCTTTACTTTGGACTTAATAGCAAAACCTGAAATACTAGGTGACTCAAAAAATATGGATGGGGTTTCGTCCAGAAGTTGACAAGTTATTTTCTATCCCTGGTACAGAACATATTAGTAATATGATAGAGGATAAAGCACTTTGTGGCAGAGACTGAAATTCAAATGTATATCCTGGAACTTTTGTCCTAGATCTGATTCCAACTTTCAATCTATGTTCCAAGTACATTCTTTACATTCTTAAAGGGACTGGTAAAAGTTGGCAGATACCTTACCTAGGAACCACAGAAGAAGTCCTCCTAATTATAATACAAGAATAACCTGAACTGTGCTTTAGCACACTGGTGTGCCATAAGTGAATCACAAGTTTCTGCAAGGAAGTGATCCACTCAGCCCTTCATGGTCAAACCAGGATCCGAGGATATAGAAATAGAGACAAGTCTTTTTACCATTAGTAGCTTTATCTGAAGATTCTAGGAAGGCACCCCAAAGGGAATGGCTCTGAGGAGGTAGCTAGTGGTACCTGCTGCTGACAAAACGGGAGCTTTTTGATCTGCTCTGAGTGAGCTAAGGAGGGACTCTTTCACCTGGATACTCAAAGCTGCCACTGAGAACAAGGGGTGAGAGAGCCACTAGCAACCATCCTGTGTCAGGTGTTCAAGGAGGGCTAGTCTGAAGGGTGGGACAAGAATGGAGCCTTTTTTTTTTTTTGCTCTAGTAATCATGGTTATAGGTCCTGTTCCCAAACAGTTACCTTTTTATTTTGCTAATTTACCATTTAAATGTACCTGAAATTGCTGCAAAGTGACTACTCTTATAATGTATACAGGAAACTTACAGATTTACCACTTTGAAATATTCAGTTTGAAATGTTTGCTGTGAAAAGAGCCAATTGGATCCCAAATCAGTATGTGTTATTACCAGACCATTTATGGTTACATTTATCAATGAAAGAAAAGGAAATTATAATAAAATATAATTTCAATCAAAATCTTTAAACAGTTACAATTTTTAAATTTGTTTACTACTTAGGTAACTTTCTGAATAATGGTGTCTTTGGGGACTTTAGAGAGGTAATTGATTAAATGAGAATTATATGTAACCATTTAAATTAGAAGTAGACACAAACTCAATTTTCTTTGAAATTTCTGACATTTTATAATAATCCAATAGTTACGCAATCCTTAGACTTTTATACTCTAGCTTTTATAACTATATGTCACCAAACACACTATAAATGCCCTTAAATCTCTCCCAGTTTACTTCAATGTGCTCTATAAATACTATCGTTTTTGTGCACTTGGGAAAAGTTATTCAGGTTTGAGAGCCAAAATGATAATAATGGCCATTTCTACTCCTGGACCCACATGGCTTTCAGATACATATATTCATACTTTGATCACTTCATCTGTGTCCCACCTGAATTTCTTTGATTTCCTTCCATTCCTCTTTGGCAGCTAAAGTTCCAAAAAAAGAATCATATTATCCTTTTTCCTTCACATGCCTCATTTAATTATTTTAGATGCTGGATGACAAAAGCATATAGAACCCCAAAGGCAGATATGATCATAAAAAAATGAGCCTCAAAGTATTTTAGGGGGAAGAATACATAACAAATACATGTAAATGTAAGACTGCCATGAAAGATGCAACTGAAATGTTAAGAGAAAGTGTCATATTCATTCAAGAAACATCCACAGGTCAGTCAGAGGCACTGACGAGCACCTTTGTGACGGGTAAATAGTGTTCTTTGCTACATGGCAAACATAAACTCCAGAAAAGTCCTCATGCTTACAGAATGTCAGGTAGAAATTAGTTGAGAATCTGGATTTTAATATAACAATGACAATTAATGGGAGAGCCATTTGTGTTCTCAATAGTGTGAGAACTTGATTAGTAGCAAATGCTTCATTATAATAACAAAATAGGTTCCGCAAAAACTCACCAGTGTATTTACAGCGAGCCAATCTAATCACATAGCACTGGTTGCCCAAAAGAAGGATCAAGAACGTGCTTGAAGGGAGACCAACCCCTCTTGGAACTCTGGGCAAAGTGACATAAGCCCAGGAACTTGGCTGTGGCACCAATGATGTTGAAAAGAATGATATGCTTCCAATTTGAAGAGAATACATTGGCCCTTGGGTGGTGCCCTGGAAACTATTCAACATATTTGGGGCTAATTGTTCCCAGAACAAAATGGAAAATCAGTTGGGCCAAAATGCCCATGATTGCCATCTTTGCCAAAACTAAAATATATATATATATATTAGTTCTCTTCAAAACATCATCAATTAGTCACAAGCTGGCTCTTTTTGGTAGAGCCATAAATAGTTTTTGGAAAGGACTATAACCAGGATGCCAAACGTAATGGGAAGTACAACCAGAGCAAGTGGTACTTGGCACTAGTGCTTCTGAGATGGGTAAAAGGAGCATCTTTCCAATTTCATGACTGGAAATCTTGCCTTTCTAACTTTGGTAGCCCTTACAACCTTAAATAGGATTTCTCATTCACTGGCCCAATCAATGTTCAATATCCTCTATATACAGACCATGATGTAGTTCACCCAGCAATGGAGACAAAGGCCTAATGTGAAAACCTCTGCTCTGAGACTCAGAAGAAATGAGTCATGGTCCCAGTTTGTTTCTTTTCACATCTTTGTAAAATGGAATAAGTCACAGCCTTCTTAAATCTTTGATTTCTTGATATATTTAGAGTATGTTGACCACCATCCTAGAGAGAAGAGATGGCCTTTATTATGTTGGTACCTAACTTCAGGAAGCCTACAGCTGTACCACTGTGGCATCCAATCCCATCAGATCTCAGAAGTTAAGCAGGGTCACGCCTGGTTAGTCCTTTGATGGGAGACAACCTGGGAACACCTGGTGCTGTAGGCTTGAGAGATGGACCCAGCAGCTCCAAAAAATAATCAGCCATTGAAAACCCTGTGAATAGCAGAGAAGCACTAACAATACTGTTTTGCCTGTTGTACATAGGGTTGCTATGAGTCAGACACTGCCTTGATGGCACCTAACAACAACAACTTTAGGAAGGAAGTAATCTTGATAAGATGCTGAAAGATGAAGATTCTGATATGCAGAGGAAAAATATTCCCAAAGAAAGGAATAAGCCCCAGGGCATGTGAACATAGATTGTGAAAAAAGAACCAGCCATCTTGGGTCTGTTAGACATGAAGAAAATCCTTTGCCAAATCAATGTCAAGAAATGAGACTGGAAAACAGGGTAGAATGATAAAGAATAAGCTCTCAAAATACCAGGCTGAGGAATTTTCACCTCATTCTGTAGACTGTGAGGGACCCCCAAATATTTTGACATAGGAAAATCATAATGATCAAACTATTTTTAAAAGGTTGATCTGGCAGAAATAGAGTAAACAAAAAGATAAACTAGAAACAAGAATCCAAGTTGTTAGGTGCCATCGAGTCAGTATCTGACTCATAGCGACCCTCATAGGGTTTTCAATGGCTGACTGTTTCGGGATTGCCTTGGGAGTGGATTGCCAGGCCCTTCTCCCATAGAATCCAAGTTAGAATTCTTTAAAAATCTGGAGGTATGACTAGAAAGGGCATGGAAGCACTGCATCCTTTCTCCATACCTTACTCTATGCTCCACCTGGCTGTTCATCTGTGTCCTTTATTACTGGTATATTCTTTAATAATAAACAGGTAAGTATTAACCAGTGTTTCTCTGAGTTCAGTGAGCTGCATTAGCAAATTAATCTAACCCAAAGAGGAGGTAGTAATAGACAGATGTATGGCTAATGAGTCTGAAGTGTAGGTGAAAATTTATTTCTTATGATTATCATCTGAAGTAAGGGGGAGTCTTGTGACACTGAGCCCTTAACCAGTGATATCTGACACTATTTCCAGACAAATGGAGAACTGAATTGAATTATCAGACACCTAGATGATACCCCTGGAAGACTGCCTGGTGTGGAGAGAAATACCCTGCACATCTGAAGTATGTTGAGTGAGCATAAGAAAAACATCTTGGTTTTCTTACCCATTTCCTTAGCAAAAGTTAGATCTGTGATTCAGAGAAACAGTTCTTCCTTGTCAAAGTGAAGATGGCAGCTGTGGAAGTGAATGGAATCATTGTAGGATACAGCACAGGAAGGAAAAGAAAGATTTAAAAACCTTGAAGAGCATCTATTTAGGTCAGGAAAAAGTATAGTTATAGAACATGACAAAGATACTAAGATCACATATGTCAGAAAACAAGCATAATTAATTATAGCAACAGCCCTCAATACTTGAGATAGGAGGTATAGAAGACCCACTGCATGGGGCTAAGCTTGTGTGGGGGAGGGAGTAGAAATCCCCCAAAAGTCTTCTTGCAGAAATTTACAAAAGAGAGGAAGAACAGGGATGGGACAAAGCTTGAGAGGATGGCTGATAAGTGGAAAGCATTAAAGGGATTTAGAGGAAGAAGAGAAAGAAAGAAGGGAAGAGATTGTATCAAATATCCTAAAAGAGTGAAAAAGAATGTACAAACTCAAATTCATCGATAATTCCCTTTACTTCCTAAATCTAGTTCTTTTGCAGAATTTTTCTTTACCTATGAGTCCTTGATATTTCTCCCATGCCATATATTTAACTCTCTGTTGTAAGTGTACCCCTTAAATCACCCTCAAAGCTATCCATTCCTCTCCATCATCACACACATGAGTCTATAATGTCTTAATTTCTTCCCCTGGCTAAATATAGTGAATTAACAAAAAAATCTCCTCACATACTTATTACTTTTTGTGATGAGAATACTTAAAATCTACTCTTTCAGCAATTTTCAATTATTTAATACATTATTATCAAATACAGTCAGCATTTTCTCATAGAATAAGAAATTGGTAAATACGCAAATCAATATGTAAGGACAAATAGTGATACATTCCATGGAAAAAAAAGAAGTCAAGAAGACAGAAAATGATGGACAGATTCAATCTTAGGTGGAGTGGTAGAACCTGCTGCTGCTGATTCAAAAGAGACGTTTGAGAGAAAAGAGTCCGAAGGTGAGGTGTAGATCATTGTCAAAGCTATAGGATTGGGCAATCCCCCCTGGGGAATGGGTATAGATGGAGAAATGGAGAGAGGGTCTAAGGACTGGGTAGAGTGGCACTCAATTCTTTAAAGGTTCAAAGAGTCTTGAGCAGCCAAAGATCGAAGAAGAAAGAGCCAGAAAAGTAGGAGAATCAACAAATTACCTATCCAAGGAGCTAATGAAGAAAGGAAGTATTTAATAAACAACTTTTTCAAATGAGGTTTGTGGAAGGTAAATGCTGCAAGGGCAGGGATTCTTTCTGTTTCCATTTTATTTACTTTCGTAGCCTTGTACCTGAAACAGAGCTGGCACGTGGCATATGCTCAGAAACACTTGTTAAATGATGTCTAGTCAATGGGAAGAGGACTGAAACTGGCCTGCTGGATTTAGTGATGTAGAGCTCTGATCACTGGTGACTAGATAGAGAGTACTTTTGGTCACGTGGTGGGGTCAAAAGCCTGAGCAGCGTAGATCTGAGAGAAAATGGAAGAGAAGCAGAGAAGCCAAGTCTTTATTTGTATTCTTTAACGCACATTTCCTTCCTTCACTACATGAAGAATTGCCATGTACCCACAGTGCCTGGTACCTGATAGATGTTAAATTACACTTCTACATAAATAAAATGCAAAAGCCAGACATTGAGACACAAAATAAAATACTTAGTATTACAGGCATAAAGTTCTCAGGATCTACAGGCAGTGATACTCACTTAAAAAGAGAGAAGTGAGCTATGATACTAAGCATAGAATTTAAGACACATAATAGATAATTATGTATCTGAAATATGAAGAATCAAAATACTAGAGAACAGAGAGCATGAAGAAGCCAATAACACTGAGGAACTGAAGTAAGGAACTAGTTATTATAGAAAATATAAATTATATTTTGAAGTGTTGAGCTTGAAGAATGGATGCAATATAATGAGATAAAAAGAGGCTAGAGCTTGGCATGGTGGTCATGCCTGTAATACTAGCTACTCAGGAGGTGGAGGTAGGAGGGTCATAGATTCAAGGCCAAAGGCACCCTGTACAATTTAGCAAGACCCTGTCTTGAAATAAAAAGAAATTTAAAAGGGGATGAGGATGCAGCTCAGAGGTACAGCACTTGCCTAGCATATGTAAGACCCTGGTTTCAACCTTACAGTTCTGGGGGTGGGGGGAGTAGTGTATGTGTGTGTGTGTGAGAGAGAGAAAGAGAGAGAAAGTGTGTGTGTGTGTGTGTGTGAAAGAGAGAGAGAGAGACAGAGAGACAGAGAGACAGAGACAGAGAGATGTTTGGAACTAGAGGAACAAGGCATGGATTCTTTGCCAAGCTGTGCCATTAACTAGCCACTAGACTTTGAGACAAACATTCTGCCAGACCTCAGTTTTCCTCATCTGTGAAATGGGGTGAGGTCTAAGGGACTCAGCTTCTTCTGGCAGCATTAATTTTTGGCTTTACAAGAAAAGTTTATATGTGAAGATGACAGACTCTCAGGGCAAAGTTAGTATTGTTGTTGTTAGGTGCTGTCAAGTCAGTATCCGACTCCTAGTGACCCTCTGTACAACAGGAAACACTATTGTACAACGGGAAACACTATTGTCAGTGCTTCTCTGCTGTGCATAGGGTTTTCAATGGCAGATTGATTTTTGGGAGGGGGTTGCCAGGTCCTTCTCCCAAGCCTACAGCTTCTGGTGTTCCCAGGTGGTCTCCCATCCAAGTACTAAACCGGCCAGACCCTGCTTAGCTTCCGAGATCTTACGGGATCAGATGCCACAAGGCTATGGCTGCAGGCACTTTTAAAGTTAGTATTAGAGATGTAAAAAGAATGATTGGCAGGATGGTAAAAGCTGAAGTTTGGAGATTAAGTTTGCAGGGAAAAGCAGAAGATGGTGGGTTGGGCTCCGAGTATCATTAACAGCTCCCACAGGGAGATCCAACCCACACCCTTGGCCACCATACCACTGTTCTCTGACCTAGTCACTTGGCCAGTGTAGAGAGTGAAGTAGCCACATTAGAGAGCAGCTGTGCTCTGGAGGAGGCATTGGGGAAACAGCCACAACTAGCTAAAGGAAAAAGATGGGAAAACTGGATAATATACCTAAACCCAAATCATATTTAAACCAATTTCTCCTTAGATGCTTTGAGCTATAGAAGAATTTTTAAACTTTCTTCAGAGAAACTTAAAAAGCTGATATAAGAACATTTTGTGTTATGGGGGAAAAAACCCCATTCAATTTGTTAAGAAAAAAGATGAAAATGTTTTTTCAGTGTATGTGTCATTAAGAAATTCATATAGCTTTATGGATTTTTTGTTTGGTTTTGGTTTTTTGTTATGTTATGTTTTATATTGTTTTGTTTTGTTTTGTTTTGCAGTACTGGAGGGTACTCAGGACCTTGTACATGCAGGCAAATATTGTACCACTGAGCTGCATTCCAGCTCCCCACTTTTAGCTTTTTTTTTTTTTTTTTTTTCTTTCTTTTTTTCTGGAGACAGGATCTCACTAAATTGTGCAGGCTGCCTCTGGTCTCCAATGCATGGTCTTGCTGCTTCAGCCTCCTAAGTTGCTCGAATTACAGAATGTGCCATGGCACCCATCTAAAAAAACTCTATAGAGTTTTCGGTTACAGAGGATCTGTGGAATTGGGTTTCATTAATATTTCTGTTCCTGAAAGGAATGCATGCTGCTACTTGTCAAGCATCAAAACATAGTTACACTAAAAACATTGTATAAAGGTAACTTTAAACTATGTATATAAGGTACATAAGAAACAAATTAATTTTATGTTTATACTTGGGTCCTACTCCTAAAATGTTTCATTATATATATGCAAATATTCCAAAATTTGAAAAAAAAATCCAGAATCTGAAACATTTCTGGTCCCAAGCATTTCAGATAGTGGATATTTAACTTACGTTTAGTAAAGTATGTTGTTGTTAGGTGCCGTCGAGTCCGTGTCTGGCTCATAGCAACCCTCATAGGGTTTTCAATGGCTGAGTGCTTCGGGATTGCCTTGGGAGTGGATTGCCAGGCCCTTCTCCCATTTTTGTGGTGCTGGGAATTGAACTCAGGGCCTCAGAGACCACAGCGCAGCACTCTACCCACTGAGCTAAATCCCAACCCTTAGTAAAGTATAGATGAGTAAGAAAAGAAAAATAGCCGTAGGGAATGAGTCCAGTAATAACGAGAAAGAGGAAGAGAGGCCAGGTGCGGTGGCTCATGCCTCTAATCCCAGCACCTCAGGAGGCTAAAGCAGGAGGATCACAAATTCAAGGCCAGAGGCAGTCTGTGCAACTCGCTGAGACCCTGTCTCAAAACTAAATAAAAACAAAAGAAAAAGAACTATGGGTGCAGCCTAGTGGTAGAACATTTGCAAAGTATGTGTGACGCCTTGGGTTCACCTCCCAAGTATTGCCAAAAGAAAAAAAGAAAAGAAAAAGAAAAAGGAAGAGAAATGTACAGCATATAATATACCAAATAGATCAGACTAGAGTAAGAATTAACTGCATTTGCATGACTCCTTGCAGTTCTGTACATGAGTCTAAACACCTTCAGATTTTTCCTGACAGTTTCCTATTCTCCCAATTATTGCATTCCATTAGCAATATGTTTATGTGTTTGAAGTAACTATATAGCCAGCTTATACATAATTACCACTATTTGTCATATGGAATTATCTTCTAATTGATTCATTCAAATATTTTTTCAATAAGATAGCATTTTTTCACATAAGGTTTGATACAATAAAGCTTTCATGTTCCATATTCGGAGATGGCAGGATCACTAAAAATGAAACAAAATAGGCAGTTTCTCTGGGAACTAAGTAATGCCATTGATTCTCTTAGAAGACACCACTGTGTACCTTCTGTGAAAGCCCTTTGAGAGATGCTATGGTGGAGAATAGTACAGACTCACTCCCGACAATCATCTCCATGTGTGCACTAGAATTGCACTTGCAATGAGATCACTGTACAGGATGGGAAGACAGGAACCTGCCCTCACATCACACCTTTTATTATATCATTACAAAGCTCATGATCACAAAAATACTGAAATATCATGAGGATAAAAATTCAATTGATAATTAAGACTAAGGAGAAAAATTGAAATACATGGGAAAAAGATTAGAGAAAGCTAGAGAGACAAAGGGATTTATGAGAAGAAATGTTAACAAGTTAAAGGAGAACAATGGAAGATTACAGTTCACCTCTTGTATTTATTTATTCAGCTATCACTTCTTGCACACATCTTAAATTCTAACCTCTGATCAACTTCTGGAAATACAAAGATTAACAAGCTATAAACTCCATCCCAATAATAGTAAAAATTGGAATTTATATTAAGTAGACCCTCAACAATTTATTTGCTGAATGGAAATAGAAGAGGGAGCCATATAGGAGGTCGGGGACCCATCATGTGTCTTTTCTCTCTCAATCCTTTGGGACCTAGAAGGAAAGTCTAGGATACCTACAAATTCACTGGAAAAATGAAGACCAACTTCTGAGTAAAGATAGCAGAGATTCCTTCTTTCAACAGATAATGAAACCTAAAGGAAACAAACATGTCAAAATTCACAAACGTTTTCTAAACAATGAGAGAAAAAGCCATAGGTCACAGCCTTTGAAGAGAGATTTTTTAAAAAGTGTCCATTTCTTTCTCCGCCTCCATCACTTATAAGAAATATTGAAGAAATAAAGTGAGTTGGTAAGTTCCTGACAATTTTTACTAAGACCCTCAATCAGACTAATGGAGTAAGGAGGCAGCAAGTGTGTAGAAGAGAAATATTGTAAGATATCACGAGAATAGAAAGATTGCAAACCTTTGTGGAATCCCTGCAGAGGGAGAAAGTGTGAAAATGCATAAGTTTCATTTTCAAGGGCACGACAATAAGTTGAGAGAATTCATCAAAGATGAGGGGAGTGGGTTATACCCTGCATCAATGGAGTAGTCCCAAATATAAGACATTTAAAGGGGTCTTATGAATGAGCAGACAGCTGCTGATTGACTGTGCTCTTTCACCTCACAGCACTGTAGAGGTGGCATGCACAAGTGTTACCAGACAATAGGGCACCTCTTTGGATCCTTGTTCTCATTAATAAAAGAATTTTTAAATGGACCCAAAGGGATTTTGGGGTTTAAGATGGAGGATTAAGTGCAGCCTCTGTGTGATGTGATAAAACAAAGGAGTTAGAGTAGGAAGGAAGTCTTTTCCATAGAATGAAAGTCTGAACAAGCACAGAAACCAAAGAGGAGACTGTGAGGTGGTCCTAGGTTTGCAGAATGCAGCTGAATAGGGAATGAGACTGTGAGGAGGACACATCTCCAGCCCAGGCTTCCCATGGGGGAGGAGAAACAGACCCCTCACCCAAAGAGGTTACCCAGACAGCCTTGGCCATCTGACTACAGTTCCACAGGACAAGCCCACAATCCTTGAAGCCCTTGAACTCTTCCAAGGGTTTGGTGAGCTAGTGGCTCTTCCTGACTGAGGGGTTCAACACTGGAGAAGTTGCTCTCTTTCCTGCACTCCGTGTCTCTGAGGGCCATGGCCCAGTGCCATCTTGAGAGGGAACCTATTGTATGAGACTGAGCTACCCCAGGGGCCTGAAAACAAAGAATTATCACCCATGGAGAGCCTGGAGGTGGCACAGCTGAGAGGTTCAGGTAGCTAGAAGTTAAAGTTGTTTGGAAGCTATCCCCACCACCTGGGGAGAGGAGAAGACTTCATCTCCTGATGGGAACTACAGAGACTGTCAACTCTGAGTCATGGGTCAGATAAAAAGACTCCATCTTCAACTGACTGCCACCTCCACGTAACAGACTCCAATATTAGAGGCCATAGTACTTTTTCTTCTTGTGTTTTGTTTGTTTTGTTTTGTTTCTCTTCCTGCTGCACTGGGAATTGAACTCTGGGCTTTACATGGGGTAAGTACTGTGCCACTGTGCAATACTTCTAGGCTTTTTTGAATTTTTGCCTGCAGAGAGGATCACATTGAATTGCAAAGGCTGCCTCTGGCCTGGGGCTCAAGATTCTCCTGCTTCAGCTATGAGACATGCGAAGGTTGCAGGGGAGTAATTTGGTATATGAATTTTTATTCTTATTTTCTATTCTTCCTTTCTTCCATTGTTAATTTTCATTTCTTCATTTATCCTTTTCCTAATGTAATTTATATCTTTATTTTACTTTTAGTTTTTTAATCTTTTTCTACCTGTATATCTCTCTTTTTCTATTTGTTGTTGTTCTTAGGTGCCATCAAGTTAGGTCCAACTCACAGCGAACCTCGTAGGGTTTTCAATGGCTGATTGTATCAAGATTGTTTCGGGAGTGGACTACCACATCCTTTTCTCATTTTTGTGGTGCTGAGGATTGAATTTGGGTCCTCAGAAAGTGTGGAGCAGTACTCTACCAACTGAGCTAAACCCCAGGACTTACTATCCTGATTGCTCTGCTTATGTTTACCTAATTCAGTTTAAATAACTTTTTCTTCACCCTGCAGTCATTTTTTTTTATCTTTAGCTCCTTTCACTCTGCTTCCTAACATTTATGTCCTTTCTATATCTTCTTTTTCTTTACTTTACTTCAGCCTTGTGGCATCCTTCTGTCTCCCCTTTTTCTGCCCTCCTTATTACTTTAGGCAAGTACTATTTATACCTTCACCCTAAATATTTTGTAACTTCACAGCTTGCCCTATATTATTATTACCATTCTCTATTCAATGGGCATTGGTGGTACAACAGTTGAAATTAGTGATTTTAAGTGTATTTGTATATCAGGTTTGGTCAGATATTGTACCTGGTATAGTGAATTTTCTTCCTCTCTGGGAGTAGCACTAGAGATTGTGGTCGCAAGAGAAAGCCACTAACAAGACACCCAAAGAAAACAGGAAGTGATATCAACCCAGACAAATGCACAAATCACAAATCAGAAATACAAGAAACATGAAAAATCAAAGCAATGTATCTCCTCCAAAAGACCCTGGTTTTTTAATTACTGAATCCAAAGATACTGAAACAGTTGAAATGTCAGACAAAGAATTTAAAAGTCTACTGCAAAATTGAATAATGACTTCAAAGAGGACATAAACAAGTAAATGAAAGAAGTCAGTAAATCAATTCAGGACATGGATTATAAAATCACCAATGTAGAAGACAAAGTCAGCAAAATGGATGAGAAAGTCAGCAAGGAAATGGAAATTCTGAAAAAAAAAAACAAAACAGTAATGTTGGAAATGAAGAACTCAATCAACCAAATAAAAATCACAGTAGAAAGCATAATTACTAAAGTAGATTAGAAGCAGAAAAATAGAATATCAGAGATGGAAAACAAGTTGAGGAAACACTACATTCTGATATCAAAAAAGAAAAAAACTATAAGAACATGATAACAATTTTTAAGAACTTTGGGATATGATCCAAAGAACAAACCTAAGAATCCATGGAGTAGAAGAACAAGCTGAGATAAAAACTAAAGGCATGGAAAACTTCTTCAGTGAAATTATAGCAGAAAATTTCCTAAATCTAGGGAAAGAAATGGACATCCAACCACAGAGGCACTTAGAACACCAAAAAGACATGACCACAAAAGAACCTCTCTGTGACACATAATAATTAAAATGCTAAGATTACAGAACAAAGAAACAATATTAAAAGGTGCAAGAGAAAAACTCCAACTCATTTACAAAGGAAAACCCATCAGAATTACATCAGACCTCTCAGCACAAACAATAAAATCTAGGAAAGCTTAGAATGATATATTTCAAGCTCTGAAAGTAAATAATTGTCAACCAAGATTATTATACCCATCAAAGTTATCATTTAAAATTGATAGAGAAATAAAGACATTGCATTGCAGAAGATACTTAAAAGGAATCCTACACATACAGGGGATCCTATAGCCGTAACACTGTTGCACCT
This sequence comes from Pedetes capensis, assembly GCA_007922755.1. NCBI lineage: Eukaryota > Metazoa > Chordata > Mammalia > Rodentia > Pedetidae > Pedetes > Pedetes capensis. The sequence goes on from VMDO01001600.1 coordinate 153,473, forward strand.
GATCCTGTCAGACCTCAGAAGCTAAGCAGGGTAGGGCCTGGCTAGTACTTGGATGGGACACCACCTGGGAACACCAGGTACTGTAGGCTTGGAAGAAGGACCAGGCAACCCACCCACCCCCCAAAAAATATCATCCATTGAAAACCCTATGAATAGCAGAGGAGCACAACAATAGTGTTTCACCTGTTGTACATAGGCTCCCTATGAGTCAGACACCAACTCAACAGCACCTAACAACAACACACAAGAGGAAGAAAGTCTCCTAAAATTCATATGGGAGTACAAAAGGCCCCATAGTGCTAAAGTGATCCTGAGAAGAAAGAACAAGCAGGGGGCACCACAATTCCTTATTTCAAATTACACTACAAAGCCATAGAAACAAACACTTCATGGTACTGGCACAAAAACAGACATGTAGACCAATGGAATGGAATAGAGGATCCAGAAATAAATCCATGCAGCTACAGCTACCTGATTTTCAACAAAGGTGGAGGATTTTCAACAACTTTCAAAAAGTTGGAGGAAAGACACCCTCTTCAACAAATGATGCTAAAAATGATGCTGCAAGAACTGAATATCCTCATATAGAGACTGAAACTAGATCCCTCTCTCCCACATTGTACAAAAGTCAGTTCAAAATGGATCAAAGACCTTAATGTAAAGCCTGAAACCTGAAACTTTAAAACTGCTAGAAGAAAACATAGGGAAAACATTCCAAAACATAGGCATAGGCAAGAACTTTCTGAATAGGACCCCAATAGCTCAGGACACAATAGAAAGAACTGACAAATAGGATTGCATAAAATTAAAAAGCTTTTCCACTGCACAGACACAATTATCAGAGTGAATAGACAGCCTACAAAATCGGAGAAAATCTTTGCCAGCTATACTTCAGAGGATTAATATCTAGAATATATAAAGACCTCAAAAAAATAAACACACACACAAAAAAATTATCCAAACAATGGGGAAAAGAACTAAACAGAGACTTCTCAAAAGAAGAAATACAAATGGCGAACATTCATATAAAAAAATGCTCAACATCCTTAGTCACCAGGGAAATGCAAATCAAAACTACATTGTGATACCATCTCACCCAGTCAGAATGGGTATCATCAACAAAACAAACAACAAATGTTGGTGAGGATGTGGGGAGAAAGGAACACATACACACTGCTGGTGGGAATGCAGATTGGTGCAGCCACTATGGAAATCAATATGGAGGTTCTTCATAAAATCAAAAATAGAATTGCCATATGATCTATCTTTACCAATCCTGAGTATATATCCAAAGGAATATAAGTCAATAGGCCACAGAGATATCTGCTCATCCATGTTTATTGCATGCAATAGCCAGGATACAGAATCAACCCAGATGTGGTATATATACACCATGGAGTTTTATTCAGCCATAAAGAAGGATGAAATGATAGCATTTGCTGGAAAACAAATGGAACTAGAGATCATTTTAAGTGAAATAAGCCAAACCCAGAAAGAAAAATGTTGTACCCTTTCTCTCACATGTGGATGTTAGACTTCAATACATATTCAATTTAAAACATATACATCATGAAAGAAACAATATTTGTATAGGGACAGATAATGGACTAAAGAAAAGGACAAGGGGCAGAGAAGAAACGGTAATGGGAGAAAGGAAAGGAAATATTATATATTTTGCCCTTGAGGCAAAATCGGGATGCTTATAGATAGATATACACATAAACAAGACATTCAAGCAGAAGAGGGAACCACTGGTGGGGAAGGAGCTGATGGGGAAGGAGGTCATAAGAGGGTAATCCAGGAGGTGAACTTGGGCAATGTACAATGAAATGCACATATGGAAATGTCATAATAAGACCCGTGAAGTTGTATACCAAAAAAAAAAAATTGCAAAATAAGATTACTGGGAAAAAATAATAAAATAAAATGGACCCAAAGGGAACTTTGAGAAAATTTTATTTAGAGTCAAAATAGAAGAGAGTTTCCTTAAGTACCAGGGCATGCAGGCTGGGGATACAGGCTGGCAGGGAGAAAACAGGAGATAAAAATACAAAGAGAGAGAAAAAGTTATGCTTTCTGAGATAGAAATCAGAAAGCAGTCAGGTCCAGCAGTGCAGATGCATGGAGCAGCTGCAGTGACCCTTCTGAGCCAGAGATTAGAACCTATACAGGTCCCGCAGGGAGGCCACCGTCACCTCCAAACAGATGTGTAGAACTGCCGACAGCTGGTGGAGATGTGCAGAGCTCTCTTGGCATTTTCTGGCATCTGTACACTGAGGACCCTGCAAACATCTCTGGACATTGCAAACCCGTGAACTCCACTGAGAACCATGGGCAACTGTACACTGCTTACATCTGCGAACTGAGGACAGCCGCCCCAAGGAGTGAGCCTTTGGGTGCTTAGGTCCATGTATCATTAGGGGGATGGATATTCCTCCCCTCCTTTTGATCCTGTCATCATTTGTGTCATATTTCTCTCACCATTTGGCTTAGGCTGGCCTCCTTGGGCTGTCAAACAAGTTTTCATCTTTATTGCAGGAGGGGTCCTGCCTCAAGTGAGAATTCCCAATTCCTAGCCTGAACTTGGACACTCCTTTGTTTACCTGTGGTCTTCATATGTAAAGTGAGTTACTAGTTACAGAGCAGGCCAAGTAACAGTGCAGCAGGTCACAGATTAGGCCATTTGTAAAAGGGCGTTATCTCCTAGCAATCGTGCCATATACTAAGGATATTTTCTGTTAGGGATGTACTGACCACCAGATCAAGTCTCAGAGGAAGCGTATACCAACATCCTCATCTCAAAAGGCACCTGGCAGGCAGATGGCTGCAGAGCGCCCCTTTATTCTGTTTCCTCCCGGCCAGCATATCCTCCCACCAGCATGGTAGCAACAAGCCTCAGTCTCTCCTTTGCCTTGCCTTCTGCTAACCTCCCCTGGATTGCTTGAAGGAGCACTGAATTCTCTACCCCTTGCTGTATTTGTATTCAAATAAATATATTGAGTATCATTCCTTTGTGGTAACAGTTTTAGGATATGTTCACCACACTATGTCAGAGCAAATAGTTGTCCTGCAGACCAACTATTGTTAAAATATGCTAAATTTTTTTAAGTGCCATTTATTCTTTAATTGGAGAAAATAGAAAAGGAAAGGAAAGCAAAGAAAAGGAGAGGAGAGGGAAGAAAGGAAATAAATCATAATAGGAATAAAGAAAAGAAACACAAATAAAGAAAAACACTACAAAAAATGCAATCCAAAAAAAGAAATTACTGAATAGAAGATAACTTCCCTCTGTGATGATAGCTACTTTCAAATATCGAAATACTATCTTGGAGAACACGTGTAAGATAATAATGATGAATGCAGACAAAAAAGATAAAAGATCAAATTGATTAGAAAGAAGACGATTAACACAAAAGGGAAGCAAAGATTATCTGATAATATAATTGCTTTCCTTTTTTTGGTTGTTGTTGGTTGAACCCAGGGGCTTGCACATATTTTGCAAGTGCTCTACGACAAGACTGCACTCCTAGCCCATTTTTTATCTTGAGCCAGGGTCTCACTAAATTACTCAGGGTGCCTCTAGCCTCAAATCTTCCATCATCCTGCCTCTTCCTACCAAGTCACTGGGTTTACCGGCTGAGTCACCATGCCCAGCCCCATAATTGGTGTTTTCAAAATATAGAGCACAGTAGCTGGATCAGAGAAAAGATTCAGTACTATAGTTTCACTGTTTTCAAGCCAAAGGAGAAGAAACAATTAAAATAATTTTAAGTGCTAGTTAATTCAGTAAGAGCACTAAATTTAAATCACTTGAGCTACTATTTGAATCTTTTATTTGACTTTGAGGAAGACATAAAATTATCAGGATTTTTCAAATTATAGAAAAATCCATGATAACGACTCAGGGAACTAATCATTACACACTGTACGAATACTTCAAAATATCACGTTTACATGATAAAGGCATTGAGTTTTATTTGTTGATTTAATATAAGTAAACTTGAAAAACTATTCAGATGACTAAGTATCTAAAACTGCTGTCACCATCAGTTAAATTTATGTAATTATCTAAAATTCAATCCATAGCCAATATATACCTATTTCACAGCCAGTAACTTCTGATGATAGCTGACCATCCAAAATAAAACTTCCATAGTAGAATAACAAATCTTATCGATGATTTAAAAATAAAACCCCTGTCATTAAGCCTCTTAAGCTATTTTTTCCTCTTTCCCACTCAATTTGATATCTCATACAGATGACAGAAACATTATAAATAGCCTGAAACATGTTCTTTCTCTTCACAAATGGTATTACTACTTTGAATTCAAAATTATGAATATCAAAAATTTTATACCTGGCCAAGGGCCACCCTTGGTCGACAGGTTTCAGCTGAGTTTCCAGGCTAAGACAGACAAGGGAGAAGGACCCAGCAACCCACTCCTGAAACAATTAGCCATTGAAAACCCTATAATTAGCAGAGAATCACTGTCAGATCTGTCAGATGTAGTGATGAAAAATGAGCCCTCCAGGCTGGAAGGCACTCAAAAAGATGACTGGGGAAGAGTTGCCTCCTCAAAATATGGCCAACTTTAATGACAGGGTGGAGTAAAACTTCTGGAACCTCCATTTGCTGATGTAGCACAAGTCAAAATGAGAAGGAACACAGTGTCTGCAACAATGGGCTCAAACATAAAAAGATTGTATGCAAACCACAGTGTTGGGTAGTGTTTTGTTCTATTGTACACAGAGTTGCTTATGAATTAAATATTGACTCCATAGCACCTAACAAAAACAGAGAGTTCTATCTAAGCACTTACAGCCCTCTGGACCAAACCTCCACCCACAAAACCGTAGCTCTTAGCTCTGCTCTGCAAGGTTTTGCTGTCTGACTCAAACAGCTGTTTGTTCGTTGCAAGAATGAGACTTGTCTTCCCACACAGTACAGCTGCACTCCAAGGTCTTTCCAATCTTCTTTCCCAGCACTTGATCTCCTTAGCTCTCCACTTGCTCCAAAGTCCACACCTGTATCTCCCGGCCATGGGCCCTCACAGGACTGCAAAGGAACATTTTGTTTTTAATAGATATATCTTAGATTATTTTTACACTGCTTTTACAATACTTACATGAAAAATAATAAAATCTATAAGAGAAATCTAGTTTACCACCATCAAATGACTTTTAAGATTTACCTAGAACTAGCAATTAAGCCATTTAGACAAATGGTCTGTTTTCCAAATTTTCTAAAGGGCAGAACAATTAGCAGAAGTATTTCTCTTTTTTTCTCTGGCTAGCCAGAGCATATTTCATGCTAACAATTGCATCTGGCTTCCCAGACTGTGTATATAAATTTTTGAGGAGTGACCATGGTCTGTGTCCAAGCAGAAGGCAACTGGGCTTAGCTGCCCCGCTACAGTTGTTTCCCAGCCCGAGCTAAGATACATCAACTCTCCATTCAACTCCGGGCTCCAAGTGAACTTGGACAGAAATGATGGAGCTACAGGCATTAAGACATGATGATAGGAGAAGTACTGAAATAGACACCTCAAAATATTTCTGCAGGTACTTGAACCAACCCAATTCTCCCCTCTTTATCACTTATTCTGTAGAATAACTATACAATATGCTCAGGATGCAACACCCTGAGATGGAAGCAACAGGCTGGAATAGCCCAGGATCTATTCCAGATCCCTCTAAAAACAGAATGTCCTTCAGCACTTTAGCTCAATGTGTTATGTTGCCCCTGGGGTACAAAACCCAGGGTAGGCTGCTTTCTGAGATCCTTTAGGTGTGGTGTAAGCAGGGCACCCAAAGACAAGAATCCATCTGTCCTGAGCCTTGAAGGAACCAGCTCACCCTCAGTCCTAGGCTTCTGTTGTTCTTACTGCCTGCCTGAAAGTAGTAAATCTGCTTTATGTAACTCTTGAGTTTCAGTGTGCTCTGTCTCGCACAGCTTGGGCAAGTAACCAGTGCACAATGGACCTGCTTTACAAATTACCCTGTAAGGGCCTTTGAAAAACAGTGACAATCACATCAATCACTCCCTAGATTTTAGTTATAATTTTTGACCACTAGAATCAATTGTGTTTTACTCAAAAATAAAAGTTAACCAACTAATAGCATTAAAACCCAGCACATTTGAGAACATGAATATAGAACTTTGAGTTTTCCTTATTTAAGAAACTCAAAACTAGTGATCTGGTATTTGTCTCAAATTTTAGCAGGCTTCAGAACTACCTGGAAAGATTCTTTTTTTTTTTTAAGGATATACCATTATTGAGGTGTAATTCATGAACAAACTGGACATATCTAAAGTGTACATTTTGATAAGTTGCAATATATGTACTAGAATGGCTACATCCTATGACAGATGTATGCTTAGTTTTTAAAGAAACTAATTCTTTCCCAAAATAAATGTACTATTTTACATTGTCATCCACAGTATATGAAAGTTCTAGTTGCTCCACATCTTCTCCCACATTTGGTATGTTTGGTGCTTTTAATATTAGACTTTGTAATAAGTATGTACTTATATTTCACAGTATTTTTATTTTGCATTTCCCTAATGAATAATTAGGGCTGGGGTTTAGCTCAGTTGGTAGAGTGTGGCTCTGCACAATGTGAGGCCCTCAGTTCGATCCCCTGAACCACAAAAGTGGGAGAAGGACATGAAAATCCACTCCTGAAGCAATCCTGAAACAATCAGGTATCGAAAACCCTGTGAGGGTCCCTATGAGTCAGACCCGACTTGATGGCACCTAACAACAACAACAGCAATGAATAATTAATGTTTAGTTCATCAACTCTCTGTTCAAATCCTAGCTCCAAATGAGCTGAGATAAAAATGGTAGAGCTTGGGCACTAAAATATGAGAGGTGTTGAAGTAGACACCTCAAAATTTTTCTGCAGGAAAGCTCTTCTGGAAGCCTTGGACCAACCCAATTCTCCTCTCTTTCTCCCATGTAGTTCTATAGAATAGTATTTTAATGTGCTTATTTGCCATCAGTATATCTTTTTGGATGAAATGTCTGTTCAAATACTTTGTCTATTTAAAAGTTTTTTCTTTATTATTGAATTTAGGAAGTTCTTTATGTGTTCTAGATACAAACCCTTTATCAGATATGTTGTTGTTGTTGTTGTTAGGTGCCCTTGAGTCATGTCCGACTCATAGTGACCCTCATAGGGTTTTCAATGGCTGTTTCAGGATTGCCTTGGGAGTGGATTGCCACGACCTTCTCCCATTTTGGTGGTGCTGGGAATCGAACTCAGGACCTCAGAGACTACAGAGTGGTGCTCTACCAACTGGGCTAAATCCCAGTTTATCAGATATATGATTTGAAAATACTTCCTCCTAGTCTGTAACTTGTCCTTTTTTTTCTGAATAATGTCTCTCTAAGACCTGTTGTCTTCATTTTGATGAGGTTCAATTTATCAATATTTTCTTTCATGTATCATGTTTTTTTGTGTCATATCTAAGAAATCTTCATCTAACCTAATATCTTCTTTATTTTTTTTTTGAGAAGATTCATAATTTTCTCTCAGCAGTATTTTCTAGTTTTCACTATACAGGCCTTGCATATCTTTTGAAGATTATTTTCTAACTATTTCACATGTAAGGATGTTATTATAGATAGTGTTGAGTTTTAACTTCAGCTATAGTTATTAGTTTTGAGCATATAGAAATGTAATTAAATATTTTGTATATTAACTTTGTATCCTGCAACCCTGAGGGTTACTTTTTATTTCATTTTATATTTTGTTTGTTTACTTACTATCTACATTCTTTACTTTGTAATTGTAATGGTTGATTTAGGATTTATAGTATAAATTTTTAACTTATCACAGCCTGCCTTCAAATGATACTACACCACTTACATCTCATGTTGTTATTGTTAGGTGCAGTTGAGTCAGTGACTTACTCATAAGTGAAATGCTATTGTAAGTGTATCTCTGCTATTGACAGGGTTTTCAATGGCAAATTATTTTGGGGGAGTGGGTTGCTGGGTCCTTCTCCCAAGCCTACAGCATCTGATGTTCCCAGGTGGTCTCCCATTCCAGTACTAACCAGGTCCGACTCTACTTAGCTTCTGAGATCTGACAGGATCAGATGTTACAGTGGTATGGCTGCAGACTACATTGTGTAAGAACTTTATAATAGTATTATTTCATTTCTTCACTCCTGGCCTCTGTGCTTTGTTGTGACACACTCTACTTATAAGTATCATAAGCATCACAATATGTTGATATGATAATTATAAGACATAATTATAATAATTGCAAGTTAGTTGTCTTTTTTTAAAGAAATAAGAAAACATATTTACCCTTGTTTTTACATTTTTCAGTGTTCTTCATTTCTTTGTGTAAATGCAGTTTTTGATTCATTCAAATCTGAATTTTTTGACTATCAAAAACAATCTGTGTTGGAACTCTATTTCAGTGCAAATTAATTATTCACAAAATACTAAAATTTCCTTTTAATGTCATTTTGCAGCTACTTTCTTCATCATAGCTCCCCAAAACACAGGCGTTATTTTCAAAGTACTTTCTTTCCAAGTGTTTTCTTCTCAATTAGTTGTTGTTGTTGTTAGGTGCCATCGAGTCGGTATCCAACTCATAGCGACCCTCATAGGGTTTTCAATGGCTGACTGTTTCGGGATTGCCTTTGGGAGTGGATTGCCAGGCCCTTCTCCCATTTTTGCGGTGCTGGGAATTGAACTCGGGACCTCAGAGACTGCAGCGCAGAGCTCTACCAACTGAGCTAAATCCCAGCTGCTCTCAATTAGTACTACATTGGAATTCCCTTAAAAATTTATAAGGGAATTCATAACATTAGAGAGAATTCTTAAATAAGAAACACCTGTTTCCAGCTCCCTCCCAAATGTCACAAGACTATAGTGAATGGGAATCTTTTCAATGATTCCTCATGAAATTCTCTATGAAATCTCATCAGTGAGTAATGATGCATATGTTCTCCTGCTTAGCTCCAGGTTGACAACCTTCTTTCTTCTGCCCCTGTACTTTGTCATTGGTTTTGAACTGAAGTTTTTATCAGATTACAAAGTTTCTCCCAGGGAAGAATTTGTTGTGTCTGTGTTATATCTTATTAAAATCTACTGTTTGCCTGTTATCCTACAGTGTAATAAATAGTATGCAAGTGATGGTAACCTAAACTATAGACTATGTAACTTTAGAAGAGAGAGGTAGGGGCCCTATGGAATCCAAAAGGAAGAGCTGTCTTCTAGAGCAATGAAAATAGGGAAAAACATAAGGCCCACATGATTGATAATCAGGGCAAACAGAATATGGGTGTTAAGACACAGTGACAAAAGCAAAACAGTTTCAAATGGGGAAACTAATTAAAAGTTACTAAAGCAGAAGTTCCAAAATATGGGCACTGTTTTGTGATTAACGTGGCTTTTACATAGGCAGTTAGGCATGCTACTAGAAGAAAAGATGCTAGGGTTTCTTCATTTAAATGTGATTAAAAAGCTTCTAAGTAACACAAAGGAAGCAAAATCTAGTAATAATAAATATAGCTAGCTAATGCTAGCTCACCATTAAGTCAGACATTTCTTGAATGTTCACTGTGCTGGGCATTTTGCTGTAAGGGATAAAAAAAATAGTATATTGTTCCTGGCCTAAAATTCTATAAGTTAGTGGAGAAAACAAGGGAAGTGTTATTTACATGATGTTGTTATTAAGTGCCATCAAGTTGGGTCAGACCCATATCAACCATATGTACAAAAGAACAAAATGCTACCCAAGACCATACCATGCACATGCCTTTTTATGTTTAAACTCATTGTTGTACCCACTGTGTTAATCCATCTAGTAGAGGGTCTTCCTTTTTTTCCCTGACCCACCACTCCCAAACATGACATCCATCCCAGGGATTGGTCCCTCCTGACAACTTGTCCAAAGTATATAAGACACAATCTGACCATGCTTGCTTCCAAGGAGCACTCTGGTTTCACTTCTAGGATGGATCTGTTGGTTCTTTTAGCAGTCCATGGTACATTCAGTATTCATCTCCAGCACCATAACTCAAAAGCATCAATTCTTCTCCTGTCTCCCTTAGTCAACATCTAGCTTTCACAAAGCATATCATGTGACTGAAAATACCATGGCATGAGTCAGGCTCACCTTCATCTTCAATGTGACATCTTTACTTTTCAACATTTTAAAGAGATCTTTTACAACAACTTTTCCCAACACAATGCATCTTTTGATTTCTTGACTACTACTTCCATGGGTGTTGATTGTTCAACCAAGTAAAACAAAATTTTGGACAGCCTCAATGTTTTCTCTATTTATCATAAAGTTGCTTACTGACCCAGTTGCAAGGCCTTTTATTTTCTTGATGTTGAGGTGAAATCCACACTGAAGGCTGTGTTCTTTGATCTTCATCAGCAAGTATTTCAAATCCTCTTCACGTTCAGCAAGTAAAGTTGTATCATCTGCATACTACAAGTTGTTAATGAGTCTTCCTCCAATCCCGAAACCATTTCCTTCTTCACAAAGTCCAACTTCTCAGATTATTTGCTCAGCATAGTGATTGAAGAGGTATGGTGAATAGATACATCCCTGACACACACATTTCCTGACTTTAATTAAATATTTGTCCAGAGTATTAATTTTAATGCAATATACATTTTGGTTCATATTATATAAGAAGATATATGGGAGAAATTAAAAAGAACTGAATCTTGAAATGCACAGTGACTTCAACATGTGCAGGTGGGGGAGTACAAGAGACCCCAGGAGAGAGGGAAATGTCTGCCCTTCAAACTCAACCACTGTGAGTGGGCACAATCCCTTCTACAGAGTAGCATGAACACAGACACCAAAGTAAAAGCAGGACACACAGTGTCCAAGGATAGAAATCCTAGTCACAGTGCTTTGTAACACAAAAATGTTGATAACATTTGAATGATTGACTTGCAGTACTAAGAGGGTTAGCCTCTACAGTAAAAATTTTTTAAATTCGTAAAATTATAAAACTAGGAATAAGTAAAGATGTCACATTGAAGACGAAGGTGTGTCTGACTCATGCCACGGTATTTTTAGTGGCATCAGATGCTTATAAGAGCCAGATAGAGAGACAGAATTGATGCTTTCGAACTATGACACTGGAGATAAATATTGAATATACCATGGACTGCCAGAAGACCCAACAGATCCATCCTAGAAGAAGTGCAACCAGAGTGCTCCTTGGAAGCAAGGATGGCTAGACTGTGTCTTATATATTTTGGATATGTTGTCAGGGGGACCAATCTCTGGAGAAGGACATCATGTTTGGGAGGGTGGTAGGCCAATGAAAAAAAGGAAGAACTTCAACTAAATAAATTGATACAGTGCCTGCAACAATGGGCTTAAACACAAAATAAAATCATGTGCATGGCACAGTGTTGGCGAGTGTTTTATTCTGTTTTACATAAGGTCACTATGAGTCAGACTTGACTCAACAGCACCTAACAATAACAACAAGGAATAAGAAAGGAAACCAATTGGCAGAGTTCATAGCCAACCACACTGCATCAAAATTATCAAGAGTTTTTAAAATGGATTTCCTTGTTCTTATACATGCTGCACTAACATCAAAGGACAAATATTTTAGAATAGATATCTAAATGACATCCTGGATTTTGGAATGCAGCAAAGAACATTATAGAAAGAATACACATTTAGGGCCAATCAGACCTATTTCCTACATTTCTCTCTGCCATAAACCTATACTTCACAGAATTATAGGGATTAAATAAAACAATATATATAAAGAGCTTAGTGCATAGTCTCTCAATAAGTTTTATTCTCTAATATCCACTCAATTTTTTCTATTAATCTTCCATTCTTTCTTTCTTATATCCTATAAGACATTGCAAATAACATAAGATATTATAACTTAACTGAGTTTATATGTGTTGGTTAATCATTTTTATTTTCAATTTTCTACAAACCTACTTATACCTAAGATAAAGGAACAGGAAGCATTTCCCCACCTGAAACAATCAAAAGCACCAAATAAGATATATGAAACAATCATTTTCAAAACACTAACCTCCATTCAATGATGGACAAGGATCTTTGAGTAACAGAAAATAAGTAAGACATAACCTACAGCTGTCCCAGCTTATTTCCTTGAAAGAGTGTCATGGTTTGAATATAAAATGGCTCCCACAGGCTCATGTTTGAATGTTTGGACCCCAATTGGTGGCACTGTCTTGGGAAGCTGTGGGTGGGACTTTGAAGATGATATCCAGCCTGCAGTTCTGTTAGCTCTCTGCTCCTAGTCCACAATGAATAGTTGTCCTCCACCACAGGTCCTGCCACCTGTTCCACCATTCCTTCCCCACCCCTGTGGACTGAAATCCTCTGAAACCATGAGCTAAAATAAACCTATCCTTCCTTAAGTTGTTTCTGTTAGGTATTTTGGTCACAGCAACACAACAGCTAACTAATACAGGGAGTTTCCAGGCTAATACACAGTGTGGGGAAGCCAGGTGAAGACAAACAGACCCCCTGAGTAAAGGAGACAAACTGGGCCTTTGGAGAGTTGAAACTGGCTAGAGTTCACAGGACAGATTGCTAGAGAGTTGCTTAAAGTTCCCCTTGAGTATTTAGCAGAGAACAGACAGTGCATGAATGTGCAGTAACTGCACAAGGCTAGGGAAGAACTTTTTGAAATTATTATAGGAAACTTGAGATGTTGATGCAAAGCTGGGAACAGCACTTGTTGCCTCCAGCCAGACCAGAGAAAAACTCTTAATTTATGAGACCTTGATGAGGGGACTCAGATTCTTGCCTCCACAGTGGAGAAAAATTACATCTAAGAATGACCAACCCCATACTTCTTATCTTTTGGATGGAGACAGGGAGCATGGCAAGTAGGTTGGGCAAGAGGTTTGGCAGAGGCCCTGTTGAAAATCTCACACAACCTATGGATCTTCTCTCAGTAAAAACACACGAATGCACACAACACATGTGAACTCCCTGATCTTTCCTTTCAGGGATCTTTCACTTGCACCCTGAAGCCTAACTTTGATGTAGATCAAGCATTTCCACCTCGGATTCCAAAGGGGAGATATCAATTCTCCCTTGGTTCATTTTAAATCCTAAAGGCTTGGGAGCCTGAAGCCACTTGTTAAGGCTTAAGGGAATTTTTTTCATGCTTATTTGATGGTTATTGGAATGCCACTCAAACTGAGCTATTCTTAGAATGTCTCCTTCTCTGGTAAACAAGTTCATTCCTGGTGAAAACAATTAACATAGTATTCCTTCTCCTGAGAGAAGAGGAACAGGAAATGATCTATGGAACTCAGAGCTTTGCTTCTAGGGATTGCTTTAAACTTCTGTGCTTTATAATCTGGGCCTGACTACAGGCAGAGAACTAATCACTGAGGAGAGAGCCCTCATCACACAGAAGCTTGCCCTTGACCCCTTCTCCAGTCAGGAGGGAATCAGAACACTGCACAGACAGTTTTTTCCATTGTTAATTGAAGAAACAACTATCAGTAGCTTATTTCATCTCTCTGCATAGTAACAGCAATGTGAATCAGGTGTTGGCAGGTCTATAGGCTTTTATGGCCAGCTACTTCCTCACTTCAGTAACTATTGCTCTTTGCTCATGTTTAAAATTCATCCTATACATTGTTGTTGTTGTTAGGTGCCATCAAGTCGGTATCCGACTCATAGCGACCCTCATAGGGTTTTCAATGGCTGACTGTTTCGGGATTGCCTTGGGAGTGGGTTGCCAGGTCCTTCTCCCATTTTTGCAGTGCTGAGAATTGAACTTGGGACCTCAGAGACTGCAGTGCAGCACTCTGCCAACTGAGCTAAATCCCAGCCCCATCCTATACACACATGTTGTTGTTGTTGTTAGGTGCCGTCCAGTCGGTATCCGACTCATAGCGACCCTCATAGGGTTTTCAATGGCTGACTGTTTCGGGATTGCCTTGGGAGTGGATTGCCAGGTCCTTCTCCCATTTTTTGCGGTGCTGGGAATTGAACTCAGGACCTCAGAGACTGCAGCACAGCGCTTAGCTCAGTGGGTAGAGCGCTGCACTGCAGTCTCTGAGGTCCCGAGTTCAATTCCCTGCACCACAAAAAATGAGAGAAGGACCTGGCAATCCACTCCCAAGGCAATCCCGAAACAGTCAGCCATTGAAAACCCTATGAGGGTCGCTATGAGTTGGATACCGACTCGACAGCACCTAACAATATACATACATATATGTTATTTAATGAGCCTTCTATAACATCTGTGTAATCTTATCCTCTTTCCCTCCATGGGTTTGTTTAATTCCATAGGAGATACTTTGATGGCTTTCATCTCTTCTTCTCTATATTTAACTCTTGCTTCTAATTAATAATAACTTTCTTTTCTAAAAGTGTCTCCTTTAAAACAGTAGAACACCTATCAGAACTCAGTATTATGAACTTAATTATACTAGTATCTGGCCTTCAAACTGCTTTGATTCTCAACATCCTGTAGTTCCAGATACCAGTTACTTATAAGATTAGAATGATCCTTCTTGAGTTCAATGAGGTACCTCTCTTGCCAAAATGTATGTCTTCTCCCCCAATTAAAAAACTTAAGCTAAACTGAATGGGTGTATGTGATTTACAGAGAAAGAAATTCAATGGAGCAAATATACATGTTTTATATATGGATAAAATATTGCTTAATTAATTGAAAAAAACAGTAAACATGGAAAATAATAAAAATATTAGAGGAACTGTATCTATCACTTAATAAATCCCTCATTTCTTAAAGATTTACCTCTCACTATCTTTGTCTTGAAAAGGTTAGCAAAATAAGAAAATAGAACTTAAAAAACTTTAAATCTTGAAAGAACTTGACCTTACCAGTTAAAAAAATAAAAGTTTTTTCTACCAATTTTTCAAATGACATATTTCTTTTCAATAGGATATTTAAGGAAAGGAGTAACTCAGTGATTCAGCTCCCAGTGACCAAGTTCCAAGTTAGCTGAAAAGTAGACACATGGCAAAGTAACCCAAACAAGTAAAAAGTCATGGGAAAAAACCAGAAAGGGTAAGGGCAGAAGACGAGCTGTAATCAAATGGAAGAATAAGTAGGTGGACATGGAGACATAAGGAGAGGATGAAGAACTCTTAGAGAATTTTAAAAACTCCAGAGACAAATTAAGATGAATATTGTTTCTGGAAAAGATGATCAAAAACACAGATGGTAGACGATGTGCACTTCTTTGAGAAATAGATTCCGGTTTAATAAATATAATCCCCTGTGACTTAGGGGAAAACTATTAGAATGGGAAATATAACACTCAACACAGGAAGGGATTTTAAGTAAAAATGTCTGTCACCTGTTAGCTACATGATGCAACTGAAAAAGATTCCATAAGGCATTTCTTCATAGACCAAATAAAGAAATTCTATTTGGACAGTTTCATGGGAGTCAATATAAGCAGCTGCATGAGGAGGAAATCTTCATCATAATAGTTTAAATTTTATTTTTGATTATTTGTATATTTTTAATGAAAAATCCAAAATCCTTACTTTTTTTCTCACATTTATACTTGCTGCAAATGACTCTTCCCTCCCAAAAACACTATAAACTCTTTATAAATGCATGCTCACTCCCATACAAACATAACAAATGATATCTTTTATATACCATAGCATTCTTAAAGGTATCCCCCTATATGTACATATCCATAACTTCTTACCACACCATGAAATCTATTTCAGATCTCACTCTTTACAGTATTGGTGGCCATTTAGAAGACATCCACAGAAATCTATAAAAAAAATATATTCTCTGTGTTCTCATAAAGAATCCAACAGCTTGTGGTTTAATCAATATTACACTTACAATTATATCTATAAATGTATCTGATAAAATCATTCAAAAACAGAAAACTTACATGTGTATTTTTGTATTTCTAACGAGGCATGGTAGTTCATGCATATACACCTTTGTTATTACTAGCCTCTGTCTGAAAGTATCTCCACCCATCCTACTGTCTAGAAATACCCACCCAGATCACCTTCTGTAGAAATCCTTTCCTGACTGCTTCAAATGAATAGATCACTTAAAACCTTTACTATGCCCTTTGTTTATACACATTTACAGTGGGTTGCATTTGTTCATATGTACATTTTCCCACATACTGTCCATGTAAGATTATAAATCCTTATAGGTTAGATAACATAGTATTTATCTTCATTTATTTATTTAAACCTATTAATCTTACCATAGTGCTTCATAGATGCTCTGTAAGTGTTCAAGGGTATATGAGTATATAAAACTTCATAGTTTATCAAAAAAATTCATCACATGCTGACCTTTCTATATCACAGATACCTAAGGAAGATATCCTTTATCCCACTGACATGTAAATAAATGAAGGCTCAAGGTGTCTCCTATCTAAGATCCCAGAGCTAACACATGGCTGAGTTTACAACCAGCTGCTCCCCATTTTTCTAAACCATCTCTCATCGGAGAGCTAAATGCAATTTTGAAATTATATTTTTTAAAAAGTTGCAAAACACTTTGGCACTACTAGCTATATATTATCTGCTATACATAGTTGGATTTGAAAATATATTTTCAATTCCATGTTTAGGGCTTGCCAAATCAAACCAGTCACATAAACCTGAATGCATACCAGCTTAGCACACTACCTTATTTCCCACATATAGTAGATGTGCAATCCAACACAGAATACCTCAGCTAGTTTGTTTTGAATTTTGGATTGTTTAGAATTTTCAGCAGATGTCTTAATGCTTCCTTATTTCCACCCTCAAATGAATTCCACATCCCAGGTAAGAGGAAGGTGATTCCAAGATGTGAAGGCCAGGAATACACACAGACATAAGACAAACCAAGAAAGGGTTCACATTCCTGAATTGGAGCTTAACCCTCAACCAAAGACCTTCTCTTAAGTGACACTCCAGAAAAGAAATATCTCCACACAAGAAAGCCATTCTATTATAGAGATAGAACTAAAGCTGTATTCCAATGAAACAAATATATGTTTCAGAGACTGAAGGAGTTCAGAACACACTACTCCAAAATATGTCACTCTGACATATTGACTATTTTAAGTTAAAGGAACTTGAAAAACAGTTGATGTAAGAAAAGCACTCTGACCTTTCTTTCTTTCTCCCCTGAAGCCAGTAGATGAAACTCCCATGTGAAAGATGCCCTAACTATACCAGAAGGAAAGCATTCTTGTCACCAAGGACAGGAAGCTGAAGCTAAGAAAATCTGTACAGACTAACATTGTTAAACTAACCATATCTTCCTACTCATACCTCCACAATCAGCTACCCTATCCCAAGTGCCTTTGCCTTGTCACATTTTCACAGTTCCCTCTTCTATGTCCAACTTGTGTAAAGTATAAGCTTTTGACGCTCACTGCTTCTTTGAGTCTTTATTGTCCTGCCAAGGCTCCAATGTGTGTGTAGGAACTTGCTTGCTTTTCTCCTGTGAAATGCCTGTTCAACTCTCTGACAGTCAGAGACCCTAAGCAGACTGAGATAAAATTTTCTCTTCTTATTAGTGATTGTTCTGGCAATGAAGTGAGAGAATCATTAGCAAAGTTCTCTGAAACTTTTCTCTCCTTAGAAACTGTATCAGTATGTCCCCTGAGTATGAACCAATAGAAAGACAGATACCACATGTTCTCTCTCATATGAAGAGGTTAAAAGGTCATTCTGAATGCAGAACAGTGATTACTGGAGGCTGGGAAGAGTTGGGATGAAGGACAGAAGGAGGCTGGACAATTGATACCAAAACAGATAGAAGTAATAAGTTTTAATGTTTTATATCACAGTGGGGTGACTATACTTCACAATAGCCTATAATTTATTTTATAAATAAATAGAAAAAAAGGAGTCCAAAGGCTCCAAATACAAAGTCATGATAAGCAAGTGGAAATGTTCATTACTGATTTGATCAGTACACAGTTAAATCCAAAGCATATCCCTATTGTCACCAGATAAAATTTGAAATAACTTTTTTCCACTTACAGTTCCAGGAACATCTCTCTCTCTTCTCTCTGGTATGAAGCCTAACAGCATATATCCAATTCTTCAAAATGAAATTACTTGACTGGAGATGTGATTCAAGTTCTTCTCTCAACACTCAGATATGCTGCAATAATCAGTGCAGTGAGACAAGTGCATTTTCTTCTAACCTTCAACCAATGGACCCCACATGCTTCCCTATATTGTGAAGAAGATAGAACATACATCCTGTCTGTAGCTGTTCCCCACTGCTGGCTCAGGGCCCTCGGGCTAGCTGCACACCTTAAATGAATGCTCAGGAAACATAACCAGCCAGGCATCATGGCACACATCTGTAATTGCAGCTACTTGGGAGGCTGAGGCAGGAAGATTACAAATTTGAGGCCAGCCTGTACAACTTAGCAAGACCCTGTCTCAAAATAAAGAATAAAAAAAGGAAGACTAGGGTTATGGATCACTGGAGCTGCACTTACCTAGCATGATTAATGTCGTGGATTCAAACCTCCAGTACAAGAAAGAAAGAAAAGAAGGAAGGATGGAAGGAAGGAAGGAAGGAAGGAAGGAAGGAAGGAAGGGAAAAAAAACATTATTGGTACAAAACAATATTAAAGGAACAGGAACCCAAATCAGCAAACTGTGGAAGTAAACTCAGGTGAACATTCTTTCAAAGCCTCAGGTACCCAGTTGGTACATAAACATTCTTGGCCCAGTGAATGAAATACAGTGTCAATGCTTTCAAAGATAGTGGATTCTAAATGGCTACTTGACTCTAAGAAGATTCCAATCCCATAGGAAACAGGTCTGAGTTACTGCAGGCTGAAGGTTTTGATAATCCATCTTCAGTATAAATCAGTAAGATTTGGATCTGTTTCTGTATACTCACATGAACATTTTTGATGTACAATTTTTTAAAAATAAGAAGAGACAACATGTGTGTGTATATATATACACACACATATATATACATATATATACATATATATATATATATATATATATATATATATATATATATATATCTGTTGCCAACATATAAAATGGTGATGGAGATTGTTTTAACTTAAAATTCGGAAACAATGTATTTTCCTTATGTAATAAATCCTAGACTTGGACTGTCGTTTGTTAGTCCTGTGATCCCATCCATACAATAAGCCCCATCTATTAAACAAGGGTGATAATAATAGCTGACAGCATTATTACGAAAAAATAAGGTCATGGAAGTGAGAACACTTTATTCTCTGCAAAGCACTCTACAAATGAGTGGCATTATGACTATTGGTTTATTCAGAGGTAATGTAATCTGTGTACCTGGAAAAGCCAAGAGCTACAAAATCAAGACCAAGACAAAAATTAAGTGATCATGGCTGTGCAGCATTAATTTTCTCACACTAGTGGAAAAGATGTCTTTTCTATTTCTGCAAAGTATAGCCACATTGAATAGTAACGGAGTAATTACATTCCTGCCTGCAGCCATACCACTGTGGTGTCTGATCCCATCAGACCTCAGAAGCTAAGCAAGGTCAGGCCTGGTTACTACTTGAATGGGAGACAACCTGGGAATACTAGGTGCTGTAGGCTTAGGAGAAGGACTTAGCAACCCACTCCCCCAAACAGTCAGCCATTGAAAACCCTATGAATAGCAGAGAAGCACCAACCAATACTGTTTCTCCTGTTGTATGCAGGCGCACTATGAGTCAGACACCAACTGGATGGCACCTAACAACAACAACAATTACATTCCTAGTCTGGGCATTATTTTTTAAAATGACTACCTGACTGGAGTTGGTTGTAATAATACTTCTTAGTGTGACATATAAGACATTGTTATTTCTCAGCTGACATTGCCTGCTGTCTTTAAGCCTCTGTTCTTGTCCTCTTCCCTCCTTTGCCACACAAACCCCAACAATAGAAGAGACTAGAGGCAGATGCAGCTTCTACATTCACAGCATCATTCTGAAACCATAAGCCCCTCTGGGACCTTTCTGATTCCAAGCTCATCTTCCATTCTCATTTCATGTCCAACATGACCTTCAACACTCCTGGGACCCCCTATAGTTAATTGTGCTTCAGATTCATTTCCTCTTTTCTTTTTTTTTTTTTTTTAACCTTAGACTACCCACTCAGGTCAACTCTGGCATCAGGATCCATCCATAGGTGACTCATTGGCAGCCCCCTTTCATCCAGGCTTCCGATAAACTTCAGAGTGAACCTGAGCACGTAGGCCAGGCCATATAGGCTTGGTTTCTACGTGATGCTCTTGAGTATCATGAGAAAAGCTGCCCTAATCTGCCTCACCTACCCCACCTTCTGTTTTCCATTTCCTAGGCCTCTGTCTGCACTTGTGTACACACAACTATAGCCAAAGTACACAGGTGGTCAAAGTGTTTCCCTCTGTTGATGTGAACTTTCTGCAAGCTAAACCCCAAGGCCCACATCTATCTGCCAAGGCACTGCAAAGCCTCTAAACTAAGAATGAGGTCATTAACTCTCTTCTGTTTCCTTTATGAGATAAACCACATCAAGCCTTCCTGACCCGCCCTTTTGGCCCACACTTGTAAGTTACAGCCTTACTTCCCACTGCCAAAGGTGCTGGTGTCAGATCCTGGCTGGGGGAAAGTAAGTCCTGAAAACTTGCCTCATCAGTAGGCTTTGAGGAATGACCCCAGGGAGCTAGATTAGTACTTGCTGCTTGCTTGTTTTTTTGTTGTCCTGAGAACATCCAGGATTTCAGCTTCAGCGGTAAGACAACTGTGTCTCTCACCAAATACACTCTGTGCTGATGATGCCAGGGAAAGCAGAGGGTCTGGCAGGTACCCATCCCCCTGGGCTTTCAACTAATGACAAACACCTGAAAATTCAAAGGCCTCATCCTCAGGGAAGTGAAATTTTCTGTTTTGTATTATTGGTTTTGCTTTATTTTATTTTGCTTTGTTTTGTTTGCAGTATAGGGTATTGAACCCAGGGTCTTGCACATGCTAGGCAAGTGCTCTACCACTGACCCTCATGCTCAGCCCATTTTTTATTTTTTTATTTTGAGACAGGGTCTCACAGAAGTTGCACAGGCTGCTTCTGGCCTCAAATTCATGATCCTCCTGGCTTAGTCTCCTGGGTCTCTGGGCTTACAGGCATATGCTATGGCACCCAGCTTAAGTGTTCTGTTTTAAAGACATAAAGAATATCTTCTAGGCAGGCATGGTTGTGCATGCCTATAATCGCAGCATATAGGATGAGGAGGCAGGGGGATGGCAACTTAGAAGCCAGCCTGGGCTTCATAGTGAGACCATGTCAAAAAAAACAAAACAAAACAAAACAAAAAACACCAAGCAAATACATAAATAAATACAGAAAAACATATCTTTTATTATATTTCAAACAATGTTGTCCATTATCCCAAAAGCTTTTTTTTTTTCTTTCTTTCCTTTCCTATCCAGCCTTATGTTCATTATTGTGTTGCTGGAGTCAGAATCTCCCTCTGTTTTGAATGAATGAATGTGATCTCCCAAATTCACCTTGACCTGATGTCCTAAGTTCATAACACAGTGCTTGAAAACACTACTCCCTTCAACACAAAATATATACTTACAGGGCTTATGTAGCTCCAAATTGAGAGTCCATAACCTTCTCAAAAATTAAATGTTACCACAAATGTTACTGCATGATCAAAGACTTGTTATTGTTGTTATTGTTGCTGCTGTTGTTAAAAAATAGCTTAAAGAAATTCTGAATATATTCCCTACTTAATATACTGGCTTAGGACAATTCATTTAAGTGGAACCTTAGAAATAATTCTAAGTTAGTTAATGTAGTAAAAGAAAGTGTGTAATGTTTTTCAATTAGGAAAAGAGAATGAGAAGTGCTCCTTAATAAACCTGACCTACCAGAACTCTCTAAAAAATGTGTATAAAGGTTCCATAACTCTATTGCATAACAGCCAACGTTTGTTGGATATTTATCATGTGCTAGACACTTCTGTACATCTTTTATATGCATTACTTTCTTTCATCCTCACTAAAACATCTTAAGGTAGGATGACAACTCTAGTGCATAGGTACTATCACTGACCCATTTTGTAGATGAACAAACTGAGGCACAAAGGGGTTAGATAAGGAACCAAGTCACACATCTAGCAAATATGGAAACAGGATTTGAATTGCAAGCAGGTTGGGTCCAGAAACATCGCACATCACAAAGCTTATTACATCAACTTTTACTTTTCTCCTTTGCTAATAGGTCACTAGATGGCATAACCCACCCACCCACCCACATGCCCCAAGACAAAGGTAATCCACCATATTTAGAATTATATGTAATAGTGGAATGTCCAGATTGTATCCAGAATCCAATCCATGAATGCCATGGATCTTGAAATTAAGCAGAGGAGACAACAGATATGATTTCATTTGTTGCAAAAATGTGCACATCTGTTGGTGTTTATCATAGCACCCATTCACACTGCTGGTTTCTTAACATGACAAACACATATAACCTCTTTCACATTACCCCAACAATAGCTAAACATCATCATCCTTATAACAAAAGGGTAATCCTTCAGGTTCAAATTGTTTATTTCTATATCACTGTTGTGTACCTGCTTCCTTTGGGCTGGAAATGGTCTGGATGTGGTAATGTTATTTTGGCCATCCTGACACATAACACCTGGAATGATCTCAGGGGTCTTGGCCCCAGAACCATAGCAACAAATTGGGCCAAAAATATACAGCTTAGATAATAGAGCTATCAACATTCCTTCTTGAGAGATAGAAGAAGGAAGGTCAGGAGACCCTCATAAGACCCCCAGAAGACCCTCTCCTGAGTGCCAATCATTAGCCCCTCCTGTCTAGTTGCATGTGATACTAGGTTATATAAGAGATAAAGGGCTGGCGGAGGGTGGGACTTGGTGGTAAAGAAGCAAGGAACATCTCAGAAAGGATTTTCTCCCTTGTGCAGTTGTACATAAAGGCTGTCCATGAGTCACCCATGCCTCTGTAAGAAAACCCCAATAAACACATGGTTCACAAAAGTTTAACAAGATCCACCTTTTTATCTACCGTGATCTAGAGATTGGGCAATCTGAGAGCATGGTACAGCATCTGGTGAGAACTTTTATGCTGGTTCATCCCATGGCAGAAGGTAGAAGAGCAAGAAAAAGTGAACTCAAAGGCAAGAAGGTCTGAACTTCATATCAACTCACTCTCAGAAAAATTAACCTACTCCCATGAGAACAACATTAAGCCTCATGTCACCTCTTTTTAGGACTTACCTCACAACACTATTGCATTGGGGATTAACTTTCCAACAAATGAACTTTAAGGGACACATTCAAACTATAGCAGAAAGGAAGGTTATTGATATTTTCACCTTAAACCCATGTACCTTAGCAATGCAATTAATAATACTTATTGAAAGACTCAATTACAGATGGCAAAAGAAGGAGAAAAAGGTCCAATTTCACATACTGCAATTCATAAAGCACCCTACCACTCTAATTCAGGTCTGTTTGTTCCCAATCTATGCAGTTTTCACTATACCATCTTACCAAAATAAGTTAATTAATCCACTGGCATGACATTAGCTTTTAAGAGTGGACCTATGTTAAGGGAAATAAGCTAGACTCAAAAAGTCAATGCATGTTTTCTCTCATATCCACAATCTAGATATGATAGATGGATGGATGGATAGGTAGGTAGGTAGGTAGGTAGGTAGATAGGTAGGTAGGTAGATAGATAGATAGATAGATAGATAGATAGATAGATAGATAGATAGACAGACAGACAGACAGACAACCATGAAAGGAGAATGGGGACTATGACTATTTAGAAGGAAAAAGTAGACCAGTGTGAGAGGGTGGAGGGAGAAGAAAAGGTAACAAGTGTGACAATGAGCAAAGTATGTGATATATAGATATGAAAATATCATAGTGAAACCCATTATTATCTACACTAATTTAAATCAACAGAATGGGCCAGTAGTTAACCATGGGGAGTAAGAAACTTACAGAGCAAAGCAGGGGAAGGTCAGTCCCTGGGGCACATGGCAATGTCTGAGTTTTCAGCATGTAGAAAAATTTAGAGATCTTGACAAATGGCTAAAGTCAGATCATGGAGTTTAAGAGTCCCAACATTACTTCCTTCTGTTGTACATAGGGTTGCTATCAGTCAAATCTGACTCAACAGCACCCAACAAATAGGTAATGGTCCTAGTAGAAGGTTATATCTGGAAATATCCAGATATAAATATTAGGTTGGAGTTCACAATCAGGATAGGACACCAACACCCTAGTGGAGAGCACTGCACATCTCTGGTCTAAAAGAAGCTGAAGCCCTAGGCAAGCTTTCAAAGGAGTAATTTGGAAACAGAGGAACAAGCAGAGACCCAGGAATGAAAACTCATGTAAAAAGGATTTGGTGACTAGAGCCACATTTTTCTTTTCTTCTATTCACAGTTAATATTTCCCTGCCTTGTGCCTCTATTAAGCTTGTATTAGAGTATTTTATTTCATAGTTTAAACAATTGCAAACAATTGTCATAGTTATTTATGTTTAACTTCATCATCCTTATAACTTTTTTTGTTTTGTTTTGCAGTTCTTGGGGATTGCCCATACTCCGCAAATGCTCTATCACTGCACCCTTAGCCCATTTTTTTGTTTGTTTGTTTTTTATTTTGAGACAGGGTTCATTCTAAGTTATACAGGCTGCCTTTGGCCTGGAACTTGTCATCCTCCTGCCTCTGCTTTCGGAGTCACTGGGATTACAGGCGTGCACCACCTCACCCAGTCTGTATAGTCTTTTAAAAACACATGTACATATAATCACATGAATTCTGAGCACGTTTAAAGTAAATTTACCACAGCTGCTACTAGCTCCTTCTGTGGCAAACACTACTGAGAGCTGAGCAGGATTCTTTCCCGATTTTTATTTGCATATAGTAATATACAAATGTTTAAAGTGGATTCATACAATGCGTAATATTTGCAACTTGCTTTTTTCACCAAAAAATGTGACTTGAATGTCTTTCTGTGCCTATATTTTAAATAAAAAACACTGTATCACTTTTAAATTCTCTAAAAATTATGTATATATTTTTAAAAAGTATCTCGTCTTGAATTCTTGAGGAACAAATACTCTTTTTTTCCTCTGCTGAGTTCCTTGCAGAATGCCTGCCACATAGTAAGAGCTCAATGACAAACAAATTTTTCCACTTTTTGACCTATAAACATGTTCATGGTGCTGGCCATGTACATCTTCTAAAGCTCTCTTACCCCCATGAGGTAGATATAACCATGACCACTTTCAAGTGGTCAAATTGAGATCTGAGAAAGTTTAATCAACTTTAATCAACTTTCTCAGTATTTCAGAGCTAAATTGTGGTGAGCCAGTGTTAGAAGTCAGGCTTGATTCTGAAGGGCATGCTGTCCTGCCCATGCCATGCTCCCTCAAGTCATAATAGTTGTATACCGAATTAATGAATAAACAAATGTTCACTTATATAGATCCATGTTTAGAATCAAGTATTGTGTCTTGCATGAATCCTTCAAGAATGAGTAGAGTCATTCAAGGAAGAGAAAACAGACAGAAGATAAGTAGAGAGCTGAGAAAATCCTGGAGAAGGTAGGCAGTGACCATAGCAAATAGTTAGATGGAGAGAATGATCAATAAAGAGAATGAAAATGGGTTCTTCTCAGGTCATGGGGGCCATGGGGGGTGTTAGACCAAGGAACATGCCAGTGGCTGTCACTATAGTGTGTGTTTACAATGTAACATGATTGATCAGAATGGTGCTTCAGGAAAAGGCTCTGGGGAATAAAGCAAAAGAGATATCAGTCACAGATCCTGATTTTGCCATGATCTAGGAAAAAGAAAAGGAATAACTGAGCAACATAGACACTGAGAATAAAGAATAAAGGTTTAACATCAGATATGTACAAGTAAAGTCAAAGAATGCAGCTGTTTCTTGGATATGAGTAATAGACGGCCAAAGTGATAGAAAGGGTTAGAATTTGACTGTCAGCCGATATGAAGCCATATACCTGTGTGATCAAGAGAATAAAAGGAATTAAAAGATGAGGAAAAGTTCAATTTTGAACACATTTTCATCCAAAGTATGAAGAATATCCAAGTGGATTACAGTGTAAATGCCTGAATCGTTCACTTCTACCCCATCTGGCACTGAACAAAGCTACAAGTATTTATTTAATACCTATTCTATGTCAACTTTCTGCTATACATACTTACAGTCTGGTAGAAAGAAGGATGATTAAACAGATGTTTGTGACAATTGGTAAAAGTTACTCCAAAGGCAATGAAAGCCTGAAGAAATGAGCATTAAGTGATTCCCATCATCCTTGGTATCTCCATAAGGAAAGGTGGAGAACAAAAGTACCCAAGAATGGAGAAGGACCTGATGCTACTTCACTCTTCGGTCATCTATGGTATCAGAAACCCTGATCTTGTCTTGATTATGTTCAGCCTAATTATCAATGGCTTGGATAAAGCCATTGAAGAAGGCTTATCAAATATGGAGCTATTCTTTAGTTTGGCAGGTTAGGTAGAGTTGGAATATCAAAGTTCAAAATTATCCTAAGCAGCTAGTATAATAGAAGCCCAAGAGTTAAATTCTTGGAAACTCAGTTTGGTAATACTTCAAATGAAAAATCAATCTGATATTTTCATTGAACTCCAAGTTCATTAAAAGCCAAAGTGTAAACATGGACCATGTATCAGTCAGGGTTCCCTAGAGGAACAGAATCAATATATAATGGGATTTATTAGAATAGCTTACATAATGAGCAGAATAGTTCCACACCTATGAAGAGACTGGGAGCCACTCAGCCCAAGAGCTGGAAACCTGAAGAGTCTCTAGTGCTGGGCTCTGGAAGCACCCTGGAAAGTCTGATGTTGAATCTGCGTGGAAGCTGAGAAAACTGTTGTTGGTTTTCCACAGGCAGTGACAAATATAGAGGCAAAGAGACAGAGACAGTCTGCCCTGGAAGAGTTTGAAGCCTGTTCCACATGTGTGCTGGCTTCATTTCTCCTTGTCACCACCTTTTTATAGAACTCAGCCATGGAATCACACCAGATCACCTTCAGAGTTAGTCTCTTCCTCATTTACTCCTGAACCTCTCAGTTCCCTCTAAAACCACCCTCGTGGACAAGTACAGAGGTGTGTTTCACTAATCTGGGAATCTCTTAATCTAATCAAGTTGACAATGAAGGCTAACCATCACAATTCCACCCCTTACCAGTTTAATACTCAAACATATCTTGTGCCATACTCAATATCCAAACAAAAGACAATAACAAGGTCATAATTCCATTTAACATGATATAACTATCCTGTGTACAACTGAAAATCCATTAATTCCTTCTCCAGAAGAGGGAGCAAAGTCATTTGAGGAGTGCTCGCACTTCTGCTAACACCCATGACTTAAATATGGTAATATAGATTTAACAGAATTTAAGTATTGATATTAACTCAGTATTATATTACTTTATAAAGAAATAGGAAAGACAAGTATATCTGCTTAATATGTGTATAAATGCACAATAGTCTCAAAAAATAAGAAAGAAACACTTGTGACAATTATAATCCTCTTTTCTGCAACTGGTCACATGGCCATTGCTGGTATTAATAGCTACCTTCTTCTACTACCCACTCTGTATCCCCTCCACCTTCAGTACACACCTCAACAGGTTTTGATTCTTTACCAGGAGGTATGACCTACCCCTTCATTACTGAAGTATCTGGGCCATTGATCTGCCTATCTAGATTGGGTTGTTGTAGGTTCCCATTGACCTCCATCACAGTGCATGGTAATAGTAAGAGACACCCTAAGTGATCTCCTGTACTCCACACTTATTCCTCTTTACCTCCATTGTGGAGGAGTATTCCAATTTTCTCTTGGCATTCCAGATCAGTCACATGCACTAACACTGTAGCTCCTCTCTTAACCTGTTAATTTAAGGGCATGAGGAGCCCAAGGGGACTATGTTGATTTTGCTATTAGGTGTCATTAAGTCAGATCTAACCCATAGTGACCCTATGTACAACAGAACAAGGTGACCATAGGAAAATCTTAACTTCAAGTTCAATGGAATCATTGTTGTGCCTCCTAGTAGAAACAGTCCCCTCTCTGGAACCAAGACTTCTAGGCCAGCAGAGCACAAGGCTGAGGAAAAAGGAAGCAAACATTTTGATAGCAGGTTACTAGGAATAACGGTGTGTGGTACCATTCCCATTTCCACCCCTTGATTCCTGGGCCCATGGATCCTGGAAATTGGAAAAATAGTGCCATATGTTGGACACTGATTCAGAGCATATACAGCCTTCTGGAGAACCTTGGCCCAAGCCTTCAAAGTACTGCCACCTAGTTGGCACTATAACTGTGTCTTCAAAAGGCCATTCCACCACTATATCAAGCCAGCTGCTTCAGGCTAGTGGGGAATATGATACAGCCAGTGAATTACATGATAATGGGCCTATTGTCATATCTTTTTGCCTGTGGAGTGAGTTTCTTGGTCAGAAGCAACACTATAATATCATGACAGTGGATAAAGCATTCCATAAGTCCATGAATAGTAGTTTTGGAAGAAGCACTGCCTATAGGAAAGGCAAATCCATATTCAAAATAAGTGTCTATTCCAATAAAGACAAATGCTGCCCCTTTCATGATGAGAGTGGTCCAATGTAATCAACCTGCCACCAGTTTGCTGGCTGATCACCCCAAGGAATAATGCCATATCAGATGCTCAGTGTTGGTCTCTGCTGCTTGCAGTTGGAGCACTCAGCAGCAGCTGTAGCCAAGCCAGCCTTTGTGAGTGAAGTCCATGTTGTTAATCCCACGCATAACCTCCAGACCTGCCACCATGGCCACTTTGTCCATGAACCCATTGGGCAATGAGAGGGTTGGGTGGGGAAAGAGGTTGACCAGAATCCACAGAAAGGCTTATTCTATCCACTTGCTTATTAAAGCCCTCCTCTTATGAGGTCACCTTTTGGTGAGCATTGACATAGCACACAAATAACTTATTATCTTTTGACCATTTGCAGAGGCCTATATATATACCTCTTCCCCAAATGTCTTTGTCACCAACTTTCCAATCTTGCTTCTTTACAGTCCCCAACTATCCAGCCAAACCATTGGCTACAGCCCATGAATCAGTATATAGTCATACATGTAGCCATTTCTCCTTCTAAGCAAAATGTAAAATTAGATGTAGTAACAGAAGTCCTGCCCACTGTGATTTCCCTTCACCAATATGCCCAGGGATGTCTCAGAAAAGGGCTATAATTCTAAAGATGTCCACTTCTGGGTGGTGCCTATATAATGTACAGAAGCATCTGTAAACTAGGCCCCAGTCTGCTCTTCCTCAGTCAGTTGATCATAGAGCACACCCCATGAGGCCATAGGTGCCTGCTGAGGGACAGGATGCATTTAGCAGCGGTAAGAACCATGGAAATTTGGCCACTTTTTCACGTAACTTACTTGTACCTTCAGGACCTTCTCAGGGTCAATCTCATATGTCCCACTTTCATTTGATAATGGGTTGCTGCTGTGCACATACAATTTTATGGCTTAGTGGGTCAGATAACAGCAAATTCCTTATGGGAAAATCAGGTCACATGGTAACTTGGTGGCCCATGGGCAAGCATTTAGTTTCCACCAAGGCCCAATAGCAGCTTAAGAGCTGTCTCTCAAAAAGAGAGCAGTGTCTGCAGATGATGGCAGGGCTTTGATCCAAAAATCCCAAGTTCTTTCATTGTAATTCACCTATAGGAGCCTGCCAAAGGCTCCAAATGGCATTCCTATATTCTGCTGACACTTCAACTAACATTGGGTCCTCTGTATCATATGGCCCAAGTGCAAGAGCAGCCTACTTAGAAGCCCAGAGCTGTTTTAGAACCTTCTTCTTTTCTGAGTCTCACTCAAAAGTAGCAGCTTTCTGAGTCACTCTATACATGGGTCAGAGTAACCCACCCATGTGAGGAGTGTGCTGCCTCCAAAATCCAAATAAGCCCACTGATCATTGTGCTTGTTGGTGGTAGGGGGAGCCATGTGTAACAACTTATCCTTCACCTTAAAAGGAATATCTCAGCATGCTCCACACCATTGGACTCCTAGAAACTTTACTGAGGCAGATGGTCCTTGAATTTTAGTTTAGTAACATGCAAATGCTTTACCAAAAGTTCAAAGCCATTACTACTTCTTGCTCACATGGTCCAATCAACAATGTCATCAATGTATTGGACCAAAGTGATGCCTTGTAGAAAAGAAAGGCAATCAAGATCCTTGTGAACTAAGTTGTGACACAGGGTTGGAGAGTTAATATTTCCTTGAGGTAAGGCAGTAAAAGTATATTTCTAGCCTTGCCAGCTGAAAGAAAATTACTTCTCATCAGCATTATGAGTAGGTGTGGAGAAAAAGCATTTGTCAAGTCAATATCTGTATACCAGGTACCAGGAGATGGGTTAATCTGCTCAAGCAAGGAAATCATATTTGGTACAACAGCTACAATTGGAGTCACCTCTTGATTAAGCTTATAATAGGCAACTGTCATTCTCCAAGATCCATCTGTCTTCTACACAGGCCAGATAGGAGATTTAAATGGGGATGTGGTAGAAAGTACCACCTCTGCATTTTTTAAGTCCTTGATAGTGGCACTAATTTCAGCAGTCCCTCCAGGGATATGATACTGGTTTAGGTTCACTATTTTCCCAGGGAGAAGGAGTTTTAATGGCTTCCATTTTGCCTTTTCCACCATAATAGCCCTCCCTCTACAAGATAGGGAACCAATGTGATAATGCTACCAAGAGCTAAGAATATCTATCCCAATTATGCATTTCTGGAACTAGGGAGATAATCACACTGTGAGTTCATGGACCCACTAGACCCACTGGGAGCCAAACCTTGACTAAAACTCCATTGATCACTTGACTTCCATAAGTCCCTACTTTGACCGGTGGGCCACAATGCTTAGGATCTACTGAAACAAAAGTCATTTCAGAGCCAGTGTCCTTTAGGCCCTGAAAATCTGATTATTTCACTTGCCCCAATGTACAGTTACCCTGATTAAAATTATAGGTCTCTCCCTTTGGGGAAACATGGGAGAAACATTAACAGTAAAAGCTTTCAGTGGAATAGCAGGGTCCTTCCTCAAGGGGACCTGGCCTCCCTTTCATTCAAGGGGTTCTGGGCCCATAAACTGGCTCAAATTTAGTAAATCATGGGCCAGAGTAACACACTCAAGTGAGGAATGTGCTGCCTTTGAAATCCAAATAAGCCTACTGGATGTTGTGCTTCTTTCTTGGTAGTAGGAGGGCCCATGAAGGACCCCATAAGTGGCCATGATTTTCTGTTGTTATGATTCAAGGTAGCCTTTCATTCATTTTTCATGGAATTTTTCTGCTTACAAAGATCAAATAAGAATTTAGTCGGCATCCTATCTGTTGTGCTTCTGAGAACACCATAACCAATTAACCAATGCCATATATCTATACAAATCAGACTATCCTAATCATTGTTTTACCTCAGTTTTCCATTATGGTAAATATGCCCACCTTGCCTTTATCAGTTGAGGGGTGAGTATTGCCACTTGTTCCTTGTCACTCTGGAATCCATTCATACCTATAGAATTTAAGTTTCCCAGTAGAGTGGCTGCATCTCCTACTGTGAGGTTTGGCATACAGAGAACAGCAATGACAGAGCTCTTTAAGTGTGCTGGTACTAGTAGGGCATACCTGTAATCCCAATGACTCAGGAGGTAGAAACAAGAGGATTGCAAATTCGAGACCAGAGGCAGTCTGCATAAGTTAGCCAGACCCTGTCTCAAAAAGTTTCAAAAGGGGGGGTCTGAGGGTGCATCTCAGTGGTACAGCACTTGCAAAGCACCTAAGTGTGAGTCCCTGGGTTCAACCCCTAGTACTGCCAAAAAAAAATAAATAAAAGCAAAGAAAAAAAAAGTATGCTGGTACTCTCTTCACAAATCTTTCTTAAAGTATTGGTAAAAAGCATATCTTACAGACCCTCTTGTTGTGAAGAAGTAGAATTTACATGACATATATACTCCAATAATCCAGTTTCCCTGAGTTTTTTAATCTTATTCACAGTATGCCATATTTGGACCCATGCCTTAACCAGCCAATTAAATAAACTATTAACACTTTTTGAACCCTACAAGCTGTAATATTAAACCCAGAAATCTGTTCAATGGACCCATATTGATAAGTTCAGCCTGAAATAATTTTATTTTCCTTCTACCATTGTCCCACACTCTTAAAATCCATTCCTATATTGTATTCCCCAGACCTCTGCCAATATGAGTTGGAAAACTCAAGAAGTTCTTTAGGAGTAGGAGTATACAGTGCCACCCGTGGGTCATACTCTGTACCTCACCTCTAAGGGCCTGCTGAGACTTAAGTCTAGTTACAAGTCTGGAGGCAAAAATGAAAAATGAAGGTGTGTCCTGGGAGGCATCAGCATTGTATTACTAAGCATATACTTCAAAGAGGTCCTGCAAGATTAACTCTATCAGGCAGGGGTGGAGAGGCTGATACTGTATGGGGTAGTAGAGGCTGCAGTTGCTACTAATGGTGGGGATGCCACTTCTTCAGGCAAAATAAACTCATCAGAATCTGGGAGTTCTTTATCCTTAACCTCAGCAGCGTTCTCCCACATATCTCCATCCCAAGTTACAGGATCCCATTATTTTCAAATTAGTGTCCTAATTTTAACTGCAGACACCCTTCAAGCTGAGACTTAAACTTGATGTTATAAGTCAGCCAGTTATATGAGAGGACTTCTGTTTGGTTTTCCTCAGTCTTTCTCTCAAGGCACACTTAGAAGACTTTAGGTAATTCCTATTCATCTGGAGCTGGGAAACTGAATTTTTTATCTTATTCTTCTCCTTTATTACTTTATCCAGAGATGCCAGTATCAGCCAGCCAACATTATTATATTCCTTAGACAAAATATCTGTGTTTTCTATTTAAAATAGGGCTTCCTGCAATCTCATTAAATATGAAGAGTTGCTTTACTTTTGTTAAGAACAGAAAAGGTCTTTTTAAAAATCAGTATTTCCATAAGGAAATAGCAAGACAAAAGGGAACTATCAAATAAGAGTCAGGGATATAAAAGGTATAGGAAAGGATAAAGAGAAAGAGGAATACTTTTAGGTGAATCAGAAAGACAAAGTGTATTGCAGATAATTAAGAGTATATTGCAAGAAGGCTTATAAAAGATGAAAATTTTTTAAGTGATATATATAATTAAACTAACTATAAACTCAGGAGAAGGACCTGGCAATCCACTCCCGAGGCAATTGTGAAACAGTCAGCCATTGAAAACCCTGTAAGGGTTGCTATGAGTCAGATACCGACTCGATGGCACCTAACAACAACAACAACTATAAACTTTTTAAACATTATTTTAAAATGTTTTCTAAGATTTCATTTTAATGTACTGACATAAAAGAAGAAAATGGGCTTATTGCTCATTCATAAAAAAGCAGCTTTTAGAATGATAGATTTAATTGTTAAATCTCTTCTCCTTCCACTGGGGCCAGAACCCTTGAACCTTTACCTTAGAGGTACCAGAACCTGTGCAGATTGTTGAGATTCTAAGATAAACAACTTCCTTTACCTGCCTCAGGACAATCTCCCTTCCCTGGTATTCTTTCAGGGGAACTTCCCTTTCTCCTAATCCACAGGACCAGGCTCTTGGGGTAAATAGACTTGAACGGTTGGCCATCTTTCAGGATATACACAAATCTAAGAGGAGTCACCTCCTTTTAGAACAAAGGTAATCCTGGGAAGGTTGTTTTCCTCTAAGATACCATTTTAAAATAGTTGATTTTGGAGTACATCCTATCAAAAGGTCCAAAGCCTAAACATTTTGTATATCTAACTTCCCCTGTCTGCACTAGAATGCCAGGATTATTTAAGGGAGAGCACAATGAAGAGTGCACTCAGCTCCCAGGATACATATAGAGAAAAGTCCAACTGGGGCAACAAGGACACTTGATTTGCCTAGTCACTGGATAAATCAGGAACTCAGCAATGAGTATCTGGAGAATAAATCAGGAACTCAACTATGAGTATCCAGTGATTAAATCAGGAACTTGACAATGAGTATCTGGAGAATAAATCAAGAATCCGGTGATGACTATCTAGAGATTAAATCAGGAACTCAGCAATGAGTATCCAGACCATAAATCAGGAACTCAACTATGAGTATCTGGAGATTAAATCAAGAACTCAGTGATGAGTATACAGAGAATGAATCAGGAAATCAGTGAAGAGCAGACAGAGATTAGTAACTCAGTAATGAGTATCCAGGTATTTCAGGAACTCTATTATGAGTATCCAGAGAATAAATCAGAAACCAAACCATGAGTATCTGGAGACATGTATGTCCTTTTTTTTTCTTTCTTCCTTCCTTCATTCCTTCCTTCCTTCCTTCTTTCTTTTACATATATAAGTGGACAAAAGAACATGTGACTATGGGTTACCAAAACTTCTATGCCTACAGATTCATACTTAGGCTATATTTTAAATAACAGTGGTAATGTTAAGAGATCAGTCTCTTATATAGATTAGAAAAAGAAAAAAATGGTCTCAAAATGGGACTCTAAAATATAATATGATAACGCAATTAGATGAGTTCTGCAAAAAGGGAAGGTGAACCGCGTGAGGTCCTTTACATTCAGCTATTCATGTCATTGTGTCAGAACTCAGAGATGCAAGGAAACTGCAAATTTTTCTATGCTTATATATCTCTGGGATATGAGGACTATCCTCATCAAATAACCTGAACCCCAAGGCAATGCCTTTATTCCAGAACTCCAGGTACCTTTAAAATTTCCTTCAGCTGAACAGCTTAGCCCAGCAGGAGTAACCAGGAGTAGGTCTTCTTATTGCCCCAATGATCCTAAACTAAGACCTATGTTCCCCCTTTGGGAAGTACCAAATAGGGAAGGAATTTCAAGAGTACATATCCCTTTCACAAAGTGAGACTTAGCTCAATGCAAATTGGGATATTTTTCAGATACAGATAAATTTACTGATTAATTTCAGTCTTTGGGGATTTCTTTTGACTTAACTTGGATAGATTTACATTTAATCTTGGCCATCTATTATAGTCCTAAATAAAAGGGATGCATTTGGGAACTTTGTCAGGCTTGTGGGGAAAAATTCATGCAAAAGACCAAAGGCAGTGCATTTAGACCACAGCTTTTCCAAACTGGCTACACCACATAGGAAGTAATGGTCTCACTTGCATAATTATATGATTACTTGTTTAACTGAATGACTGCAAAGATTAATGAACAAACCTATAGCCTATCACAAGATCACAGAAAAAATCCAAAGTAGAGATGAAAATCCGGCTCTATTTTTAGGTCATCTCAGTGATACCCTGAGAAAATATACTAATATTTACCCTAACTCCTGTGAGGATCAGATTTTGCTAGCTATTCATTTTTATCAGTCAGTCTGCTCCAGATATTTGGATAAAACTGCAAAAGCAGACAACGCAACCACAGACACCCCTTGACCAGCTTTTAAATTTGGCTTTTGGGGTTTTTAACAACCAGGGAAAAAGATACAGGCAGTTCAGAAGACTCACAGAAAACAATCACAGGCACAAGAACAAGCCAGATTGATAGCATTAGCCTTGGGAAATAATCTGTCTCCCCAGACATATAAGAAACTGCACCCTCAGAGGAACCCCAGGCAGAAGAAAGAGGACTATCAAAGAGCCCCAGGTTACTCTTGACATGGGAAATAAAATATTACCTTTCTTTCACATATTGGGGCTTCATTTCCTTCCTTGATTGATGACTCTGGCCCTCTTGCTAAAGAAACTTGTACAGTAACCAGTGTCAGTGAAAACCCAGAACCAAAGGATTCCCTGAACCTTTAGCATGTGGTTTGGGAAACTTAATTTCTCCCTTAGGTTTTCTTAATTGTTTTTATATGTTCTATTCCCTTGCTGGGAAGTGATTTCTTTAACCTCCATGAATGCAACTCTCCAACTGATCCTAGAACAAAGACTATCTTTTATAAGGGAGTTAATTACAAAAGAGTG
This sequence comes from Pedetes capensis, assembly GCA_007922755.1. Lineage (NCBI taxonomy): Eukaryota > Metazoa > Chordata > Mammalia > Rodentia > Pedetidae > Pedetes > Pedetes capensis. The sequence continues at coordinate 189,565 of VMDO01001600.1, forward strand.
CCAAATGGGTTCTATATCTAGAGACTCTTTGTGGGCTTAAAGTAAAAATTTCCCAAACTACATCAGGGATATGTAATTAAAAACATGCCTAACCTCACAACCTAAGCAGGTTAAGGTGTCGACTACCATGATCAATCAAGGAGATCCAACAGCAAAGGAAAATGGAGGACTAAGACCCAATTCGCTGGGATTTAGCTCAGTGGGTAGAGCGCTGTGCTGCAGTCTCTGAGGCCCCGAGTTCAATTCCCAGCACCACAAAAATGGGAGAAGGGCCTGGCAATCTACTCCCAAGGCAATCCCGAAGCACTCAGCCATTGAAAACCCTATGAGGGTCGCTATGAGTTGGATACCGACTTGACAGCACCTAACAACAACAACAACAACAACAACAACAAGACCCAATTCAGGGTTCCCTTCCTATCTTTTATTAGATAAAAAGATAGAAATATAAAAGGTTAAAATGTGTTACAAAGAGGTTTATAAAATGATGAATATGTATGAAATTAAATTGGCTATGGTTAAGAATTCTATATCTAGAGTTGTAAGGCTTTCTTAAAATATTTATCTTCTTTAGTTGTTGTTGTTAGGTGCTATCAAGTCATGTCCTACTCATAGCGACCTTCTTAGGGTTTTCAATGGCAGATTGTTTCAGGATTGCCTTGGGAGTGAGTTGCCACAACCTCCCATTTTTGCGGTGCTGGGAATCGAACTCGGGACCTCAGGGACTGCAGAGCGGCACTCTACCAACTGAGCTAAATCCCAACCCCATCTTCTTTAGTAAGAGTTACAAAAACCCAGATTTAAGTGCCAAGGATTTTATGCATTGTCTAGTTGGCTGCACTTTCTGATGATTTTGTCAAGCTTCTAACTACTGAGGAAACTGAGTCTTAACCAAGTCAAGCCCTATGTAAGTATATGTTTGTTTTAAAATCTTGGAAGATCATTTTATGACTCTAGTTAAGTGAATAGTTATTATCTTAAGTTACAACAAAATGTTTGGTATCATATATGTATGACTAAGAGCTAAAGGTGCTATATGTATAAGCTGTAGTTAAATGTTATGTCAAGGTTGGAAATTAAAATCCATTACTCTTTTAAGTCTAGTAACACTGGACTTCTGGGTATTCAGCAACCACATGTTGGAAGCCAACGCTAATCAGGAAAATGAGGCTAAGAGGACAGCCAATATTTTTGCCCTTGCCCCACATAGCCAGAATCCACAGAACAACAGGATGCCTCAAAAGACCTTTATAACTTCAATAAGTCACCCATCCTCTTGATCAGAGAGGCCATGGGTACTCCTGAGGTTGACTCTGAGCAGTACACTTTCTGAAAGAGGAGAGTTACTACAGAGGTCAGTGTTCCCCTGATGCTTCCAAAAGAAGCCACATGGTCAGCAAGATCCTCACTCATCCCAGAAGATGGCACAACTGGTAATGGAAAGACTGAAAGGGCCCATGGGCTCCTTATAGGTTCCCAAAGCAACCCTAAGGAGACTTGGCTGACCTTAAAAGCAAAGGCAAAAAAGTGAACTTTTGGCATCCTACATGATCTTAAATATCCAGCAGGAAAGTATAACAAATATGAAATAATTAGTAATAAAAAACAGGAGTTGAACTAAGATCCAAAAAAAGCTTGAAAGGCTATGCCAAGTATAAAAATCTACTTCAAAGGACACTGGTAAACAAATTGCTCAAAAAGGCTGCAATTTTCTATAATCTCTAGCCACATCTGTGGCAACTTAAAGGTCCCCGGTCCACTCACTGTTATCTTTCAGTTCATTTAAGGGTGGTGGTGGTGTTAGGTGCTGCTGAGTTGAGTCCAACTCATAGTGACTCTCATAGGGTTTTCAATGGCTGATTGTTTTGGGAGTGGGCTGCCAGGTCCTTCTCCTATTTTTGTGTCGAGGGTCAAACCCAGAGACTCAAAGAGCACATAGTGGCACTCTACCAACTGAGCTAAATACCAGCCCAAAAGCCTTGTCACTTAAAGCACTTAAAGGAGACATTACCAAATCTTATTAATTATATCAATGGCTATCAAAATCTAGAAAAATGTTCATAATAACCCAGAAGGTGGAATCAAGCCACTAGCTTATTTAATTCTATACAAAAGAGGGGACATTCCAGGAGAAGACTTGCAGTTGGATTTCACTCAAATACCTCCTTAATAATGATATAAATATTGTTTTAGTGTTTACTGATACCTGTTTAAGGTGGATAGAGGCTTATCCCACCTGAACTGAAAAGGCACAAAAATCTGCCAAGGCCCTTCGGAAAGAAATTACTCCTTTCTTTGGGCTCCCAAAAACTCTCCAAAGTGGCAATGGGCCTGCTTTATCTCTAAAATAACTCAGGAGGGCTCACGGGCATTAGACATAACCTATTATCGCCATTCCTCCTTGCATCCTCAATCATCAGGAAAAATTGAAAGAGTAAACTTGCATATTAAAACTAACTTAGCCAAACTATGTCAAGAGACCTCAGAGACATGCTTACTATTGCTCCTAATCCTTATTAAGGATCCGAATCATCCCTCGGGCCTCTTTATAGCTTAGCCCATACATAATGCTTTAATTTCAGGTCTTTTTAAAATTTATAACCCAATAATCAATCCAAAAACTCAAAAATGATAAAGTATATAATCAATTTAGGACAGGTACAGAAAGCATTGACAAATATGAAAATAAAGTTCTCCCAACTCATAATAATAAGGCTTAAGAGCCAAACATACAGCCAGGAAACCATGTATTGCTAAAGACCACTTGTATTGTTGTTAAGTGCCATCAAGTTGAGTCTGACTCGCAGCAACTCTATGTTCAACAAAATGAAACACTACTCTACAGTATGCCAGATGCACAATCTTTTAATGCTTAAGCCCATTGTTACAGCCACTGTGTCAATCCATCTAGGAGAGAATCTTTCTTTCTTTCTTTCTTTCTTTTCTTTTTTTTTTTTTTTTTTGTTGTTGTTGTTGTTGATCTGCCACTCTCCAAAACATGATATCCTTCTCCAGGGATTGGTCTCTCCTGACAACATGCCCAAATTATGTAAGATGCAATCTAGCCATCCTTGCTTCCAAGGATCTCTCTGGTAGCACTTCTCCTAGGATGGATCTATTGGTTCTTTTGGCAGTCCATGGTATATTCAAGATTCATCTCCAACACCATAATTCAAGAGCATCAATTCTTCTCCTGTCTCCCTTATTCACTGCCCAGCTTTCACAAGTACATCATACAACTGGAAATACTATGGTATGAATTAGGTACACATTCACCTTCAATATGACATCTTTATTTTTCAACACTTTAAAGAGGTCTTTAGCAAGAGCTTTTCCCAATGCAATGCTTCTTCGGCATTCCTAACTATTCCTTCTGCCGATGTTATTTGTAGAAACAAGTAAAACAAAATCTTGGATAGCCTCATTCTTTTTCTGCATTTATCATGAAGTTGCTTACTGACCTAGTTGCAAGGACTTTTGTTTTCTTGATATTGAGGCACAATCCATACTGATGGGTATGTTCTTTGACATCCATCAGTAAGTATTTCAAATCCTCTTCACTTTTGGCAAGCAAAGATGTGTCATCTGCATATCACAGGTTATTAATGAGTCCTCCTCCTACACTTATGCCACATTCTTCTTCATAAAGTCAAGCTTCTTGCATTATTTCCTCAGCATAGAGACAAGATATGATGAAAAGATACAGCCCTGACCTGACCTACACCTTTCCTGACTTTAAACTAGGCAGTGTTTCCTTGTTCTGCTTGAATGACTGCTTCCTGGTCCACCAGATTCTTCATGAGTATAATTAAGTGCTGTAGTATTATTATGCATAATTTGTTGTGATCCACATAGTCATATGCCTTTGCATAGTTGATAAAACAGATAGACATCTTTCTTATATTCTCTGCTTTCAGCTAATATTTATCTGTCATCAACAGTGATGTCCCTGGTTCCATGCCCTCTTCTGAATCCAGCTTGATTTTCTGGCAATTCCATGTCTATATACTGCTACAGTCACTTTTGAATGATCTTTAGCAAAATTTTATTTGTATATGATATTGTTCAATAGTTTCCACATTCAGCTGGATCCCCTTTCTTGGGAATAGGCATGAATATGATCTCTTCCAGTCAGCTAGCCAGGTGGCTATTTCTAAATTTCTTAGCATAGACATGTGAGTACCTCCAGCGCTGCATCTGTTTGTTGAAAGATCTCAATTCATATTCCATCAATACCTGGAGCCTTTTGCTTCACCTTCAAGGCACCTTCCACTTCTTCTTTCAGTAGCATTGGTTCCTACCTCTTGAAATTGTTGATCGTCTACCAATTCATTTTGGTATAATGATTCTGATATTCTTCCTATCTTCTTTTGATGTTTCCTGCATCATTCAACATTCACCCTATAGATTCCTTCAGTACTGCCACTTGAGACTTGAATTTTTTCTTTAATTCTTTACACTTGTAAAAACAGGGAATGTTCTTCACTTTTGGTTTTCTATCTCCAGCTCTTTGTACATGTAATTAGAGTAATTGATGTCATCTTGAGCTACCCTCTGGAATCTTCTGTTTAGATCTTTAATTTTGTCAAGTCTTCCATTTACTTTACTTACTTGTCATTCAAGCACAAGTTTTATAGTCTCTCTTTACTCATAACTTGGTCTTTTCTTTTTTGCCTGTCTTTTTAATAATTTTTTGCTTTCCTAATGAATGATGTCTTTGATGTCATGCCACAACTCATCTGGTCTTCAATTAGTGTCTAGAACATCAAATCTCTTCTTGAGATGGTTTCTGAACTCAGATGGGATATATTCAAGATCATGCTTTGGCTCATAAACACTTGTTTTATTTCCCTCAGTTTCATCTTAAACCTGCAAATGAGTAATTGATGGTATGATCTACAATCAGCACCTGGTCTTGTTCTGACTTCTGATTATTAAGCTTTTCTATTGTCTCTTTCCACAAATTAGTCAATTTGATTCCTGTAGTGAGTTCCATGTGTGTAGTCACCAGTTACACTGGTGGGGAAAAAAAAGTATTTGCAATAAAAATGTCATTGATCTGACAAAATTCTATCATGTGATTTCCAGCATCATTCTGTTACCAAGGACATATCTTCCAACTACTGAACCTTCTTTCTTATTTCCAATTTTTGCATTCCAATCATCTGTAATTATTAGCACATCTTGATTGCATGTTTAATCAACTTCAGACTGCAGGAGATGGTAAAAATCTTCAGTTTCTTCATTTGTGGCCTTACTGGTTGGTGCATAAATTGAATAACACTCATATATTAACTCACCTTCCTTGTGGGTATATGGATATTATTCTATCACTGACAGTATTGTACTTCAGGACAGATCTTGAGATGTCTTTTTTGATGATGAATGCAGTCTCATTTCTCTTTGTCATTTTGGCACAGCATATCATGTCATTATCTGATTCAAAATGGCCCATACCAGTCCCCTTTAGCTCACTGATACCTAGAATATTGATGTTTTGTGCTCCGTTTCCCTTTTTTTATTTTAAATTTTCCTAGATTCATACTACATATATTCCATAATCCAATTATTAGTGGAAGTTAGGGTTGTTTCTTCTATTTTGAGTCACGCACATCAGCAAAAGGAGGTACCAGGGGCTTTGCTCCATTCCCATCATTAAGGTTGACCCTACTTTAAGGAAACAACTCCTCCCTAGTCATCTTTTGAGTGACTTCTAACATGGGAAGCTCATTTTCTGGCACTATATCTGACAGTACTTCTATTCATAGGATTTTCGATGGCTAATTGTGTTAGAAGTGGGTAGCCATGTCCTTCTCCCTAATCTGTCTTAGTCTAGAAGCCCAAATGAAACTTGTATACGAGTGACCCTTCCCATATCTGAATACCAGTGGCATAGCTTTTAGCATCACAGCAACACACAAGCCCCCACAGTATAGCAAACTGACAGGCAAGTGGGGTGCTAAAGAGCAGATCAGGGAATCCCCATCAGATCAACTTCTTCCTAGATGAAAGGGACCCTACCAGGTCCTCTTCAGCACACTCACTGCGATAAAACTGCACAGGCAGTCCTTATGCATCCATGTATCCAGAATAAAACCTGTGTCTTTTGAGTCTCCATAGCCTCAAGAACATCCTAAGGATAAAGCTGCCTATACCTGTGAACCATTAGAAGATCTAAACCTTCTCTTCAGATGATCAAAGAAGATAGCAGCTTCACTTCTCCCTGATGAATCACAGTCCGCCAATCTCCAAACTCAAGCATTTTCCTATTTCTATAAGGTCAGATATGTTGAAACCTTTGATCCCTGGATAGGTAGGGCTTATGCCCCTACTCAGCCTGTAGAAGCTTTAGAATTTACTTCATCAGCCTTCATCAACCCTTAAGATTAAGGGATCAGCCAGGCACAGTGGTGCACACCTGTAATCCCAGTGGCTTGGGAGGTGGAGGCAGGAGGATCACAGGCAGTCTGCGTAACTTAGCGAGACCCTGTCTCAAAAAAGTAAAAAAAAAAAAAAATGGGCTGAGGGTGCAGCTCAGTGGTCCAGCATTTGCAGAGTGTGCAAAGTGCGAGGCCCTGGGTTCAACTCCCAGTACCACAAAAAAAAAAAAAAAAAGATTAAGGAATCAAAGTCTTGGGGGGAAGAGGGAATGAGGCAGGATAGAAAGATAAGGAAATATGAGGGACATGGAAAGGAAAAGAGCTTTCACCTCAGAATCTGCTTTGAGTCTCTCCTACTAAGAATCAGACACTTTGACACAACTGCCAAGAAAACTGCTGTGAGGACTACCTTCATAGAGATGTTAGTTTTGGGGAGACATTTTTACTAATGAAAATGTTAAAATAACAAAAAGCCATGCTTGGGGTAAAAATATATGGAGTCTTTGAGTTTGACCATTCTTTTCCCTCTGTGACTCTGTTCTTTGGGGGAAGCCCAGGCAACTTCCTTGTGACTTCTCATAAACCTATGCAATGAACACTACAATCTCATTTTACTAAAGAAAAGTTCATCCAATAGAAAAATTCAAACAATGGAACTTCTTTCGATCTTAGTACTTCCCTAGCCTTGACAGGGGACTTTCTAGGTGGAGCTTAGGGTTCACATCACACTAAGCACCCAAAGGTGGGCACCCAGGGCTGACATCACATGATGTATGCCCTAGGTTAAATAAAACTGTTGGGAACACATGCCCAAGGCCTTCTTTTCTTCATGTTCTTGGGATGCCTACTCTTTCCATGGTGCACTCTCTCCCTCTCTCTCTCTCTCTCTCTCTCTCTCTCTCTCTCTCTCTCTCTCTCTCTCCTTCTCTCCATCTCTCTCTCCACACATACACACATGTAATCTAAAGTGTGTTGTTAATAAACTCTATAACTTTGTTTCACTCTGACTCATTCTGAATTTTTTTTTTTTCTGTGACAAGGCCCAGGACAGAGATTAACCTGTGTAGAGGTTCCAACTAGGGGACCTCCTCAGGCTAGGCAGCCACATGGAGCTGCATCCCTCTGCTGAAGCATCAGTGACATTTGGGGGGGCTCATCTGGGATCCAAGAGTTGGAGCAAAGTTGGTAAATTTAACTGCTGAAGCATCTCTGCTTCTTTGCTTTATTTCTTGACTAATGTTCTTACTCTTTCCAGCTTAGTAACTGTACTCTTTTCATTAGGAAGCCAAGCCTGGAAATCTGGAGCAAATGCCAGATGATGATAAGAGCTACATTCTGCATAATCCAAAAGCCTCATTTTCCCAACCTCAAAGCCCATGTCCATGAGGGGTTAACCTATTTCTTTGCTTCTGATTCTACTTTAATCTAGGTTTTCCTCTCTCCTCTGGTCCAAATCCCCTACATACTATAGAAATGGCCATTTCCCTATACCTTGCCTCATGTCTCTTTCACTTAAACATTTGGCTGTAGGGGAGGTAGGGTTCCTTATCTTGTTCCATTAACTCCCCCTCCCCCACCAAATTCCCCTAATCCCTCTCTTTTCTGTATTACTGTTAATATATGCCTGTTCATGTCCAAGACTCAGACTTTTGGTATCCCAGAGTTTAGGTTTTCCTGTTACAAATGACTAGACTCTTGGGCTTAATTAGCTTCCAAAACTTTGTCTCTTCTCCCCTAGCCTACCTGCCACAGCCAAGACAGGAAGGAAACTCTGAAAAAAGTGTTTTCTTTCCCTGGACACCTTTCCAGAAGGCCCTTTTCACTCCTACTTTGACCTTTTGTTTTATAAACTGTCTGCCCAATCTCAGCCATAATTTCCACTCTTGTTTTGGGGGAGGTAATGTTCCTTATCTTCCCTTTCCCCATGATGCCTTTGTGAGGCCCAATGTAAATGGGAACAAATATTTAACTTCATCTCCCCTCCCCCAGGCAGCATGGTCCAGGGTTAACTTAGGGACTTAAACTCTCCTGCTGTGTGGACCAGACCACACCTCATTCCTTTCAGCTGCCTATGATAGTAGAAAACCTCTATCTATTTTCTTAAATGGTAGCAGCTTCAGTAGCATCTCTGCCGCTCCCTGCCTTTGCAATATCCTACATCTCACCAGACATTATTTCTGTTCTTTCTCTTTGGGTCTTATGCAGACTGGAGGAATCACTTCCAAATTCTGTTTGATGTAACATGTATAACTCAGTGAAGCCCCTAGCTACTCTGACCTTGCCATGTTCAGATTCTTACAGTCCCTCTTAGGTGGGATACCAAATTACTCGAGAAAGGAAAGACAACTAGTATAGACATGAGAACTTTGGCAAGCTGGCTGTATCAAGTTCTCAGACTGATGGAGGATGTTCATGACATCCATAATAACTGAGGTATCCAGCAGAGAGACCCCAAAGGAGTACCTCCCTTAGATTACTTGGGTAAAGACACAGATGCCTGCCTCCTAGGACATATTGTCCTCGCACAAAAAATTTAAATGTCAATTCCTAAGAATCCCCTTTTGGGATACTAATGAAATTGGAATAAATTGAATCTTTTTCTGTAAACTTAGTCCAGTAGCAGTACAAGCTAAGTGGTGGAGAAACTGGCCTCTAAGTGGCATTCTTTATTATACTATCCTACAATTAGATCTATTTGTAAGGAAAAATACTTAGAAATTGTTCCTGTTGTTAGGTGCCCTTGAGTCAGTATCCAACTCATAGTGACCCAACACACAACAGGCAAAACACTATTGTTATTGCTTCTCTGATATTTGTAGGGTTTTCAATAGCTGGCAGTGGGTTGTGGGATCCATCTCCCAAGCCTACAGCACCTGGTGTTCCCAGGCGGTCTACTGTCCAAGTACTAACCAGACCTGACCCTGCTTAGCTTCCAAGATCTGATGAGATCAGAGACCACAGTGGTACACTTGCAGGCCACTTGGAAATTAGACAGTGGAAAAATACACCTTAAAAGTAAAGTTGCAAAGGGAAAATTTCATTAGTAGGGGTGTCTTCTCTGCTTGATTAGCTTTTAAATTAGTGAAAGATAATCAGCTTAAGTCTCTGAATCAAGTCTCACCTTTTGACCTTTTTTTGTTTTTCTGATGGGTGGATACTTAAGAAGACCTTATGAGATTTAGGTTAAGCTCTTTATCTTTGAGATGTAAATGACCTTTTGTTTTCACTGGGGGATACTTAGAAGCACTTTCTCCTTGAATTGTAAATGCAAAACCAGCCCCATTCTTGAAGTGTTAATTTAGGATTTAAAATGGCTTGTTGCTAATAGGAAATAATCCAATTGGTAGTATAAAATTTTTGTTTCCTTTTTTGAAATTTATGAATGTATTATCTTTTGTGCTTGTGTTTATAGGTGTTTGCATGATAGTAACTCAGCTTAAACACCTAAAAATGCACTCTGATCTAATGTAATTGATATCCATTCCTTTACTTTCTTGTTGTTGCTGTTAGGTGCTGTAGAGTTGGTATCCAACTCATAGAGACCCTGTGTACAACAGGTGAAACACTATTGTCAGTGCTTGTCTGCTGTTCATAGGGTTTCCAATGGCAGATGGGTTTCCAATGGTGGATTGATTTTGGGGAGGGGGTTGCTGGGTCCACCTCCCAAGCCTACAGCATGTGGTGTTCCCAGGCAGTCTCCCATCCAAGTAGTAACCACGCCCAACCCTGCTTAGCTTCCGAGATCTGACAGGATTGGATCCCACAGGGCAATGGCTGCAGGCACTTTCTTGTTAGTTTATATTTAATTGGTTGCTGCAAGAAAGCTAATGAAAAATGAATCTTATTTTTAAGTGATATACAATTAAATTGGCCCACAGCTGTAGCCATGTGGCATCCAATCCTGTCAGATCTCGGAAGCTAAGCAGGGTCAGGCCTGGTTAGTACTTGGATGGGAGACCACCTGGGAACACCAGATACTGTAGGCTTGGGAGAAGGACTTGGCAACCCACTCCCAAAAATCAGTCTGCTCTTGAAAACCCTATGAATAGCAAAGAAGTACTGACAATAGTGTTTCACCTGTTGCACCTAGAGTCACTATGAGTCAGATACTGACTCTAGGGCACCTAACAATGCACAACATAATTAAATTTTTACAATCTTTTAAAAGGTTATTTTAAAAGATTTCCTCAGATTGAATTTTAATGTACTTATATAAAAGCAGACAAGGGGCTTGTCTCTCATTCATAAAAAAAGCAGCTTTTAGAATTACAGATTCAATTATTAAATCTCTTCCCCTTCCACTGGGGCCAGAACCCTTGAACCTTTACTTTGTTGCTGTTGTTGTTGTTAGGTGCCGTGGAGTCTGTATCCGACTCATAGCAACCCTCTGTACAACAGGGGAAACACTATTGTCAGTG
>VMDO01001601.1:0-49571 GCA_007922755.1 Pedetes capensis
CATGTGTTGTTTCTCTTTCTGAGCTTGTGTTCATTCACTTAAAATAATTTTCTCTAATTCCATCCATTTTGCTGCAAATGACCCTATTTCATTTTTCTTGATTGCTGAATAGTATTCCATTGTGTATATATACCATAGTTTTTTTATCCATTCTTCTGTTGAAGGGCACTTTGGTTGATTCCATATCTTTGCTATTGTGGAAAATTGATGCTTTTGAATTATGGTGCTGGAGACAAATATTGAATATATCATGGGCTGACAAAATAACTACCAGATTTGTCCTAGAAGAAGTGCAACCAGAGTGTTCCTTGGAAGCAATGTTAGCTAGACTACATCTTATGTATCTTAGACATGTTGTCAGGAGGGATCAAACCCTGGAGAAGGACATAATATTTGGAAGAATGGCAGATCAATGAAAAGAAGGAAGACCCTCATCTAGATGAATTGACACAGTGTCTGCACCAATGAGCTTAAACATAACTAAGATCATGTACCTGGCACAGAATTGGGGAGTGCTTTATTCTGTTGTACCTAGGGTCACTATGAGTCACACCTGACTTGATGGCCCCTAACAACAACAACAATAACAACAACATATGTGTGTGTGTATATAAAAATTTAGTGGAAGAATGGTTTAGGAATAAACCTGTATGCTTAGGGTCAATAGGCTTTTTAAAATTATTACTAAATGTTGGTGGGGTACAGAGTAATAAGTCTTGTGCTATATTCATTATACAACTGTTAAATCACTGTGCTTACACATTCATCAACTCACATATTTTATGGAAGAGAAGGAAAGAAGAAAAAGTAGGAATTTAGTTAATATGTAATAAAATTGTATGCAATCATGGGTTATACTCTCATTGAATTTTTTCATTTCTATTTTTGCCCATGTATTCATATAGTTGCATCATATATTTGAGATATTCTTTTCTCCCCTCTTTTACCCCATTCCCCTACCTCTGCTCCCACCCACTGGTCCCCTTTTCCCTTTTTTGTACTCTACTTATATTTTCCCTTCTTAGAAAAATATGATTGTTCATTTTTATATATCTACATAAGTATAGTTTTTTTCCATTAAGTTAGATTTCGTTCCCACATATGAGTGAGAACCTATGGTATTTCTGTTTGTGACTGGGTTAGTTTGATTAAGATGATGTTCTCCAGTTCTATCCATTTTGCTGCAAATGAAAATTCCATTCTTTTCTATTGCCAAGTAATATTCCATTGTATATATATACCACCATTTTTCAATCCACTTCTCTGTTGATGGACATATTGGTTGATGCCATACCCTTGCAATTATGAAGAGTGCTTTATTAAATATGAAAGTGCAGGTGTTTGTGTGGTATGATGACTTATCTTCCTTTGGCTATAGTTAAAGGACTGGCATAGCTGGATCACATGGCAGTTCTATTCGTAGCTTCCTAAGGTACCTCCCTCTTGATTTCCAAAGTGGTTGAACTCATTACAGTCCCACCAGCAGTGAAAAAGTGTTCCTCTTTCTCTGCATCTTCACTAGCATTCATTATTATTTGTTTTGTTAATCTTAGCCATTCTTCCTGGAGTGAGATGGAATCTCATTGTTGTTTTGATTTGCATTTCCCTAATGGCTAGGGATATTGAGCATTTTTTCATGTGTTTCTTGGCCATTCATACTTCTTCATTTGAGATTTATCTGTTCAGTTCCATTGCCCAATTATTTATTGGGGTGTTTGTTGTCTTGCTATTTGATTTCTTAAGTTATTTGTATATTCTAGAAGTTAGTTATCTGCCATATGTGTAAGATACAAAGATTTTTCTCCTATTCTGTGGACTCTCCATTTACTCTGTTGATTGCTTCCTTTGCTGTACAGAAACTTTTTAGTTTCATGTAATCCCACTTGTCAATTCTTGGTGCTATTTCCTGGACAATTGGAGTCCTGTTAAGGAAAAACTTGCCTATGACTATGTGTTGGAGTATAATTACTATTTTTCTACTAGTTTTAAGGTATTTAGTCTTATGTTGAGCCATCTTATCCATTTCTAGTTAACTGTCATGCATATTGAGAGATAGAAGTCTATTTTCAGTTTTCTGCAAATGGGTATCCATTTTTCCAGCACTATTTGTTGAAGGCCTGCAGCCATAGCCCTGTGGCATCTGATCCTGTCAGATCTCAGAAGCTAAGCAGGGTTGGGCCTGGTTAGTATTTGGATTGGAGACTGCCTGGGAACGCCAGATACTGTAGGCTTGGGAGAAGGACACGGCAACCCACTCTAAAAAAAAATCAGTCTGCTGTTGAAAACCCTATCAAGAGCAGAGAAGGATTGACAATATCGTGTGAACCCTATCAACAGCAGAGAAGCACTGACAATATTGTTTTGCCTATTGTATGTAGGATCGCTGAGTCTGCACCTAAGAACAACAACAATTTGTTGAAGAAGCTATCTTTTCTTCACTGAATGTCCTTAGCACCATTGCCAAAAATCAGGTGGTTGTAGTTGTGTGGTTATATCTCTGGATCTTTGATTTTGTTCCATTGATATTTAAGCCTATTATTATTAATTTTTGCCAATACCAAGCTGTTTTATCCACTATGGTCCTGTGGTAAAGTTTGAGATCAGATATTGTGATATCTCCTGCAATGTTTTGGGTGCTTAGTATTGTTTTGGTTACATGTGGTCTTTTGTGCTTCCATATGAATTGTAGAGTTGTTTTTTCTATTTCTGCAAAGTCAGTCACTGAAATTTTGATAAAGATTGCATTAAATCGGTAAATCACTTTTGTTAAAATAGCCATTTTCACACTATTAATTCTCTTGACACATGAGCGGGGGGGGGTCCTTCCATTTTGTAGTATCTACTGCTATTTCTTTCTTTAAAGTTTTGAAGATTTCCTTGTAGAGGTTTTTAGAGTCTTTGGTTAGATTAACTCCTAAGTAGGTAATTTTTTGGCCTGTTATTGTGAATGGGATTGTTGTCTTGATTTCCTTCTCTTCCTGTTCACTATTGGTGTGAAGGCTACCAATTTTTGGGTACTGATTTTGTATACTGCTACTATGCCAAAAGAGATAATTATATTTAAGAGTTTTCTAGTGGAATTTATGGGATCCTTTGGTAGAGGATCATGTCATCTATGAATGGGGATAATTTGACCTCTTATTTCCCCATCTATGTTCTTTTAATTTCTTTTTCTTGACTGATTGCTCTGCCTAGGACTTCAATCAATTACAATATTGAGTAAGAGAGGAGAGAGAACATATCCTTGTCTTTTTCCTGATATTAAAGGGAATGGTTTCAATTTCCCTACTTAATATGATGTCGGCTGTAGGTTTGTCATAAATGGCCTTTATGATGTTGAGATAAGATCCTACTATGCCCAATTTCTTCAGGAGTTTTATTATGAAAGGATGTTGCACTTTGTTGAAGGCCTTCTCAGCATCAATTGAGATGGTCATGTGATTTCTGTCTGCAAGTATCTCGATATGTGGAATTACATTAACTGATTTTTGTATGTTGAAATAGGTTTATACCTGTGGAATGAAGCCCCCTTGATTGTGGTGTATGATCTTTTTTATGTGTTGGTGAATTCAGTTTTCCAGAATCTTATGGAGGACTTTTGTATCAATGTTCACCAGGGAAATTGGTCTATAGTTCTCTTTCTTTCAAGAGTCTTTATCTAATCTTGTTATCAAGGTGATACTATCTTCATAGAATGAGCTTGAAGCATCCTTTCTTTTTGTATTTTATGAAATAATTTGAGGAGAATAGGTATTTTTCTTTGAAGTATTAATAGAATTCAGATGAAAACTCATCAGGACCTGGGCTTTTCTTTGTTGAGAGGTTTTTTTTTAAATTGTTACCTCTAATTCAGTGAATGTAATGAGTCTACTTAATTTTCTTGTGCCCCTCAGATTTAATTTTGGTAATTAATATGTATTAAGGAATTTATCCATTTTTTCTGTGTTTTTGGTTTTTTCAGCAGTACATTTTCTCAAAGTCATCTTTGATGTTGATGTTGGTATCCATCATTATGTCCCCTTTGTCATCTCTGACTTTTAAAATTTGAGCATTTTCTGTCTTTCTTTTGGTGAATCTGGATAAGGGAGTGTCAATTTTGTTGACCTTTTCAAAAAACCAGCTCTTGGTTTCATTAATTCATTGTAATGTCCTTTTAGTTTAATTCGTTGAATTGTCGTTTTAGTTTCTGATTGGTTAACTTTTTTTTTGTTTTAAAATTTAAACTTATATTTAACAGATACAATAAACATAAAAGTTACACATATTAATGGGGTATCATGTAATGTTCAATGTATGTATACATTATGTAATATTTAAATCAGGTCAAACATTTATCCATTCAAATACTGTTTATTTCTTTATGGTAAAAAAACCTCAAAATCTTTTATTATAGCTTTTTTTCAAATTGATTGGTTGATTTCTGCCTTCATCTTGACAATTTCTTTCTGTGTACTCCTTTTGGGGTTGGCTTTTTCTTGGCCTTCTGGTGCCTTAAGATGTGGCATTAAGTTATTTTATTGGACCTTCCCTAAATTATTGATGAAGGCACTCATGGCTATGAACTTCCCTCTTAGAACTGCCTTTGTTTTATCCCATAAATTTTGGTAGGATGTGTTTTCATCCTCATTTGATTGTAGGAATTTTAAATTTTCCTCTATGATTTCCTTGATGACCAATTGCTCATACAGAGAAGTGTGTTATTTAGTCTCCATATATTTGTAACATTTTTGAAAATTTTCTTGCTTTTGAGTTCTAGTTTTATTCCATTATAATCTGATAAGGTATAGGAAATGATTTCATTTTTTTTTTGTATTTGTTGAGGCCATTTTTGTGTACTAAAATGTGGTCCATTTTAGGAAAAGTTCTATGTATTGCTGAGAAGAAATTGTATTCTGCTTCTGTTAGATGGAATATTCTGTAGACATCTGTAAGATCCAGTTGGTCTATGTCCATTATTTCTCTGCTGATATTTTGCTTTGATGACCTGTCTCTTGAAGAAAGTGAGGTATTGGGATCCACAATTATTGTGCCTGGCCTGATGTGTTCCTTTATATCCAATAAAATTTATTTCATGAAGCTAGGTTCTCCTATATTTGGTGAATTAAATATTAAATATCATTATATTTTTGTTTTTTTCTGATTAGTTTGGGCTTGAGGTCTAAATTATCAGAAATTAGTATCATTACTCCTGCTTTTTTTTTTGGCTCCCCCATGCTTGGTATATTTTTTCCCAGCTTTTAACTTTCATACTCTCATGGTCTTTGTGGATGAGGTGAGTCTCTTGAATCCCTCTTATTGAGGGTTTTTGTTTTTTAATCCACTTGGTAAATTGGTGCCTTTTGAAATGTCAGTTGAGACCATTTATATTTAGGGTAATATTGAGAGGGGCTTATTATTCTGCATCATTTTGGTGTTTTTTTCTAGTTTTTGATCTTATTTAGCCTGTTGTATTCTTGAGTTCCCCTCATATCTGTTATTATTCCTCTGATCTTGCATTTGATGTTGTCTCACTACTCCTGTATATCGTGTTTCCTTAAGGATCTTCTGCGTTGATGACTTGGTGGTCATGAATCACTTAAACTTGTCAATATCATTGAATGTCTTGAACTCTTCATTTATTTTAAAAGATAGCTTTGTTGGATAAAGTAATCTTGGTCAGCAATTATTCTTTTCCAGAAGTGGAACGATGTCTTACCATGATTTTTTTGCCTTTAAAGTTGTTGAGATGCCAGTTGTTCTTCAGATCAGTTTGCCTTTGTAAGAAACTTGGCATTTCTCTCTTACTGCTTTTAAAATAGATTCTTTGACCTCAAGATTTAGCATTCCAATTATAATGTGCCATGGACAGGATCTGTTCTGGTCTATTTTATTTGGAGATCTGGATGCTTCAGTTGGATAGGTATCTATTTCTTCCCTTAGTTTTGGGATGTTTTCAGCTATTATTTCTTTGAAAATATTTCCTAACCCCCTAGTATTATTTTCAACTCTTTTATGAACCCCTTGAATTCATATGTAGGTTGTATTTCTTTGTTTTATCAATGATCTCCTGAAACTATTGATCATACTGCCTCATCTTTCTATCTTTCTTGGCACCTGATTGGATAAGATCTTTAACTCTTTGTTCAATATCAGAAATCCTGTTTTCAGCTTCATCTAGTCTGGATACTGAATATATACTATAATATTAAGTTGATTTATTTTTCCTTGTAATTCCAACATTTCTGTTTGATCCTTCTTCAGAATCTTGATTTATTTGCTGAATTTTTATTCTAAGTTAGATACTTTTTTGTTCAGTGCTTCAATTGCTGTCATTGTGGTGTCCTTGAGGTCTTTCAACATATTTATAAGCATGGTTCTAAATTGTTTTTCTGGCATCTCTAAGATCCAATTACTTTAAAATTATTCATTGAAAGGCTTTAGTCCATGAGGGCTTCCCATCTGACTTCATCTTTCAGGACTGTGTATTTTTATGTTGAGGCTTTCCCATTGCTTGATTTGGGTACAAGTTCTAGCTGATGCGAGAATGTAAGAAACCCAACTTTGGTACTGACAAACAAATTTTGGAGATATTGATTGACTTCTTCTTGTTAGGTGCCATGGAGTCATGCCCAACACATAGTGATCCTCATAGGGTTTTCAATGGCTGATTGTTTCGAGATTGCCTCAGAAGTGGATTGCCAAGTCTTTCTCTCATTTTTGCAGTGCTGAGGATTGAATCTGGGACCTCTGAGACTGCAGAGTGGCACTCTACCAACTGAGCTAACTCACAGCCCCACTGATTGACTAATGTAACCTAAACCAACTACTAGTTGGAAATTATGGTTAGGGAGGTTGGTAGAAGTTTTAAAGTCTAAGGACCTAGAGGGAGAAACAAAGTGGTGTAGGGAAAATATAGTAAGAGGCCATCAGAATTAACCAAATCTTCAGAGGCCTACAAAAAAACATCAAACATACACACATAAAAAAGAACCCAGAACTACTTCACCTGCTCAGAAAAAGAAAGAAAAGGAAAAAAAAAGAATAGAAAGAAATAGAAAAACAACAAAACTCATACTGCTTAATTTAGACTGTATAACAGTTACTCAGTTCCTTTAGATTTCTGCCTTCTTTCCAGACAGTGTCAAACAGCTGTCCTAGCCCTTCTTTTCCACCTGTGTTACAGCTCAAATCATAGACAGGGTGTATGCCATCCAGATCCTTCTACCGATTTGTGAGGTGCTCCCGTTTTGGTCCATGTGGCTAATGAAATACCAGGCTCCCCACCGGGTCCCCTAGTATAGCATCCTTGGTGAGGCACTCCATCCGTAGTCTATAAAGCTGGGCTAGGTTTGTCCACAGCCCTTACTGTGGACATCTGAGTTTTGCTATCCCACCACTGGCCCAGACCAATCTCCTTTGGGACTCGCTCAGTGCCCTAGCAGAACATGCACATCTTGTAGGTTCCAAGGTGTTAGAGGACTTGTGGTAACCCCCAGTATCTCAGGGCTCCCAGCAGCTCACCTTGGGGATTGTTTAATTAAGGACGCATGATTTCGAGCATTCTCTACATATCTGTCAGGAACTTTTAGGTATTACATTCCCCATAGACTCCTGCTTCTCACGGTGTTCTGTAGCTGGTCTTTGAGGTTGATTACTTAAATGGGCAATGTTCTGTGCTTCTTTGTGCAACAGCTCCTTAACTTCCCCAGGCTGCTGTGAAAGGCAAGCAAACAACAACAACGACAACAACAACAACAACAACAACAACAACAACAGGAGGAGGAGGAGGAGGAGGAAGAAAATGGTAATCCTTACTCTCATTATGCTCACTTTCACAGCATTATTGCTGCCCACAGGCTTTGGCCCTGTGATCCTGCAGTGCCCATTCCTAAGTCAGAGTCAGCTTTTCCTGTTCTGCTCAGCCTCTCAGGTGGGCCCCAGTTACCTGCATGGGTATATGTATTTCCCCATTGGGGCAGGCTTCGCTGGCCCCCCAGTCTCTTTCCCTGCAGCACCTTTTATTGAATTCACTCAGTAGCCACTGTCTGTATTAGCTGCTGCTGTCTGAGTTGCAAATTTACTCCTAAGAGATTATGGTGAGATCCTTTTTCCTTGAGTGTGTCAGACTCTGTGCTCCAACTCCACATGGATAGAGGCTCTCCCCACACACTCACCACGGGAGTGGGCACCTCTAACATGTCATCCTGCTGGTTTTCCATCCTAAAAGTTAGCTGCTTTTAGTCTGATGTAGTAGCACAATTCATTTTCCACTAATTTACGGTACCCTCCAGGACCTCTGTTCTGAGTAGAGATCGTATAGTCTGTTGGCAACGTTT
Source organism: Pedetes capensis (assembly GCA_007922755.1). Taxonomy (NCBI): domain Eukaryota; kingdom Metazoa; phylum Chordata; class Mammalia; order Rodentia; family Pedetidae; genus Pedetes; species Pedetes capensis. The sequence continues at coordinate 8,316 of VMDO01001601.1, forward strand.
TCTTCTTCCCCGGTTACAGTGTGGCTGTTTCAGTCTGCCATCTTAACTGGCTACATCTGGTCAGTAGATTTTTTTTCTGATAAAAATGCCAAAGCAATTCAATAGAAAAAGGAGTTTTTTTTTTTTTTCCTGCTACAAATTGTATTGGGACAATGGCATATCCATACACAAAGTACAGAAATCTTTGTCTTATACTATACATGAAAACTAACATGAATCATGGAAGTAAATGTATGAGCTAATATGATACAACTTCTAGAAGACAACAAAAGAGAAAATCTTCATGACTTTGGTTAGGCAAACATTTCTTAGATGTGAACCAAGAATGTTGTTGTGTTGTTGTTAGGTGCCGTGGAGTCGGTATCCGACTCATAGCGACCCTCATAGGGTTTTCAATGGCTTACTGTTTTGGGATTGTCTTGGGAGTGCATTGCCAGGCCCTTCTCCCATTTTTGCGGTGCTGGGAATTGAACTTGGGTCCTCAGAGACTGCAGCGCAGCGCTCTACCAACTGAGCTAAATCCCAGCCAAGAATAGAAGTCATAAAAGAAAAAAACTGATAAGTTGAATCTTATAAAAAGCAAATGCTTATGCCAGCAAAAGTCACATTAAGGAAAATGAAAAGATAAAGGATAAACTGGGAGAAAATATTTTCAAGGCATATATTTGGTAAAATGTTTGCAGGTAGAGTACTCAAAGAATTCCTACAACTAAAAAATAAGACAGACACCTCAAATAAAGATAGAATATTTGAATGTATTCCTTAAGGAATATATCCAAAAGCTAATAAGAAAAGTTGCTGAAAAATCATTACTCATTAAGAAAGTGAAAATTAAAACTATAATGAGATACCATTATATAATTATTAGGATGGGCGTAACTAAAAACATAGTGTCAAATATTGGTGAGGATATAGAGAAACCTTTTCATAAATTGCTGCTGGAAATACAATGTGGTACAACCATTTTGGGAAACACTTTGGTCGTTTCAAAAAGTGTTAAACATAAAGGTACCCTATTTCTTAATAACACTACTCCTAGTATCTACTCAAGAACAATGCAAACATAAGTTCACATATGACTGCATATACAAATATTCATAAGAGCATTATTCATAAGAATCTAAAACTAGAAAAAGTCTACATGTCCATCAAGTGATGAATGAAGTATATCTCTATTCAATGAAATACTATTCAGCCATAAAGAGGAGTAAACTACTCATACATGCTATACTATGTATGTGCCTCAAAAGCAATATGGTCAGTGAAAGAATCCAGACATTAAAGTCTACATCTCATTTGATTCTATTTATATAAAATTTCTAAAAACATTTGAATCTATAGAGACAGAAAACCTATCAGTAGTTGCCTAAGGCTGAGCACTGGAGCAGAGTTTGACAACCACTGGTCTTGGAGAATCTTTTTAGGGTAGTAGAAATACCCTAAAGCTGGATTGTAGTGATAATTTCATAGTTCTATTAATTTAGTAAAAATAACTTAATCATGTAGTTATAATGGGTATAGTTTATGTTCTATAAACATTATCCCGCAGCAACACTATTTTAAAGAGATGGTTTTGAGAGACAACTGACACCTTTTTTACACAAAATGGAAATCAAGATTCCAGTTTAGTAACAGAATTTTAACTGTCTTAAAAAATAAGCAGTAAATTTTTATTCATTCTTCTCTGTTTGCATTTTTATGTTAATATTTACAAATCATGTTTTGTAGGTGGAGCATGATATAGGAAAAGGAATTACCCTTTCAAGTTCTAGGTGAGTGTAACCCATATTAGAGAGAATTATCTTTTAGGTTGGAAAGGGATGTTGGACTTTGAGGATCAGGTTTGCCCAGTTTTATTACATTCATTTTTGATTGCCAATTTTCCAAGTTAGTCAGCCTTGCTTAACTTTCCTTTGGTTCAGTTCACCCTTACAACTTGACCTGGTGATAATTGTTAAACCACTGTTAACTACTGATATGTAGCAAAATATTTTTCTTTTTTGTTACCAGAATGGATGTGTCACAGTCACTTGCATTTATTACATTGGGGTCTGCATATGTGGGTCAGATAACATTAACATGACTTAAACATTAGCTTGGCGTAGTTTGGTTTGGTTTGGATCTCCTCAAACATGTTCTCTGTCTGTACATCAACTGTCTAAAACTCATTTGCAGGTGTCAGCTTGTCCCTTTCAATTAGATTAGATAGTGTGACTTGGGAAGCAGATTACTTATTAGCATACTGTCTGATCAATCTAATAAACTTTAATTCAGTTCCATTTAGCTTATTCCTCCCCGGGGCACAGTGTGACTTTCTCCAACTTGTTCAGGTAAAGCTGTGCTCTCACACACTCAGTGCAACCCACCTGAACTTACTCTACATTTTTCTCATAACCACAAGTTGCATTGGGTGTTACAATACACAGACTGCAGTTTAGTTTCTCATCTTACATAATTATTCATTTACTGAATCATCAGTTGTGCTTTTCCAGAAATTGTAACCACTGAGTTAATGTAGAAGCTATTAAAATTAATTATACCCATGGAAATGAATCCTCCAAGCCTTCTGAAAATTCTAATAGGGAAAACATAGCAGTTTGCTAGTCAAGGTTTTTGCTGCTTGGTAAAAAAGTCTGCAGCCCTAGCATCCAAGCATCAGATCCTGCCTGATCTTGGAAGCTAAGCAGGCTCATCCTGGTTAGTCCTTAGATAGGAGACCGCCTGAGAATACCAGGTGCTGTAGGCTAGGGAGAAGGACCTGGCAACCCACTCCTGAAACAGTCTGCCATCGACAACCCTGTGAATAGCAGAGAAGCACTGACAATAGTGCCAGGGATGGCACAATGTCAGAGAGTATTTCGAGCTCTTGTACATAGAGTTGTTGAGTCAGACTGGACTTGACAGCACTTAACAACAACAAAAGTGATCATCAATGCATGTAAACTCAGTAGACTATTACAGATATTGTAATTAGAATATATATTTAAAAAACCAGTGAAATTTAAACATAGCATGAGTATTCACTATTTTACTTTATTGTTTTTGGAGACAGGATCTCATTGTATAGCCCAGGCTGGCCTCAAACTCAAGATCCTCCTGCCTCAGCCTCCTGGGTGCTGAGATTGTAGATGTGTGCCACCATGCCTGGCTCAGTATTGTTACTTCTGAAATACTTTCCCAGACTTATGGTAATTTATAAACAGAAAGCTTTACATTCCTTTTTGTCGAAACTTTCTTCTAATATCCTATTTTCTCAGTGTATCTCTGCATTTGGGCTTATCATTGTTTTATTTTTGAATTTAGGAAGTTTGGGTGGAACAGTTAGTTTTATTAACAGTGGGGAAGAAGATGAACTCTGTCTTTGACATCTGCACCCTGTTTTCCTCCTTGCCACTTTTTAATAACTTAGCCAGGGTTATTATCAGACATAGATTCTCTGTAGAATAGAGGTGGGAATAGAGGATGTCAAGGATTCCTTGCAGTCTTGTGACTTATGATTTTTATGAATTAGTACCTAAAAGTTTTATTCCATTTATTTGCATTTTTAAATCAGAGGATAATGTTTAACCCAAATGTTTGAGTCACTAGAGGGACCCTCATCTAGTCCGCACAAAAGGTAACCACCTACTCTGTGAGCTTTGATCTTGGTTGTGCCCTCAAGACAGGGAACCATTTAGATAAACTTCTAAGCTCTTGCTTAATTTTTGGGTATATAACGTAGTTGAGTTTTCATCTTTGCAGTTTTAGTTCTTTACTGTAAATAAAGGAAAAATAAGGTGTAGCTTTAATAGTTAAAGAGAAAAAGAAGTGAGATTTTGTGATATTTTAACTTATTCCTTTATCTGTAGCTTCAGACTGTCTAAAACATCTGGTGCTAGACTTTACACAAGAGCAGCCATTTTTTCTGAATTTACCCATGTAGAGGAGAGAAATGATATGTTGTCTTTTACACACCATACTATTGTAATAGTTTGAAACTATTCTTCAGGTTACAAAAGCAGTGAGTAATGGGGTATGCATCCCTATTGAAGTATTTTGCTGGAGAGTTTTAGCCTTAGTTTCATAAAATTCTCAAATGAATTATTTTGCCTGTATAGACAATTCTCTTAAAAGGACATTAGAAATAAAGTGACCAAAATTGTATTTCAATTTCATTACAATTGCATAAATTTTAATGAAACCAGTGATAACTTCAATAGTAAAAATCAATTTAAAAGTGCATCTAAAAATAGTCACAAAAAGGTATTAATATCTAGCTTAACCTAGACAATTATAACAATGCACAGAAAATTTTACATATCTTCTGTATCAAAAATTCCATCTCTTTCCTGTTATTTGGTCTGCACAAAAGAGAAATCGACTTTCATAAAAAGCCAACATTCTTGCTTTCCCTCTTTCCCTAATTATATCGAAAGTCATTCCGAAGTCTGACTAGCTTTATGCATTCATTAACCTGATTCTCCCATGCAAATATTTAACAAACATGCAGGAAACAAATATTCAGACATCGATTGAATTAAACAAATATTCAGACATTGATTGAATTAAACTGAACCCATAATGCAGATTCCATATGCTGTTTATTTTGTCCCTACCTGAAGTGGATGGGCAGGTATAGGTTTGATTTTTTTTACACTCCCGGGGTTTTGAGCATCCTTTGGTGTAATTGATTTCCCTACAAACTGAGAGTTAGATAGACAAGGAGCATGTTTATTTAATTCTTAGTCAGAGAAATGGGCTGCAATATTATTATTTTTCTCTCTCTTTCTCTTTTTCTTTCCTTTCCCTTTCTCTCTCTCTCTCTCTCTCTCTCTCTCTCTCTCTCTGTCTTTCTTTCTTTCTTTCTTTCTTTCTTTCTTTCTTTCTTTCTTTCTTTCTTTCTTTCTTTCTGGGGGTTTGAACCCAGGGCCTCACACATGCTAGATACTAGGCAAGTGTTCAACCACTGAGCTGTACCACCACGCTTTATTTTTATGATTTATCTGGAGACAGGGTTTCCATAAGTTGTGCAGGCTGCCTCTGGCCTCGAACTCTTGATCCTCCTGCCTCAGCCTCCCGAGTTGCTAGAATTATAGGCATGTGTCACTGTGCCTGGAAATTTTCAGGAAATTATAAGGAAAGAGGATTTACAGAGAAAAAAGATGTACATAATACTCAAACACATTTTGTTCATGTTAATAAAAATGCTTGATATTGAGTGTGACATCCCAGTCAAAAATGAATATTTATGATTGCCTTGTGTCTAGTACATAGCCTGCAGTATAGCATATTCTCAATAAATAGTTTTTAAATAGAGGAAAAGAAGAAAACAAGAGGAGAGAAAGAAAGGGTAATAGTCAATCTTTTCAGATTCTATGTTTTAAAGGCTTGAGCAATAGTTATACACAACATTTTGGGAGGGACAAGAGAGAGGAGGAGGTGAGAGCAGGAAAAGTGGCAAGAAAGAACTTAGAAAAAGGCAAAGGGCAAGTTATTGATATTAATTCACATTATATTGAACTTTATTTTCCTTTGAGTTTGCTGTTTTATTCACTTGTTGTTGTTGTTGTTGTTAGGTGCCGTGGAGTCGGTATCCGACTCATAGCGACCCTCATAGGGTTTTCAATGGCTGTTTTAGGGATTGCCTTGGGAGTGGGTTGCCAAGTCCTTCTCCCATTTTGCGGTGCTGGGAATTGAACTTGGGACCTTGGAGACTGCAGAGCAGTGCTCTACCAACTGAGCTAAATCTCAGCCCTTTATTCACTTACTAAATATTTATTGAGAAAATACTATATTCCAGGTAGAGTCCTGGGCTGGGATTTAGCTCAGTTGGCAGGGTGCTGCTTTGCACCCTCTGAGGACCCAGGTTTGAGCCCCAGCATTACAAAAATGGGAGAAGGACGTGACAATCCACTTCTGAAGCAATCCCAAAACAATTAGCCATTGAAAACCCTAAGAGGGTTGCTATGAATTGGACCTGACTCAAAGACACCTAACAACAACAACAATGTACAGTCCTGGGCCCTGGGGATGCAACGTCAAGAAAGACTTGCTTATTCCTATTCTCAAGAGAGATACAGCCTCTTGAGGTAGAGAGAAGTAAACAAACCCTGACAGTGAGGGGCTGGAAGTGCTGTGACAGAGTCATGCACAAAGAACTATGCAAGCCCAGAAAGAATGCATCTAAGTTAGATTAAAAAAATATATACACAGAATTTACTATTAGAAGGCCACAAGTAAAACAAACCAAACCATGTAAAACACTTCTCTTTTCCAAGTTGGCCCACATAAAAAGGGAGGAATTTAATGAGGAAACTGAGTAACTATGTTGTACATTTTCAATCTTTTCAGCCTGCAAATCTCATTATTAATTTAAAACATATGGAGAATAAAATCATCATTTGTTGTTACGTTTCAATGCTTATAGATTGCTGACTAACTTATAAATGTATGTCCTGCATGACAATTGTGTAGTGTGTGTAATTTATCAACTTTTAAATGTTGTTCATTTTCTTTGATGATTTTACATATAACAGAAAATTGTTAATATTTCCCTGATGATTTTAACCAAACTGACAGATATTTTCTTAAGTTTGTTTTGTAGAGTTATTACTATTTTTTTCCTACTGAAGTAGTTTGCATTTGTAATGGTAGAATTGGTAGTTCCTAAAAAGATCAGTTCTATAGTCACAACGTTTTGTGGTTGTAATTCTGATACAAAGGTGTAGCCAGAATGTCTTTCCTCTCTGAGCATAAGGAGGACAGGACACACAATTCACTTACATCCCTTTCCTTGGTAGGCGGACGTAGTAAGTGAACAGCTGCCTCCCACTGTATGAGCTCTGCGCAAAATGAGAGTATGTTAAACAGCTGCCAGGTAAAAACAAATCCTTCAGTTTCAGTGGTGTTTTAGAGAGATGACCAAAGCAGCCCTGGCATGAATATGTTAACTACCGCTCTGGAGTAATTTTATAACCAAGGAAGCAAATATTATAAAAATAGAATTTTCATACATTACAATATAGAAAGGTATATATGATTTTAGCAAAATAATGTTAACATTAAGACTAATTACTCTAAATTTAATATAAGAACCATTCATCTATGGTACATAATAAGAGTAAAATAGTATCTATTCTTTCTATTACTCTAATTTTGCAAATTCATATTAACTTGATATAATATTCGACTTAAGGTAGCATCTAGCTTGGCAGGAGAGGGGCACTCTTAAGCAGCATATTAATTCATGAGCAGAGATATGCCAGGGATTGTTGAATAGATAACATAATGAAAATCCTGGAATTACTTCTAGCTTTTGCCATTATAGCTTCATCATTATAACAGAAGACTGGTACTAATTCTTTCTAGCAAATTTAATAATAATTAGGTAATTGAATCTCCAATTCATAGCATTTTTTCCTTTTTTGGTATCAGATATTTAAAGCTTCTCTGAAGCCTAAGTATGAGGAGTTTCTTAGGAATGAATCTTACTACAATTAAGCCCTTTATAATAAACTCACTTTCATTAGCTAGTGCAAATTGTCAGAATATTTTTACTGCTCCCTACATGCCATTTAATAATATGAGACATGTCTATTTTATTTATAAATTTATTGAAATTTAGACTAATGATTAAGGCATTTGTTTTATTATAAAATTTTATTTTACATGGCATTTATTATTTCTAATATATTTACTATATTCTTTGTCACTGAATCATAGTCATCTAATCATCCCTGTAGTTTGTGCAAATCCATGTCCAAGATTCACAGGTGAGTCTGTGATAAATCTCTTTACACTTTCCTAATTTCTAGACTAGGGAGGATAGAAGAATTTGACATCAGCTCATTTAATGTGACATGAAAACAATGTTCCAGATAAAAAATTCCCAACTTACAATAATAATACGTATAGCATCTTAACCAACAATTTATCATACTATGTCTATAAACAATAACCACTTTCAATGGAGATATGAGAACACAGAAAAGTTGATATGTAAGAGCTGTAAAAATACTTGGAAATTATTAATAAATGAAAACTATTGTAAGTCCTATAATTTTATTGTTTTGTTGATGATATACCTTCAGGGAGATTTAGAAATATCTGTTTTTCTAATCAATATCCTACATATTGCCAATACCATTGAGAAGAAAGAGTCATTGCAATTGCTAAGAGACTGTAAGAAATCCATTTTATTTTGTGTTTTACTTACATATACATGTAACCAAGACTGAGTCTGATCACTGTTTTAGTTTATGCAGTGTTATTATATTTGAAGCCATTATACTCCATGTAACATGAGTGTCTACCTGATTCTTGACTAACTCTGTGAATTGTTGCTTATTTATCCTGATCATCATTCATTATCTTCTCTGGTAAGAGTGTTCGTTCTCTCATTGTCCAACTGGTCAGTTCTTGCTAGGTAAATACAGAACTTAGTCATAGTCTCAGAAAAGTTTTCCCTTCTTCCCTCCAGATTCTGCTGCCTAAAAGGGTTAATTAATCTTTGCGTCTGCCTGTGCCTGGTGTAATTTCCTGGTTGCACTTGCCCCGTTGTATTTTGGTTTGGATGTCTTCCTGACCAGAATGTCTACTCTATCAGACTGAACTCCTTGAAGACAAGGAGTCTATCTTGGAAGACAAGAATTCATTTATCTTTTTCTCCAATGCCCAACACAATTTCTGGCTTGGCACAGGTAGGTGTTAATACACATTTGTTGCATCAAAAATTGATCATCTTTATTAAAAACAGATTGCTATAATATCTAGAAGTGATAAAGAAAGATAGATCACAAGACATGATATGATTAAACATCTTGAAGGACTCACATGACAAAGAGTGTAATACGCAAATGTTGTTGGAGGACCCTATGTTTCCTTAAGGTTTTTTTTTTTAAAGCAACATTATTTTATCTTTTACTTTTCACTGAGTTTAAAACCTATGCGACTTCTCACATCATCCTTTTTCTTTCTTTCTCTTTTTAATGAACAAAAAGGATACATCCTGCAGGAACACTCTGAAAACTTCATCAAGCTTCCAGACTTGAAGAATATTGCCAAGTTATGTACATCTTAAGATTTTCTCTTATAAAGCCAAGAAATGTGAAACTTATTAGCAGTTCTCATGTACAGTTTTATGAGGAAAAGGAAAATGCAGAAGTTAGTGTTCCTATGGCAATGAGGATTCAGTTCTGACTCCTTTCCCAGCTTTGCAACCAGCGAGCCACGGCTGTGGATTTCTCACACAGCCAGACAGCTGGCGAAGCCCCCCCCAGGACTGAACAGTTGCTTTGACAAAAATCTATCTATGTTGGATCTGCTTTCCTCTTTTCTTCTCTGTTAGTTCTAACTTTGCTAAATAAAAAGCCATGCTTTATGTACTGATAACTTGGTGGATTTTTCACAGAGATTGCTTTTCTTTTGTATATGTATAACTCCTTCATTTTACATTTCTTTTTGCTTGGCACCTGAATCAGCCTGCATTTTGCAGGCTTGTGTCATATCATTCAGAAAAGGAGCCTGAAAATGAGGGTGTCATGTCTGGAGCAGGAGCACAAACTCTCAGTGATGGCATTGTAAGGAGGCTCCATATCAGGAAAGGACCCCCGCAGCTGAAGCTGCATCTGTGGTGTTGGTGGAGTAGCAGCGTCACACCACAGAACTCAGTTTTGGATCATTAGAGGTTGTGGACGCAGCAAAAGACCTGTGACACAAAGGTGCTTCCCTCTCTAAAACTGCATCAATTTGGACTAAATTAAGATCCAATTCCCACATCTGTAAAAAATGGCAATTTTCGTACAATGACTAAAGATAGCTCCACCAAAATCCATGTATTTAATTACTTATGAAGGAGAAGTGCTATAAACATCAGGGATAAGGAGCAGGTGAAATTCTAGTTATACAGAGTTTAAATTAAGGGTAGTAGTTCTCTGTACTTTTTCCCTCACTTGTTAGAAGTTCAGAATAAGGTTTCCTCCCACTTTGAGGAACATTAACATAAAATAAAATAGACTTGGCTTTGATGCACTTATGGATACTTGTAACCACCATTACATTCAGGATACGGAAAAGTTCCCTGTGCTCAAAACATTTTCTCAGTATCTTCTGGGGTACTCTTAGTTCCTACCTGTGTAATTCCTGGCAATCTGTGTTGTTACAGTCTATTTCTATATTTTTTGGGAGGTTATATACATAGAATCATACAATGTGTTATTTTTGAGACTGGTTTCTTTCATTTAGAATGCTTTTGAGGTTTGTCTAAGTTGTTGCGCATTATCTGTTGTGGGCTCTCTGGATCCATAGGTTCTACCTCCATGGATTCAATCACCCATGGATCAAAAATATTAAAAAGGCACAATGGTGTACACCTGTAATACAGCTACTCAGGAGGCTGAGGCTGGAGGATCATAAGTTTGAGGTCAGCCTGGGCAACATAGTGAGAATCTGTCTTAAAATAGTAATAATAATAATAATAAAATAATAAATAGTGGCTGGGGATATAGCTCAGTAGTTGAGCACTTGTCTAGCATGTACCAGGTCCTGGGTTCAATAGCTCATACAGAAAAAAAACCAAAAAACAAAAAACAGAAATTCCATGATTGCTGATATTTACTAAGTAGCTAGGCCTACTATGTTTGCATCTACATTGAACATGTACAGATTTTTCTCTCTTGTCGTTATTTCCTAAACAATACAGTATAACAGCTATTTACCTAGAATTGCTATTGTAATAGATATTATAAGTAATGTAGAGATGATTTAAAGTACATGGGAGGATATACATATGTTATATGTGAATTCTACACCATTATATTTTTGTCAGCTTTTCATGTTGTGGGGACTTGGATGTCGCTAGGGTGCTGAAAGCTATTTCACTAGTATTTCAGATACCATGGTGGTTAAGTTTCAGCTGAGCTTCCAGACTAAGACACACTAGGGAGAAGGACTCAGCAGCTCATTCTTGAAACAATTAGCCATTGAAAACCCTATGAATAGCACTGTCAAATATAGTACCAGAAAATGAACCCCTAGGCCAGAGGGCATTCAAGAAACAGCTGGGGGAAGAGGTGTCTCCTCAAAGTAGAGTTGACCTTAATGATGGGAATGGAATAAAGCTCCTAGGACTCCCAGTTTCTGTTGTGGCATGAGAAGAAACAGAGTGACTGCAACAATGGGTTCATATATAAAAAGATAGTGTGCATGGCACAGTGTTGGGTAGTGTTATCTCCTGTTGTACTTAGGGTTGCTATGAGTCAGATATGACTCAATGGCATCTAACAACGACAACAAATATATATATATGTGTATACACATACATACGTATACACATATACATTGGTATTTAGTACAGTAGATAGAGCACAGCTCTGTAGTCTCTGAGCTGAGGTCCTGGGCTCAATTCCCAGCACCACCAAAAATGGGAGAAGGATGTGGCATTCCACTCCTGAGGCAATCCCGAAATAGTCAGCCATTGAAAACTCTATGAAGGTTGCTATGAATCAGACACGATTCGACAGTACCTAACAACAACAACAACAACAACAACAACAACAACTATATATATACATATATATATATATATATATATATATATATATATGACTTAAACAGCCACAAATTTGGTACTTGAAGGGAGTCCTAGAAACATTTCCTGGCAGATAGCAAGGGACAACTGTAGTTTCTTTTTATTGCTTAAGTAATATACCATTTTATGGGTGTGCTACTGTTTGTTATTTATCACCTAGCGAAGAACATTTGGACAGGTTGCATGTTCGGTAATTATGAATAGGATAGAGGTGTTAACAAATATTTTTGCATGGGTTTTGTGTGAACATGGATTTTCATATCAATTTACTTTCTCGGAGTGAGACTGCTACTTGTGAGAAACTGTCAAACTCTTCTCCAGAGTGGCTGTGCCATATTGTATTCTACCAGGCATTTATGAGCCTGCAGCTGTAGCCCTGTGGCATCTGATCCCAGATCTTGGAAGCTAAGCAGGGTCGGGTCTGGTTAGTACCTGGATGGGAGACCACCTGGAAACACCAGAAGCTGTAGGCTTGGGAGAAGGACCTGGCAACCCCCTCCCAAAAATCAATCTGCCATTGAAAACCCTATGAACAGCAGAGAAGCACTGACAATAGTGTTTCCCCTGTTGTACAGAGGGTCGCTATGAGTCAGATACCGACTCGATGGCACCTAACAACAACAACAACAACAACATTTATGACAGGTCAAGGAATAAGGTGTTTATAAAAGTCTTTGGCATTAAGTCAATGATTCCCAAATGTGGATTCTTCCTTGCTGCACCCTTCTTCCCTCAGGGCTCTTGATCAGGGACCTACATGATAATCAAAGAACATTTATTGTTGTTGCTAGATGCCATTGAGTCTGGTCCAAATCATAGTGATCCCATGTACACCAGAATGAAACACTCCCTAACACTGTGCCACATAACTGATTTTTTTAAATTTGAAGCCCATTGTTGCAGTTACTGTATCAATTCATCTAATTGAAGTTTTGCCTTCTTTTCATTGACTCACCACTTTCCCTTACATGACGTCCTTCTCCAGGGATTGGTCCCTCCTGACAACAGGTCCAAAATACATGAGACACAGTCTAGATATCCTTGCTTCCAAGGAACATTCTGGTTGTACTTCCTGTAGGACAGACCTGTTGGTTCTTTTGATAGTCTATGGTATATTCAATGTTTGTCTCTAGCACCATAATTCAAAAACATCAATTCTTCTCCTGTCTCCCTTATTCAATGTCCAGCTTTCACAACCATATGATGTCCTGAAAATACCATGGCATGAGTCAGGCACACTTTCATCTTCATTGTGACATCTTTACTTTTCCATACTTTAGAGAGGTTTTTTGCAACAGCTGTTCCCAATGCAACATGTCTTTTGATTTCTTGATTGCTGCTTCCATGGGTGTTGATTATAGAATCAAGTAAAGCAAAATCTTGGAAAACCTCAAGCTTTTCTCCATTTATCATAAATTTGCTTACTGACTCAGTTGTAAGGATTTTTGTTTTGTTGATGTTGAGGTGCAATCTATACTGAAGGCTGTGTTCTTTGATCTTTATCAGTGAATGTTTCAAATCCTCTTTCCTTTCAGCAAGGAAAGTCATGTCATCTGCATAACACAGGTTGTTAATGAGTCTTCCTCCAATTCTGATTCTATATTCTTCTTCATAAAATCGAAGTTTTCAGATTATTTGCTCAGCACAGAGATTGAATAGGTATGGTGAAAAGATATAGTCCTGACACACACCCTTCTTGATTTTAAACCAGGCAGTGTTTCCTTGTTGTATTCGAATAACTGCCTCTTGGTCCATGTACAGATTCCTCAGGAGTACAAGTAAGTGTTGTGGTATTCCTACTCTTCAAAGTGTTATCCATAATTTGTTGTGATCCACACAGTCAAATGCCTTTGTATAATCAATAAAACATATACATTTTCTGATATTCTCTGCCGTTGGGTAATATCCATCTGACATCAGCAATGATGTCCCTGGTTCCCCACCCTCTTCTGAATCAGGCTTGATTATCCTGCAGTTCCCTGTCTGTATACTGCTACAGTTCCTCTTGAATGATCTTTAGTAAAATTTTATTTACATAAGATATTAATGATATTGTTCAATAATTTCTGTATTCAGCTGGATTCCCTTTCTTGGGGATAGGCACAAATATGGTTCTCGTCCAGTCAGTTGGCCAGGTAGCAGTTTTCCAAATCTCTTGGCTTAAACAAGTTAGACCCCCAGTGCTGCATCTGTTTGTTGAAACATTTCAATTGGTATTCCATCAATTCCTGGAGGTGTATTTTGCCAATTCTTTCAAGGCAACTTCCACTTCCTATTTCAGTACCACAGGTTCCCAATGATATGCTACCTCTTGAAATGACTGATAATCCACTGATTCTTTTTGGTATGATGTGTATTCCTTTCATCTTCTTTTGATGTTTCCTGCATGGATTAATATTTTCCCTGTAAAATTCTTCACTATTACCACTCAAGGATTGAATTTTTTCTTTAATTCTTTAAGGTTTCCTATCTCCAACTCTTTGCATATGTCATTATAACATTTGATTTTGTCTTCTTGAGCTGCCCTTTGAAATCTTCTGTTTAGTTCTTTAACTTTGTCATTTATTTCTTTTATTTTAGCTGCTTGATATTCAAAGGAAAGTTTCAGAGTCTCTTTTGTCATGTAATTTGGTCTTTTCAATGTTTCCCATCTTTTAAATAACCTTTTGCTTTCTTCATGAATGATGTCTTAGATATCATGCCACAACTCGTCTAGTCTTCGCTCATTAGTGTCTAACGCAGGAAATCTGTTCTTGAGATGATCTGTGAACTCAGGTGGTATGTACTGAAGGTAATACGTTGACTCTTGTAAACTTGTTCTAATTTTTTTCAGTTTCAGTTTTAACCTGCGTATGAGCAGTTGATGATCTGATCCACAGTCAGCACCTGGTCTTGTTCTGACATTTGATATTGAACTTTTCCATCCTCTCTTTCCACAAATGCAGTCAATTTGGTTCCAGTATTTTCTATCTGGTGAATTCCATGTGTGTAGGCTTTCTTTATATTGGTGAGAAAATGTATTTGTAATGAAAAGGTTGTTGGCCTGACAATTCTATCATGTGATCTTCAGCATTGTTTTTGTCACCAAGGCCATGTTTTTGAAGTGCTGAGCCTTCTTCCTTGTTTCCAAATTTTACATTCCAGTCACCAGTAATTATTGATGCATCTTAATTACATGTTCAATCAATTTAAGACTACAGAAGCTGGTTAAAATTCTTCCTTATCTTTATTTGTGGCCTTAGTGATGGGTGTGTAAATTTGAATAGTAGTCAAATTAATTGGCCTTCTTTATAGACATATGGATATTATTCTATCACCAATAGCATTGTACTTCAGGATAGTTCTTGAGATGTCCTTTTTGATGATGAATGCAAGCCCATTTCTCTTTAGGTTGTCATTTCCAGCATAGTAGACCATATCATTATCTGATTCAAAATGGCCAATACCAGTCTATTTTAGCTCACTGATGCTTAGAATGTCAATTTTTGTGTGCTCAATTTCACTTTTGAAGATTTCTAATTTTAGATTCTTGCTATGTACATTGCATCTTCCAATTATTATTATTATTATTTTTATTAATAAATGTTATTGGGGTATAGAGTAGTAAGGCTTTTGCTATTTCCATTGTGCACCTATTACATCATTTTTGGTTACACTTACACCAACTTCCATAATTTATGAAACCCCTTGATTAATAAGTGGTAAAAATCATATGCAATTATAGATTATATTCTCATTTTTCTATAAATTCATGAAATTTTATCATGTAACTTGAGATTGTCCTCTCCCTCTTTTTAACCCTCTGTATTATTTCTCCTCACCTTCTCCCTTCCATGAACTTTGTTCCCCCTACTAGACCTGTCCCCACTTCATTCTAATCATATTTTCATTTCTTAGATAAGCCTGATTATTTTTCCCTTTATTGGTGTATGTTGGTGGGGTATAGAGTAATATAGCATTTGCTTTTTCCATTATGCAACCATTACATCACTTTTGGTTACACTTTTATCAACTTCCAAGGTTTATGGAACCTTTTGACTAATGTGTAGTAAAATTCACATGCATATTTGGGTTATGCTTCCCTGTTTTTCCCATGTACTCATAAAGTTGCATCATTTACATTGAAATTATCCTCTCCCCCTTTATCCCTCTACATTGTTTCATATGTAAATTTTTTTTTTCTTCCTTTAAGTTGGCTTTAGCTCTCAGATATTAGTGAGAACATATGGTATTTCTCTTTTTGGGCTTGGGTTTGTTTACTTAGAAAGATATTCTCCAGTTCCATCCATTTTGGTGCAAATGACATTGTTTCATTCTTTTTAGTTGTTCAGTAGTATTCTATTGTGTATATATACCACAATTTTTTATCTGTTCCTCTGTTAATGGACATCTTGGTTGATTCCATACCCTTGCGATTATTTAGAGTGTTGCCTTAAATATGGAAATGCAGGTGTCCTAGTGGTATGATGACTTATCAACTTTTGGGTATATTTCCAGGAGTGGTAAAGCTGGGTCATATGTCAATTCTTAGTTTTCTAAGGTATTTCCATATTGATTTCCAAAGGGGTTGGCAGCTCCAGTTATTAATGGATGTTCCTTCTCATTTTGAATCATGCCACACGAGCAAATGGAGGTCCTTGGGGCTTTACTCCTTTCCTGTCATTAAGGTCAGTTATACTTTGAGGGGGCAACTCTTCCTCAGTTGTTTTTTGAATGCCTTCCAA
The DNA here is from genome assembly GCA_007922755.1 of Pedetes capensis. Lineage (NCBI taxonomy): Eukaryota > Metazoa > Chordata > Mammalia > Rodentia > Pedetidae > Pedetes > Pedetes capensis. Next base: position 24,606 of record VMDO01001601.1, read on the forward strand.
CCTGGGTGGCTCATTTTCTAGCACTATATTTGACAATGCTTCTCTGCTATTCATAAGGTTTTCAATAGGTAATAGTTTTGGAAGTCAGCTGCCATGTCCTTCTCCTCAGTCTGTTTTAGTCTAGAAGCTCAGATGAAACCTGTGTTGTAGCTTTCAGCATTATAGTAACATGTCCATCTGATCTCAGAAGCTAAGCAGGGTTGGGCCTCACTAGTTCTTGGATAGGAGACTGCCTGGGAATACCTGGTGCCATAAGCTTGGGAGAGGGATCCAGCATTCTTCTCCTGAAACAATCTGCCATCAGAAACCATATGAGTAGCAGAGAAGCATAGACATAGTCCTGGGTATGGCAGTGTTGGGGAGTGTTTCCTTCTATTGTATACAAGGTTGCTATGAATCAGGCTAGACTCGACCACACCTAACAACAGCAAAAGCAACAGTTTCCCATGTTATGGCAAACTGACACACAAACGAGGAAAAGAACATAAGTCAAGTGGAAAACAGAATCCAAATTTAAACACAACTGAATAAAGAATCTCCTACCACCAGTCTAATCTCAGAGCTCAACATAAAGATGAATTGGAAAATATGTTTACACTTGGGGTCCAATTTTGACTTTTAAACTTTTTTCCTTCCAGTCTCAATCTTAGGCCATCCAAACTGAAATATATGTAGGAGCAGAAAGAATGATATTGGGGTGAAGGAGGAAGGAAAGAGGGAGAGAAAGAAATGGGGGAAGATGGGGGGAAGAAATGCGATAGGTGGGTATGTGGTTGTCAGATAAAACAGTAAGATGGCCCCTAAATTTTAATATCAGACAAATAGTAAATACTGTTTCAACATAAGTATGTCTCAACTATTGCATGGGCTGTACTTATACAAAATTATTTATCTCTTATTTGATATTAAAACTTAACTAGCCATTCTGTATTTTTATTTGTACATTTGGCAACTCTAATTGGATGCCAGCCTGCAGCCGTAGCCCTGTGGCATCCGATCCTGTCAGATCTCGGAAGCTAAGCAGGGTCAGTCCTGGTTAGTACTTGGATGGGAGACCACCTGGGAACACCAGGTGCTGTAGGCTTGTGAGACAGACCTGGCAACCCACTCCCCAAAATCAATCTACCATTGAAAACCCTATGAACAGCAGAGAAGCACTGACAATAGTGTTTTCCCTATTGTTTGTAGGGTCGCTATGTGTTGGATACTGACTCGATGACACCTAACAACAAGTTGGATGCCAAGAGAGTGTACAGTCCATTTACTTATCCACCTACATGGTGCAGAGGGGAAGGTGAAACTGTCGCCTTCCCAGTGGCAGGTGCTACCTAGTCTGAGATAGAAGACCAAATAATTCATAGGTCTTGAGAGTTTACTTTTAAAGAAAGCAACACTGCTCAATAGTAAATTATATTTTGATGTTAAGTCTTGTGTACAGACTAATCTGATCAGCTTCTTTTTGGGGCAAGGAGTTCATGAGGGAGGTGGTTCAAGGGAGAGGAATCAGAAGAACTGCTCTCTGTCGCCTTATATGTCCTTCTGAGTGTCTCTCTTTACCTCATTTCCATTCCTTATTAACGCAGAAGAACTAGGATAATTTGATAAAATGTTTTCTTCTGTTTTCTAGCAAAGATTCTAGAAAGGAATTACTACATCTGTGAAATGTAGTGGACAATTTATTTATTTATTTATTTATTTATTTATTTATTGACTAATTGATTCATTGTTTGATTAAATGCTGTGTAGTCTGCCTGGTGATGCAACCTGGCATTTTAATAATAGTAGATGGGATTAAGTCAGATACTTAGAGAGCTCTTGTAGTTTTTAAGTATGGTAAGGCTGTTTCCCTACTAATGGAGAAAGCCATTTAGTGACTTCACTTCTCAGGACTTTCTGGACCTGGCCATATATCTGGCCAGGCAATAGAAGATCTCTACTTGTTGGGCAATCATCCATATTTATTGGATCCTTTGTAAAATTTGCATAGAGTAATTCCTGGCCATAGGAATAGTAGCTGCTCAACTGATAGAGAGTTAAATTCTTAAGCTTTATTAATAGGAGTAGAACATCCTTAGAGGGAGTGAGTGACAAGCTTGCTCTATTTGTGCTATGGAAACACAGGGTACTGTGCCTAGCTTGGGAGCATATGTTGCAGATGACATTTAACATATTAGAAATACAGTGACAGCAATAAGCTACTGAAATGAAAGACAGGTTAAGGTATTGGATAGGGTTGTCCAGAAAAAGACTTTTATCTTCAAATAATCTCTCACACAGGATAAGGTTTGGGCTTATTCTATATTACTCCCACAAAAAAGTCTTAACTTTTGTGAATCCTAGACAATTTTGTGAATCGGTGAATGCTTTTGACGTTTGATGCAGAGAAACGTGTGAATCAGAAACTTTCAGGAACAATATGCATCCATTGTTAGGAAGCCCACAGATATGCCATCTTCATAGAGTGTAAATGTAGAAACACTAGAGTAGCAGATCTCAATTTAGTCACTTTTAAAGAATTTTTTAGTCGTCTAAGTTTTCTGGAGCTGAAATAGCCTACTTCAGACATTAATAAGCTTCCTATCACTGCACAAGTTTAAGTGGAAGTTGGGTGGCCCTTTGATGGTTAGTTTTAAAAGGAGTCTTATAAATACAGTGGAATTTTGTCTATATGAACTCCAGTTCCTTTAAAGTCTTGAGAATCAATTAGATTCCATGAGTTTTATAGTGAAAGCCTCATATAACATGATTGGTCTATAAGGCATATGGTAATCCTGTTCACAGACATTGGCATTCATGTATGGCTTTATAGAGTATTTGATTTATTTTAGGTCTTTTGCTTGATTTCCTCTTGGTCTGCCCCATAATTTCATTAGCTCCATTTGGAGTTCTTTTGGGGGCTGGCTGTATGGACCCATTTTGATTGCAGTTATAAAGCTTTAAAACTGAAATATAAAGTCATGTGCTAGTTATCACATTTCTTTAGCTCATTACTTCCTATGTAATAGAAACTGGAGTTTTTGAGGATGATCTTATACAGAGATCTGCTTCAAGGTCACTCTGTGATTCTTTCAGCTTTGTATAATCATATTTTCAAGGAGTTTCAAGCTAATTGCTGTAATGACCTTATATTGTTTTGCTGAGAATGAGCAGGAGGGAGGGAGGGAGATGGGGTGTGGTGTAGGGGAGGAAGAAGAAGAAGAAGAAGAAGAAGAAGAAGAAGAAGAAGAAGAAGAAGAAGAAGGAGAGAACATTTTAGCTAGAGCCTCTTAACCCAGACTTACTACATCACTAAACTAAATGGACAGATTTAATGTCCAGTTTTCAATCGTTGAGAATTCTCTTTACCTCAGAAGCCTAAGTATTGTTTAATGATGATTACATTGCTTGGGGATTCCAGATCAGTTTGGGGTAGAACCATGCTTATCTTGTCCAGAAAAGGCACAGAGAAAGAATGAATAAGGTCATCTCTCAAAAGTTAGACATCTCATTGAAAATAGAAACCAAGGGATATCTTGCTGTAGAAGCATTTGTTGTTGACCATTTATAAGGCCTCAAATGTGTGGTAAGGTTTAATTTATACTTAAAATATACTGAGTAAATGTACCATTAATATTTTCATTTTCATGAACTGGCAGGTTGCTTCAGAGATTTCCCAAAGTAGATTTTCTCACAGGAAAACAACTGGTACATGAAATGCCAAGAAATTGCTGGGCATTATCATAGAGTATTAGTCAGGAGAACAATGTATGGAATTTTGGAATCAGAGACTAGCTAGAGAAGGTGCAGCAAAGGGCACCTGATCTGATTCAAGAAAATGTAAGTACTGCCATCTGAGGACAATCTAAAAATACATACTCTCATCTGTCTGGCAATATGTAGGCTAAAATAAAAAATGATTGATGCCTGTCAAATTAAGGAAGTTATATAAAATTGGAACCAGACTTAAATGCAAATGAACTAACATATGTGAATGATATTTAAATAGTTCCTGGAACATAGTAGGTGTTCAATAAATGTTAATTCTCCTCTTGTGCTAGCTTCTTTTGAAGTTTCAAAAAGGAAATTTAAGTGCAAATAAAAAATATAATTTGCTGCAGGTAATAAGCATATGGAATTTGATACTAAAAGAGGTAATCTTGGTGGGAAATGTGGAATTATTCTCAACATTGACTTGGATAAACACAAAAATGATAGATGTATGATAATTATGGGAAATAAATGAATGGAAAGGAATCTTTATAGACTGAGGAAACAAATTCTAACTTCAAAAATGTTTGTTTTCTCAATATAAAAGGCATATTTGTTAGTTTTCAGAAAAATAGATGAATAATTATAAAAACCACTTGTAATATCACCTCTTAGTAATGGCACTCCAAAATTTTATATGTAGAATAACAATATTTTTCCATGTAACAGAAGATATTTCATCAGTGGTACATAAACATTTGATGAACTTTATTTCATTTGATGAAGTAGGTTTCCATACCATTAAATATTGTTTATAACACAATTTTATGTGATTAATATCCTATAATATGAAGAAGGTCATATAATTTATGTAAGCAATTGCCTGCATTTGGACCTTGATAGGTTCCTTGAGAATTGACCATTAGAAGCAACATCTATGTATACCATATATTTATGTGTAGTTTTTTAAAAAATATATTTTCTGTTTTCTTTTTTTTTGAAACAGGGTCTTACCAGGTAGCCACAGTGGGCCTTGAGTTCACTATCCTCCTGCCTCAACCTCCTGAGTGCTGGGATGTCACCATGCTGGGCTTAAAAATAATTTGTTATATTGAACTTTTAGAAGTGAAATTGTTTGGTTAAAGAGCAAGAAAATTTTGAAGATTTTAATAGATATTGCTAAATTCTCTCAAGAAATATAATAGCAGTGTATACTACTGTCTCAACTTATTAAAGTATTAAATTCCCCAAACCCTCTTCAAACCTGCATACATAAAAACATTTGTCAAATTTATGTTTGAAATATTGTAGTTATAATTTACATTGATTTCTAGAGGATAAATATTAAATATTTTTAAGTGCTTATTTTTTTGGAGGAGAGAAATATTGTCCTTTTTTCCATTTATTTTGAGACCAAGTCACACTGTATAGCCTGGCCTACCCTAGAACTAGATGTAGCCCAAGCTAGTCTTGAGCCCACAATTCTGCTATCTCCATCTCCATTGTACTGGTATAGGCATATGCCACCATGCCCAGCTCAGATATTGCAATTCTATTTACTTTCTTCAATGTCAATTGATATGTTTAACTTTTTCTTATTAATTTGCAAGGTTTATAAGTGTTGTAGGATAGTTGATTTTAAAAATTATTTTCATGTATTTGAGAATTCTTCTTCTGGGTCCTGGCCTGCTTTTAACTATAGAAATCAACAAAAAAAGATGCTCTATTTCCTAAGATCCTTTGCAGTTGTGACATTACACGTGACCAGTTCAGCTAATTATCTGCATCCATCTGGAACTTTGAATTTGGAGGTAATGATGCAGAGGGGCAGGGAAAGATGGGAATTTAATCTGTTAGTGTGACAGTTCAAGCAGTGCTGTCAGTAGTAGCTAGTGTACAATGCTCAGGTTCAGAAGTAGTATCTTCAGTAGGCAGGATCTATGGTATGACTATGGTTGTGATTTTACCTGCCAAGCTTCTCCTTATTTACTTTGTAACATTATTATTTTTAAAAGTCAAGTTTATTAGTGTGTTCACATATAGTAAAATTGAAGTGTATTGTTTGGGGACTATTGACAAATATGTGCAACTTTATAACCATCACTAAAATCAAAATATAGAATATTTATTTATTTATTGGTTACTTAATATGAGCCAGATATGAAATCTCTTACTTATTTTCTTTCATTTAAATCATACCACAACTCCTTGTTGTTAGGCTTATTATTCACATTTCATCAGTAAAGAGATGGCTGCTAAGCAATTTACCTCATAAAAGCAAACCAATTGGTGGCTGAGCCAGTATGTAAAACTTGACAGTCATTCCTCCTGTTCTGAACATTTTTAACAGATTGAGGGATTATTGATTTGTTTATATGCTTATTACCTAAATGTCCATTTGGAAGCATAATCTCTCTACTTTAGCTCCATATTAATTCCAAAATATAATTTAAGATAAAATAAAATTCAACCACACATAATTTCATTTTGGCTTTTGCTAGTGAATTATCTAGAAATGATAATTTGACATACAAGGTATTTGTGTGGTGCTGATATCAGAGATCAATTTGTAAATCAACGTGAGTTTATTGAATTCATCTTTTTACACAGCAGATTAGTGAGTGAAGAAGATAGTATAAATGGAGGGAAATACATGGCCTTAATTCTCAATCTTGTTGATGAGAAGAAAGCAGAATTTGATGAGCACTTCAGAATAAATGATTCTTTATGACCTAGGTTTAAACTATGTGAAAATGAAAAAGTGCTTATTTGGAAGGAGTCTTAAGGAATTACCAGGTAGCGTTCAATAGGTGAAGAATGGGGTGGAGTAAGGCATAGATTTGGGAAAGACAGAAGGAGGAGGAAGTTATTCCTACTAGAAGTTAAGGAAGTGAGAATGCACCACGCACATACAGAAGATAGAATAACTAGAGTGGAAAAGTCGAGTTGGAAGGTAGAAAGAACTAAAGTTTCATAAACACATCCTATAGAGGATCTTCTACACCATTAAGACAAGTTTGAGATTGATTCACTAGACATTGAGACACCAATATATGTTGGAGCCAGAATTATAATTTAGAAACAACATCTGTGTTTTTAAAAAGGCAAATTAAGATGTTGAACAATGAAGATAATTTAAGCACAAGTGATCCCAATGGATTTGTCCAATAATCTGTTCTTTTTTCTCCTAACTGCTTCTTCCTTGGTGATTCTTGTCACATGTATGTGTAACTCCTTCTTGCAGATGAAAGTGAGCCCAGAGATATAAAGTGACTTCTGCAAGGTCTTCAGTTAATTAGTGGTAAAGTCAAGATTAGACATTTATCCCCCGATGGCTGGCCTTGCAAAAATTTCTTCAAACCTCTGCACAAATTTCTTCAAACCTCTGGTTTCTTCCTTCCTTCCTTCCTTCCTTCCTTCCTTCCTTCCTTTCTTTTGTACTGGGGGTTGAACCTAGGGCCTCACACTTGCATGCTTTGCAAGTGCTGGACCACTGAGCTACACCCTGAGTCCATTTTTTTACTTTTTGTGACAGGGTCTTGCTAAGTTATGCACACTTCCTCTGGCCTCGAACTTGTGATCCTCTTGCCTCCGTCTCCTGAGCTGCTGGGATTACAGGCGTGAGCCACTGTGCCCAACTAAAACTCTGGTTTCTAACTTCTGTCCCAAGGGGCTATAGGACAGAATGATCTGGACCTTGGACTCTTTGGGCCTGAAGTACTGTTCTGTTACTAGATTCTGGCCTTATGTATCCATAATCATCTCTCTGTTCCTTGTTTCTTCCATCAATTCAATAGGGTAGTAGTAATAACAGTATCTACCTCATAGGTTGTTGGGAAGATTAAATTAGTTGATATATGCAAAATACTTCCACCAGCAGTTACACTTCCTTGGTAGAAACAAGTGCAATGAAAATTAGATCAAGTATTGTATGCTAAAAATTGAACAATGATAGTCTTCTTCCCTCCTCACAGAAAACAAATTATGTGATTCAATTTTCTTTAAGATTTTGGTTGATACATCATTACAATTATGTTTGGCATTTACTATGTGGTGGTGAGCTCTCTGATCTGAAAAATGTGGGAATACCACCTACATACTCTATCAGCATTTCTTCAAGTTGAAATGAAATACTTTGTATGAAGTTGAGTTTGTGTCACCTAGGAGGAAGTGTATGTTAACTCTCCTTTCCCCATTTCTGTGTCTACCAGTGATTGACAGAAAACAAAAACAATAATGGAATGGCTTGTACATATCAATAAGAAAGCTTTGAAGTATTTCATAATTTGTATGTTTACTGTGCACATGTATGTTTTCTGAATTTATTTGCATATGTATTCTTTACTTTTAATTTTCTAGCACTTTGACAGGTTCCTTGAAATTCCCCTAATGCACATTTATCATAAATTGAAGGAAGATGAACAGGAAGCAGCCTGTATTTTGTGTAGGCTTTCCTACACAACACTGTCTCCATTATCTACCTCTCCTCTTAAGTAGGACAAAAAGCAAAGTTTTTTTTTTTTTTTTACAAAAAATTTTGTTTTAAAATATATTGTTTGGAGTATAGTAACTAAAATAACATTTTACTGGGCAGTGAAACTTGGCTATAGAATATTTCCAATTGCTAAATATTAGTAAACTTTTAGCTAAGCTAAAGCAGTCAGGACGCTGTGATGATTTTCTGTGCTTTTCTACTTGGGTCCTAAGGAACAATAAGTTAATGGGAGCTCAGGCTCTGCTTCTAATGCTATTACCCTGGGCAGCTGTGTCAGAGAGAAGACTGGGTCCTGTTTTGCTGGATGAGAGTGAGTTTTCAGGATGGGGGTATTATATGGCAATGAAGTCTTTGTTAGAAGTAAGAGTATGTGTTTGTTGAGATGACTTTCACTGAAAACAATCTAACAAAAATCATTACATGTATCAGTAGCCACATCCCTCCAGGGGGAGCAGACCTGTTGTGGTATGTGCTAGGACTAGGTGGTATAATAAGATGTGATGTGCTGCTTTGTTTACTACTTCTGTTTATGTATGTATGTATGCATGTATGTATGCATGTATGTATGCATGCATGTATGTATGTAGGTAGGTATGCATTTGTAATACTGAGGGTAGAGCCGACCCCTAACTTATGCTAGGCAAGTGCTCCACCACTGAGCCTTTTTGTCGGGGTTTTATCTCTAGCACGGCTAAAATTAGAGCCAAACCTTCAACATAACAAACTGGCCGGTGGCGTGAAGAAGGACCTCGGGAGACCTTCTGATGGTAAAAGGGGGTAGGTAAGGTTTATTGGGTGCTCCCCTGATGGAGAGCAAGGAGCAAGCAGCCCCTATAGAGCAGAGCTCTATACCCTTTAAGTGCTGGCTCTAGGTCTGCAGAATGCTGCAGGCTAAATGCTGGTACAGCTCAGCCTTAAAGGCACAGCCACAGTCATTGGTGTTCCGTGGAGGTCAGTTGGTCTTGACTCTCGCGGCTCCCCTTCTTTACCTCCCTCCTTCCCAAGGATGGGAGGAATCGTGGCTTGCTAGAATCCTTCTGCTCTTTGGCTCTTCGGGGCCCCTGGGCTTGATCCTGTCGGCTTGCTAGAAGATCTTGCTGGAGTAGGGAGCGCTGGTCCATGTGATGCGGTTCAGGTAGCAGTTGAAGGACGGTCAGACAGGTGAGGTTTTCAGCGTGAAGATGGGGTCCAGGAGCCCTACTTTTATAGGGTCCTGGAGGGGTCACATGTTGGGATTTAGCCAATCAGAGCACACACCTGACAGGTATAGTGGGTAAACTGACATACCTGCCAAGTGGGGACAGTTATTACCTGAAAATGCGGAGGGGAGCCAATCAAAATTAAGGTGGTTAGGGCAGGTCAGACTGGTCAGGGGCCATCTATGCTCACTCGATGGGAGGGGCTAGTGTGAGTGAGATGAGCTCTGGGGTCAACTAGGGGTCAGCCCCTCAGGCTGTTATGAGGGACCCTAGTTGAGAGATATAATTTTAAAAATCCCCAACACTTTTTAATAACTTTTTATTTTGAGATGGGTTTTCCTAAGCTGTGCAAACTGCCTTTGGCCTTGAACTCTCAATCCTCCTGTGTCAGCTTCCTTAGTTGGTGGGATCACAGGTGTGCTCCATGGCACCCAGCTTTTATTTATTTACTTTTTAAAAAAGGGTATTATGTTGTGTTCTTCATGAATTCATTTTTGTGGGAGATGAGAAATGTTAACAAGCCATCTTCTTTATCAAATTTCTCCTAACTTGAAGCTTTCTATAATACATGTGTAGTAACAGAGCCATCATTTCTTCTAGTACATTGTTTCTGACTGGAATAAACATATGTGGTCACAAACTTAATTATATAATCTGAGATATGAACAGATTCAGTAGTTACTTTTAATATTTTTGTATGTGAGGTAGAGTCTCACTATGTAACCCAGGTTGGCCTAGAATTTGCTGTGTAGTCCAGACTGGTCTTGAACTCTATCTGCCTGCATGTGCATCACAAGGGGTGGAAGGCTGTGCACCATCACACATGGCTCAGTTGTTGCTTTTAACTGAGGGGAGAATGTGGGTGTGAGACATGGAGGTACTGAGCAGAGAGCTGTATCAAGATCCACATTTCCAATGTGCACATTCTCAAGGTTAAGAATTAAGAAATATACAATGCCTGCTCAAGTAAAATAAAAATTCCAACCCTCAAGAAGCAAGTAATTGCTGATCATAGGTAAGAACAATTTTAAAGTGTTTATTTTGAAGAGCACATATAAGAAAACATGAGTCTGTTAATGTGGCAATGAAGAAATAAAAATTAGGGAGTTTCCAAAATAGAGCAATACAGAATGGGTAGGAAATAGCACAGTGACAAAGCCCTGAGCTTTAGTGCTGAAGACTGTCTGCAGCTAGCTGAAGCTGTCATGGTTGGGAGACCTTGATATATTTATCAATTGTTCTGTATCTTGGCTTCCTCATCTGTACAAAGGTGGTATAACAAGAACAAGAACAAGAACAAGAATAAGAACAAGGACAACAACAACAAACAACAACAAGGTAATAACTTGTTTTGTAGGATTTTTGTGTGGTTTAAAAGAGCTATATTAAATGTCAGTGAATTTTATGTTCAAAGTATTTCATTTGCTGGAGTATTTTTGGTATAGTTTTATCTTCTCTTGAATAAATAATTTTAGTTCAGAAACTTTCAATTTTACATGAAAATTTATGTAAACCATATTAGAAACAATATTTTTTAATTAAAAAATACACTCTTTAAAAAAGTGGTAGAATAGAGTACAAGTTATTTGTTGCTTTGGAGCAATCAGCTGACTAAAGTTACCCTGAAGGAGGTATATTTTTGTTTCTATATTTAAGGAAGGCAAATTGAAATACATAGACTGATAAAAGAATGATAGTAACTCTGTTTTTTCCCCCTAAAAATAAGTGGCTGGGGATGAGAGGGCAACACTATTTAGGGATGCCTTTATTACTCAGGTTTTCTGCTTCGAGGAATTAGGCACCATTAATGTGTGAGACTGAAAGGCTCTGGTTGTGTACCAGGTTTAAACGTTGATCAATCATAAAAAGGCATCCTTTTATACGGGGGGAAAATGCGTTCAACATTTTTCCCTGAGTAAAGTATGCAGAAAACCTGCTTAAATGGGGCATATAATTTTTAATGACTCAGGCCTTTAGTCTTCGGAAATGAACCAAGTATGATAAATAAGATGGAAGCTGGAGAATACTGAGTGTCTAGTCATCACATCATCAGATTTGAAATCACCTGACAGTGTACATGAAAGGTAGTGGCTTGAAGGGATTAGTCTGTAGTCTAGCTGACTTGAAAGAATGTGGAATAAATTAAAGAAAGTTGGTTATAATTAACTAATCAAAAAAAATCTCTTCTTAAAAATTGGGAGAAACTGACATTATAATCAGAAGCAGTGTAAGGCTTTCATTTCAATAAAAAAGAATCTGTTTCTCATTGAAATTATTTTCTTTACCCCACATACTATTGATGAGAAAATGTGTCTCCTCTTTGTACCTTTTCTTTTGCTAACTTGTGACCTTTGATTTTTCAAATACCTATTAGTCTACACATAGGTAGGCTGTTCTGATTTCTATTCTATTTCACTGGCTATTCATAGGAAAAATATTCACTAGTTAGCCCGGGAGAAAAGCAAGGTTTGTGCATCATTAAAAAATAAATGAATGTATTCGTTCCTTTATTTAATCGGATATAATAATTTAAAAATGTATTAACTCTGTTCCTGAAGATCATAAAGAAGAGAGAATGTGGAAAATTAAAGAACTAGGTAAATTAGAAAAGCTTAAAATGAGCAGGTAACTATGAAGAAAAAAATTAAATATATTGTATACACAATTGATTTTAATACAGCACCAATGGAGCATCAATAAAAAAACCTTGAAGCCAGGGGCAGTGGTACAAGGCTGTAATTCCAGCGAGTTGGGAGGTGGAGGCTGTAGGATCATGAGTTCGAGGACAGAGACAGCCTGCATGTAACAAGATTCTGTCTCAAATAAGAAGTTAAAATTGGACTAGCAGCTCAATGGCAAAGCACTGGCAAAGTATGCACAAGGCCATGGGTTTGGAGCCCTAGTACCGCAAACAACACAAACAAAATTGTATTTGTGGAACATAGGTTTATTGTTGGTCTGTAGGGCAAGCAATTTCCCAAGATTTTGAAAAATTAAATAATATAGCCATATCAACAAGAATGAGACCTTTATACTACATTTTTAAAAACAGAAAAATGGTGAATGATCAGGCTTAACCTATAAAATATTTGATTGATGAAATAATTAGAATAGCAGTTTTCAATTTTGGCTTTGAAACAGCAGCATTAGCTAATCATAGGTTCACTTACAACTTTTAACATGACATAAAATTATTAAAAGTTAGGCATACTTTTAAGAACAAAACAAAAGGTATGGTATCAAAACTACAAAAAGATTCAGAATGGGAATGGCAGACATAAGGACTAACAATATCATAGTAAGTATCAAATATAAAACCATAAAGGTCAAGAAAATGGACATATGACAAATCAAAGTTAGATTTGTTGAGATGAGAGATGAGAAATGAGTTATGCCAAAAACTGTAGAAAAATTTAATATTTATAAAAAGGCTCAGAGATCACAATTAGACAAAACATTGGTTCATCTTGATAAAATAAAGTTGAAGAGTGTGAATGTTTGTTGATTAAATGAATGTCAGATAAATTCTGTCATTCTAAAATATTCTCAAGCATATTTCACGTTTTTTTAATAGAGAAAATAAAAGAAAAAGGGAATCTTTAGTACAAGTGCAAACCAATTACATGCTCATATTCTGGGAGAAATATAGACCATATTTATAAAATATAAAGTTAGTCCACACAGATTTCCTGATTTCTGTAAGAATAGGTACATGTACACACATAAAATACAGAAATATATGTATATGTATTTGCACATGTGTGTATGTGTGTGTATACTAGTATTATTTTTCTAGTATAAAAGAAAAAAATTTAACCTTTAATAATTAAATTTTATTAAATTTAATAATTATAAAATTTCTGAACTATCACAGTGTTGCCTAACATTTAAAACTTGTTCTACCCCACAGATGTGGTCTTAATGAATGTAGAAATTCTTACTGATGTGATTCTGCATGTATTAACTAAGGAAATATATATAAAGCACTTAGCACAGTGCCAAGTATATTGTACATTTTCCATAATTTATATGTTAAAAAATAAATTGTTGTGAAAATTGGGGACCAAAATGCTTGAAAATAAATTGTTGTGAAAATTGGGGACCAAAATGCTTGAACTACTAGTGATGCTTTTATTGTTGTTGTTGTTGTTAGGTGCCATCGAGTTGGTATCCGACTCATAGCGACCCTCATAGGGTTTTCAATGGATGACTGTTTTGGGATTGCCTTGGGAGTGGATTGCCAGGTCCTTCTCCCATTTTTGCAGTGCTGGGAACTGAACTCAGGACCTCAGAGACTGCAGCGCAACGCTCTACCAACTGAGCTAACTCCCAGCCCAATGCTTTTATTAGTGAAAAGTACATGGACTAAAGCCACCATGAGAGAAGAGCAAAATATGAAAAATTCATATTTTTATTTTATTAGTTACCTTTATCCAAAATAAATTTTACTATTAGCAAAAATTTCAAACTTTAATGGAAAATTTATTGCATTAGTTGACATATTTGCTTTGGCCATTTTATATAGTGCTTACCACACTACTGGGCAGGGTTGGAGTTTAGCGCAGGTGGTAGAGTGCTGCACTGTGCTCTCTGAGGCCTTGAGTTTGAACCCCAGCACCACAAAAATGAGAGAAGGCCATGGCACCTCACTCCCAAAACAACCCTGAAATGGTCAGCCATGGAAAATCATATGAGGATTGCTATGAATCCTGGCTTGTTGATACCTAACAACAACAACTGTACTGTGAAGAATTAGTGTGTGTACAGTATACCTTTTCCTCAAAGTTTTTTTAAACTGATTTCCTCAAATACCCAATATTAAATGTCCTAATATTTGAGCTAGATTAAGTACAGATCTAGGACACATGGAAGTGTAGAGTTCTATGTATATTAGATGTAGATAAAGACATGGTAAATGTTTCATTATCTAGAAACTCAAATTCTTTAGGTATATCTGGGAAATCAGGTGCATATACATGAAATTGTGTTATACACTCTACATTTTTCCATTTGGTCAAAACAATATCTGCCCAATCTCTTGCTAATACACAAAATACTAGATTTAGCCACTTTATATTTTATACTCTAATAATTCCATTAAAACAGACATTTAGGTTGTCAGATATTTATTCATTTATTCATTTACTCATTCAGTTATAATTTTCAAAGGCAAACAATGATTTATTCTTAATGAGTCTATGTTGGAATTTAGTAGATCTCACTTTCTAAGTTCTATAGGTGTTACTTCTGTAAGTATTACATAATTTTGATGGTTGACAGTTTTCAGAATTTAACATTGAGGTTTAAAAATCTCCAATAATCTTTTCTCTAATTTGTTTTCAATTGTAGGAGAAGACCATTTAATCTTAGCAGCAAGCAACTATGAAGATTAAACATAAAAGACAGGAACAAAATTTGACATAAAGCATAAGATATTCAGCAAATAAAAATTAATTTTTTAAACATCAAAATCCAGTTTTGGGTGTTTTCTAAGTTTTCTAGAATGTAGATTTTATTTTTTAGAGATGGATTCTTTGGGCTTATATCTTAGCTCAATTATTCTAAATTTTAATTACTTCCTAGGTAAGTATGTTGTTGTTAGGTGCCCTCGAGTCGGTATCCGATTCATAGCGACCCTACATACAGCAGGCAAAACACTATTGTCAGTGGTTCTCTGCCATACATAGGGTTTTCAATAGTGGATTGATTTTTGGGAGTGGGTTGCCGGGTCCTTCTCCCAAGCTTACAATATCTGGTGCTCCCAGGTGGTCTCCATCCAAGGTAAGTATAGATATAGTAATATTGTGTCATAAGGTTTTTGTGAATAGATTAAATAAGGTTCTTATAAAGCATCTAATATAAAATGTGGTACATAGAGAGGCCCATTAGCTGTTTGCTCAGTTTCTTTAAACTTCTTCCCTGTAGTTGCAGTATAGGTTTTGGCCCAGAAGAAACTCTGGCCTATGATAAGATAAAGATTATAATTGTTTGCTGCATGGGGAATGGAATGGGGATTTGGGGTAACATACAAATTGATGGGATTGTTGCCACTGAGCAAGCCAGGGAAGTGTAGGAGAAAACCATTGCAAAAGAAGAGGATGCAAGGTAGGCTGAGTAAGATCTGAGAATCCTGGAGCCCACATGTAAGAGAGAACGTGCTACTATTGAAATAGGAAGAGGTAGGTTGGTACCATTACTCCAGCTGAGAAAGTCCAGATATTTGATTTCTATTTATTTATTTATTTATTTATTTATGGTACTGTCCCTTGGACCCAGGACCTTGTGAATACTTTGCAAGTGCTCTACCACTGAATGACCCTATTTATTTATTTATTTATTTATTTATTTATTTATTTATATCTTGAGACAAGGTCTCACTGAGTTATGCAGGCTGTCTCTGGTCTTAAACTTGTGATCCTTTTGCCTGTGCTTATTGTGTCACTGAGATTATAGACTTGTGCCACCGCACCTGGCCCAGATATGTAACTTGTAACTGAATGGGGACAGTGAATACATCTTAGGTCTTTTAACACCCAACAGTTTATAGTGCATTAGTTTTGGGCAGGGTCAAACTGAATTTAACTCTCCAGGATGAGGAGATGTCAGGAGAGCTCAGGGAGAGAGTGTGAGAGAATATGTCCTCTCTGATTCAGAACTACTATAACCTCGGGTCCAATGAGGCAGCCCCTACATCATACCAGTGGCCCAACTAGAATCACAACTCAAGCTAATTCCATTATATTCTGTCATTCTTGACATTAGCAAATAATATAATCTCTCATACCTTCCAATTCAAATATGCAATGAACATATAAACACATATAATTCCAGACTGTTTTCTCTGGGACTCCTAATCCCTCCTTTCCACCTGGAACCCTCTTTCCATTAAAAAAGCAAAAACAAAAAACAAAAAGCCATGTCTTTAATGCTGAGGGTAGTCATTAATGGAACTATACAGGGTATATTTTGCCAACTGTTGATTTAGAGTCAATTTTATACTTGTCCCATATTACAGACATGAATTCATCTTTCCCAAGACCCTTTCCCTTCCACATACTCTAGAATTCCCTGCCCTGAGAGAATGTAGGCTCTGTTAAGGGCAGGGATCCTTGTTTTATTCATTAGTTTCAACTAAATAACTATACCCTCCATGGGTCTGTCAGCTTGTTTTGCTGTAGGGACTTGTGTGTTGCTGCAATGCTGAAAGCTATGCCACCAATGTTGCAGATACTAGCAGGGCCACCCATGGTGGACAGGTTTCAGCTGAGCTTCTAGACTAAGACAGACTAGGGAGCAGGACCCAGCAGGACACTCCCCAAACAATTAGCCATTGAAAAACCTATGAGTCACAGAAAAGCACTGTCAAATATAGTGTTGGAAAATGAGCCCCCCAGACTGGAAGGCATTCAAGACATGACTGGGGAAGGGTTGCCTCCTCAAAGTAGAGTCAACCATAATGATGGGAATGGAGTAAAGCCCTTGGACCCTCCTTTTACTGAGGTGGCATGACTCAAAATGAGAAGAGACATAGTGACAGCAACAATGGGCTCAAACATAAAAAGATCACGTGCATGGAACAGTGTCAGGGAGTATTTTGTTCTGTTGTACATAAGGTCTCTATGAGTTGGGTGCAACTCAACAGCATCTATAACAACAATGAAATAGCCATTGCAATACCTCTTATATAGTTGGTATTCAATAAATAATCACTGGATAACTGAATCCATTGGTCATTCATTCAACAAATATATGCTATGTGATAACAATTGATAAGTTAAAAATTCTCTCCCTCATTGAGTTTATATCCTAATGTGTATGTACCAGAAAAGGATGATAGATAGGCAATGAGCATGTAAACACATATAACTCCAGATCATCATTTTCTTACAGGGAAAGTTGATGTACTATCAACTTAAGGAGGTAGTGTTATGGTTTGAATATGAAATGTCCTATATAGGCTCATGTGTTGAACACTTCGTCCTCAGCTATTGTATACATTTAAGAAGGTTGGTGATGCTATTTGGGGTGCTTCTGGAAACTTTAGCAGATGGAGTCTAGTTGGAGGAAGTAGGTCACTGGGGGAAGGTCTTTGAAGGTTGTACATGGTCACCAATCCCTTCCTCTGTCTCTGGTTTCTATCTTTCATAAGGATGCAGAAATGCCTCTCTTATTTGCTACTGCCACCATTGATATACTGTACAGATGCACAGGGCCAAGTGACCATGGATGGAACTCTCTGAAACCATGAAACAAAATAAGTCTTTCCTCCCTTAATTTGTTTCTGTCAAGCATTCTGTCACAGTGACAAGAAAGTTGATTAACACTGAGAGTGACTGATGTTTTAGAAAGTGTTTGTAAGGATAATCCTCTTTGGTGAAACAGATCTGGGCAGAGTATTTATGTGATGTGATATGAAGACTTTGGATATGAAATATTTGTGAAAAGGCAGGAGCAACAGAAGATACAGAGGTCCTGAGATGCAAATATATTGTATACACTTAAGAAAGTTGGAAATAAATTAGGGAGATGAGCACGAGATCTTATAAGTTATGCATAAAATTTTGGATTTTTCTTAAATGTGATGTAAAGCAATGGGGTATTTGGAGCAGAAAAGCCAGATGATTTCATTCACAGTATCAAAAGATCATTGATAAAAAGCTACTTGGTGATGAGAGAAAGTAGAGAGACTAGTGCAATTACTGTAGCATCAGTTGAAGGAGGATGGTGTGTTGAACTAGCATGGTGGGCATGGATAGAAATTGAGTTCTGGATATATTTTGAATGTGGATCATATGTGATAAAGGAAATCAAGAAATTAAGAATAGGCCCTAAGTTCCTCAATTGAACAGGGAAAAATATTTTACTATTATATTTCCTCAAAGAAGAGAGTAGGCTGATACATTTTGGGAAGTAAATGTATTATTTATCATGATTTCCTGAAAACTCAAAAGAAAACAAAATGAGAATTAAAAAAACTATTGTATCTTTTGGTTTCTTTTAATTCTTTTTATCTGCTAACTTTTTATTTTGAAAAATGTTAACTTCAAGAAGAAGTTGGAAAAATATAATAGATAATGGTACACCTTTTACCTACACTCATTAATTAACATTTTGCCATATTTGCTTTCTCCCTCCAACTATACACACAAACATACACAGTTTTTCTCTGAAGCATTTCATGTATGCCATAGATATGAGCTTGCACCCCTAATATTTCAGCATGCATTTACTGAGAATAAGGAAATTCTTCTACATAAGCACACCACCAGAGAAATTTAACATTTGTACAATGCCTTTGATCTAATATGCAGCCCATATTGAAAATTTCTCAGTTTTCCAAAACTGTTCTTTTTTTTCTCTTATTCATGAGTCAATCAAAGATTAAGTTATGTTTCTTTAATTTCCTTTTAACTGGGAAGGGGTTGGCAAACTTTTTCTGTAAAAGCTCAGATAGTAAGTAAATATTTTAGTCTTTATGGGCCACATATGGTCTCTGTTGCAACTACTCCACTCTGCTATTGTAGAGCAAAAGGAGCCACAGACAATATGTAAATGAATGAGCGTGACTGTGAGCCAATAAAACTTTATTTATGGACTCTGAAATTTGAATTTCATATACAATTCATGAATCACAAAATATTATTCTTTTGAATTTTTCCCCAACAATTTTAAAATATAAAAACCATTCTTAGCCTGTGGGCCGTACAAAAACAGGAAGCAGCTTGGATTTATCTCATAATTTGGCCTATAGTTTGCTAATTCCTGATTTAGAATAATCCTTTACTTTTAAAAATCTTTAAGAATTGACAATTTTGAAAATCCCAGGCTTATTTTCATGCTGAATGTCAACATTGGACTAACCTGATTGTTCTTCATTGTGAAATACATTTTTAGCAAGAATACTACACAGGTAGTGGTGTGTCTTTCCTCATGCACCACTTGTCAAGAGATATACATGATATCACTTTATTCTGTTATCTGTGAAGTTCTATCCTTTCTTTAATTCAGTTTTGTGAATATAAAACATGAAATTTCCTATTGACCTGCACATGTCCATACAGGTTGTTGTTGCTGTTGTTGTTTGGTGCTGTTGAGTGGTGTCCGACTCATAGGGACCGTACAAACAACAGGCAAAACACTATTGTCAGTGCTTTTCTGCTATTCATGGGGTTTTCAATGGCTGATTGTTTTTTGGGGATGGGTTGCAGTGTCCTTCTCCCAATCCTTCAGCACCTGGTGTTCCCAGGTGGTTTCCCATCCAAGTACTAACCAGGCAAACCCTGCTTAGCTTCTGAATCTAATGGGATAGGACGCCACAGTGGTATAGCTGTGGGCCCCATACAGGTAGTACCTATCAATATAGGAGTTTCATAATGAGAAACCCAAGAGTAGGGTGATAAGAGATTGTGGACTTTGGAATCAGATAGATCCAGGTTCAAATTCTGATTTCTTTACTAGATAAGCACTCACACTGACTTGGATTTAAATCCTACTTTCTTCTATATCAAATAATTGATTCTTAATATTGTTATTTGGGGCTGAGGTTTAGCCCAGTTGGTAGAGGGCTGCCCTGTACTCTCTGAAGCCCTGGGTTCGATCCCCAGCACCTCAAAAATGGGAGAAAGATGTGACAGCCCATTCCTAAAACAATCATGAAACAATCAGCTATTGAAAATAGCCCCCATGAGGGTTACTGGACTGGGATTTAGCTCAGTTGGTAGAGTGCTGCGCTGCAATCTCTGAGGTCCCGAGTTCAATTCCCAGCACTGCAAAAATGGGAGAAGGGCATGGAAATCCACTCCCAAGGCAATCCCAAGAAACAGTCAGCCACTGAAAACCCTATGAGGGTCGCTATGAGTCGGATACCGACTCGGTGGCACCTAACAACAACAACAACAATGAGGGTTACTACGAATCGGAAATGACTCCATGGCACCTAACAACAGTAATATTGTTATTCATTGTTTTATCAATCAGTAAAACCAATAAACAAAAAAAATTAATAAAGCAGTAGTTCATCAGTAGGAGGTGGTGAGACTAGAAGAGGGAAAAAAAGAGAATGAGTGATGAGCAATAAAAAAAGAAATAAAGGAGGAGGAAAGAAATTGGTGAAACGCAAAGATGGGAAATATAAGAGGAAGATCAGGACGAAAATGCAGGGGCTGAGCTTTAGTGAGAGAACTACCAGAGTTTACTATACAAATGAAGTTATCTTAAATGAAGGGTGATTCAGAATCGGTGCCATAGGTAAACAGACCAACTAGTTTGAGTTTATGAGACAATATCTGCATTGGCGGTTTTTCCTACCTTTTTAAGGAAGATATCTGACTTTTTATAATGTCCAATTTATGGGTGAGAGTGAAATCTTGGAGGTGTGCAGGGGTAGATTTGAATGAATTTGAGTTGATCAGGAAGAACAATCCATGGTAATTTAATGAGCTTGAGAAAATAGCTAGGGCTGTTACTGAGAGGAGCATTTGGCAATGTTCCATTCTATACTTTGATTTTAAGATGATTTCAAATTTAGTTTTCATAATTCACAACAGGCTAGAAGTTGGCAGCTGTTTCTGAGACCAGATGTAGTTTTCATTAAAAGATATTTTGATCCAAAATGAGTCTCCTCAAGAACAGCATAAGAAGGGGTGAGGGGATGAAGTCTTTTTCCTGGTATTATGCTGTCAATTTTTTACATTAAAAATATTTTAATTCATAATGTAATGAGCTGAAATTAGTGTCATATGGCACCACAGAATTCAGAGGTATGGCAAGAAAGTCAAATGAGGCTTAGATGAAACCAGGGTAGTCCATACTGATATTGGCATACATGTTGTTGCTGTTGTTAGGTGCCATTGAGTTGGTGTCCAACTAAAAGTGACCCTATGTACAACAGATGAAACACTATTGTTTTGTTCTCTGCTATTCATAGGGTTTTCAATGGCTGATTGTTTTTTGGGAGTGAGTTGCCGAGTCCTTCTCCCAAGCCTACAGCACCTGGTGTTCCCATTCAAGTACTAACCAGGTCTGACCCTGCTTAGCTTCCAAGATCTGACTGGATCAGAAGCAACAGTGGTATGGCTGCAGGCATTGGTATACATAGATGAAGGAAATTAGAAACCAAGTGGTTACACCAAAATTAAGCAGATTGATTCATGATTCCAATTTAATTTTTGGAAAAATACAATGAGTATGAGACTAAATATGGTACACAGAGACTTATAATTGTAGAGTGCTTTACACTCTACAATGTCTATACAATTCATTTAAGGATCATTTGCTAAGATGCTTAAAGGTAGGACAGTATCCTATATAGTAATACTTCCCTTATCTGATCAGCCATTTAGTGATATGGTCTAGAATATAAAAATAAGTGAAAAAAACCTTTGAGCAGCCAAACTAGACACTGGAAAATTCATTCAATAAAGGTTATAGTAATTTAGGCCAGTTCAAAAATCTTTATTTCTTCTAGAAATATGCAGCATGGATTTAGACAAATCTATAGAAAAATGTCTTCCACTTAGACATTGCAGGAAGCAGAATTATGGCTTCTGAAAGCTATCCATTTCCTAGTTTCTGTAACCTGAGAATATGTTATCTTGAATAGCAAAAGGGACTTTGCAGACGTGATTAAGATAAAAACTACAAAATGGGGAACTATTGTAGATTAACCAGATTGACCTAATGTAATTACATATGCTTTTAACAACAGAGAATCTTGCCTGACTGTAGTCAGAAGAAGTGACTACGAAAGAATGACCACATAGCCAGAATCTTGGTGGCTTTGAAGATGTGGGCCAAAGGTCAAGGAATGTGGATGGCCCCTAGAAGCTGGAAAAGACAAGGAAACAAAGTCTAACTGATATTCTCTAATAAGGGGTACAGTCTTCTTGGGCTTAGCTCTGATGAGATCTATGTGGGATTTTTAACCTGGACAACTACAAGATAATAGATTTTTATCTTAAATCATTAAATCTTTAATAATATATTCTAGTGCAATAGGAGATGAATAAAGTCATGAGTGCTTTTTAGCAGGCTTGTATCATATTCAACTATACACCTTATACTTGCTTAGTGGCTCAAACTCTGTGGTTGAAATGTTTATCTCTTTATCACGTGTGTATAGACATAATCATAGTTCCCGTGCTAATGCATTTCCATAAACAACAATAACAAAAACAACAAAGAATGAGGAAATTAGAGGTAGCATAAACATAAGATCACAATATGGTCTGAATTGAGCAGCTTGCCTGATCTTCAGGAGTTTCAAAGCAATCTTGGTCCATGCTTATTTTTGTAATTGGACAAATTATCGTACCTGTAACCCAAAGAATTAATCAGTAGTAGAACCCAAGCTGCAGAATTTAACTAAGCAAAGTAACTCTTTGAATATATAATTGGGTTCAATGAATTAAAAGCATTTATGGTAAAAAATATATAACTGAGAATTATTTATCATCAGAAATCAAGCTGTTTAGATATCAGTCAGAACTTTAGAATTGTTAGGAAAGTGAAATATGGCAATTGGAATTGAGGTGATAAAAGAATCTTGTAATAAAAGTTAGAGGTCATTGAGTCCAGTGATTCCCAATCCTGGCCATGAAGAACTTTGAGGAGCTTTTTAAAAATAAAGATTTCCTGATTTCATCTTTTTATCAAATCAAATTTTCTGGTGGTATTCTTGGTATGCTATATTTTTAAAAGAACTCTCCTGATGATTCTGATATGAAGGACTTGCATTTTGAATCTATTAAGTCCAATTCTCTACTTAAATCATTAATTCCCTTCACAGTACTACATGAAGTCATTCAGCAAATATTTGGGGATATAAAGGTAAATATCCAGAACTTAGTCTACCAACTTATAAGTGTAGTGATTTTTAGGTGTAGAAAATATTCAGAATTTAGAGACATGGCAAATAACTTAAAATGTAGCCTAATAAATTCTTGTTAGTCTTCTTTTGCCCCCACATGTCTGTCAGTTTGCGGCACTGTGGGGGCTTGTGTGTGGCGATGAGGCTGAGAGCTCTGCCACTGTAACCTCAGACATGAGCAAGGTTACCCATGGTGGACAGGTTTTCAGCTAAGCTTCCAGACTAAGATAAACTAGGGAGTAGGACCTGGTGAACACTCCCAAAACAACTAGCCATTGAAAACCCTATGAATAGCAAAGAAACACTGTCAGATATAGTGCCAGAAAATGAGCCCCCCAGGTTGGAAGGCACTCAAAAGACTACTGGGGAAGAGTTGCCTCCTCAAAGTAGAGTCTACTGTGATGACGGAAATGGACTAAAGCCCCAGGGTGCTCAACGTGCTAATGTGGCACGACTCAAAATGAGGAGAAACAACTGTAAACATCCATTAATAATTGGAACATGGAATGTACGTAGTATGAATCTAGGAAAATTAGAAATTGTTAAAAGAGAAATGGAGTGCATAAACATTAACATTCTAGGCATCAGTGAGCTAAAATGGACCGGCATAGGCCATTTTGAGTCAGATAATCATATGGTCTACTATGCTGGGAATGATAAACTAAAGAGAAATGGGATTGCATTCATCATCAAAAAAGACATTTAAAGATCTGTCATGAAATACAATGTTGTCAGTGGTAGAATAATATCCACATGCCTACAAGGAAGGCCAGTTAATATGACTAATATTGAAATTTATGCACCCACCACTAAGGCCACAAATGAAGAAAGGGAAGACTTCAATCAGCTTCTGCAATCTGAAATAGATCAAACGTGCAATCAAGACATACTGATAATCACTGTTGACTGGAATGCAAAGGTTGGAAACAAAGAAGAGGGCGCAGTAGTTGGAAAATATGGTCTTGGTGACAGAAATGAATATGGAGATTGCATGATAGAATTTTGTCAGACCAATAACCTTTTCATTACAAATACATTTTTTCAACATCATAAACAGAGACTATACACATGGACTTCACCAGATGGAACATACAGAAATCAAATTGACTACATATGTGGAAAGAGATGATGGAAAAGCTCTATACAAAATGTCAGAACAAGACCAGGTGCTGACTGTGGATCAGACCATCAACTTCTCATATGCAAGTTCAAACTGAAGCTGAAGAAAATTAGAATAAGTATACAAGAGCCACGGTATGACCTTGAGTATATCCCACCTGAGTTCAAAGACCACCTCAAAAATAGGTTTCATGCATTAGACACAAATGATAGGAGACCAGAAGAGTTGTGGCATGACATAAAAGATATTAACAAGAAAGAAGCAAAAAGTTCTTAAAAAGACAAGAAAAAAAGAAAAGACAAAATTACATGTCAAAAGAGACACTGGACCTTGCCCTTGAACATCCAGCAGCTAAAGCAAAAGGAAGACATGATGAAGTTAAGGAACTAAAGAGAAGACTTCAGAAGGCAGCTTGAGAAGACAAAGACAAATATTATAATAACATGTGCAAGGAGCTGGAGGCAGAAAACCAAAAGGGAAGAACAAGTTCTGTGTTTCTCAAGCTTAAGGAAGTGAAGAAAAAATTCAAGCCTCGAGTGGCAATAGTGAAAGTTTCTACAGGGAAAATATTAAATGATGCAGGAAACATCAAAAGAAA
>VMDO01001601.1:49671-200471 GCA_007922755.1 Pedetes capensis
GAATACACAGAGTCATTATACAAGAAAGAATTGGTAGATGACCAACCATTCCAAGAGGTTGCATATGAAGAGGAACCAATGGTGTTGAAGGATGAAGTGGAAGCTGCCTTGAAAGAACTGGTGAAACACAAGGCTCCAGGAATTGATGGGATACCAATAGAGATGTTTCAACAAACAGATGCAGCACTGGAGGTGTTAATGTGTTTATGCCAACAGATTTGGAATATAGCTACTTGGCCAACTGATTGGAAGAGATCCATATTTGTGCCTATTCCCAAAAAAGGGGATCCAACTGAATGTGCAAACTATCGGACAGTATCATTAATATCACACATCAGCAAAATTCTACTAAAGATCATTCAGAAGCAACTGCAGCAATATATAGACAGGGAATTACCGGAAAATCAAGTGGGATTCAGAAGAGGGCAGGGAATCAGGGACATCATTGCTGATGTCAGGTGGATATTAGCTGAAAGCAGAGAATATCAGAAAGATGTCTATCTATGTTTTATTGACTATGCAAAGGCATTTGATTGTGTGGATCATAATAAATTATGGATAACACTTCAGAAAATGGGAATACCAGAACACCTAACTGTGCTCATGAGGAATCTGTACATGAACCAGGAGGCAGTTGTTCTAATAGAACAAGGAAACACTGAGTGGTTTAAAGTTGAGAAAGGTGTGCGTCAGGGCTGTATACTTTCATCTTATCTCTTCAATTTATACACTGAGCAAATAATCCGAGAAGCTGGACTTTATGAGGAAGAACGTGGCATCAAGATTGGAGGAAGACTCATTAACAACCTGCGTTATGCAGATGACACCACTCTGCTTGCTGAAAGTGAAGAGGATTTAAAACATTTACTGATGAAGAGTAAAGATCATAGCCTTCAATATGGGTTACAACTAAACATCAACAAAACAAAAATCCTTATGACTGTGTCAGTATGCAACTTCACACTAAATAGAGAAAAGATTGAGGTTGTCCAAAATTTTGCTTTTCTTGGCTCTATAATCAACACCTGTCGAAGCAGCAGTGAAGAAATCAAAGGACACATTGCTTTAGGAAAAGCTGTGGCAAAAGATCTCTATAGAGTATTGTCGGGGTTTTAGCTCTAGGCCGGTTACAGTTAGGGCCAAACCCTCAACATAAAACGTGGCCGGTGTCGGGAAAGAAGGACCTCGGGGGACCTTCAGATGGTTGGAGAAGAACAGGGAAGGTTTATTGGGGTGCTTCCCTTATGGAGAGCAAGGAGCAAGCAGCCCCTATAGAGCAAGTTTCTATCCCTTTAAGTGCTGGCTCTAGGCCTGCAGCATGGAATGCTGCAGGCTAAGTGCTGGTACAGCTCAGCCTTAAAGGTGCAGCCACAGCCGCAGATGTTCAGTTGAGGTCTGATGGTCTTGACTCTCGCGGCTCGCCTTCTTTACCCGCCTCCTTCCCAAGGATGGGAGGAGCTATTCATGGCTTGCTAGATGCCTTCGGCTCTTCGGGCCCCCTGGGCTTGATCTCCCTGGCTTGCTAGATGGTCTTGCTGGAGTAGGGAGCGCTGGTCCAGGTGATGAGGTTCAGGAGATGGTCAGAGAGGTGAGGATCAGAGGAGTGATATGGGGTCCAGGAGCCCTGCTTTTATAGGGTCCTGGAGGGGTCACATGGTGGGGTTAGCCAATCGGGGCACACAACTGGCAGGTATAGGGGGCAAACGGACATAACTGCCAAGTGGAGACAGTTACTACCTGCAAGGTGGTGAGGGGAGCCAATCAAAATTACGGTGGTTAAGGCTTGTCAAACTGGCCAGGGGCCATCTTTGCTCACTCTATGGGAAGGGCTGTTTTGAGTGAGTGGGATGAGCCCTGGGGTCAACTAGGGGTCAGCCCCTCAGGCTGTTATGAGGGACCCTAGCTGGGAAATATAATTTTAAAAATCCCCAACAGAGTATTGAAAAGGAAAGATGTCACATTGAAGATGAAGGTGCGTCTGACTCATGCCATGGTATTTTCAGTCATGTCATATCGTTGTGAAAGCTGGACATTGAACAAGAGAGACAGAAAAAGAATTGATGCTTTTGAATTGTGGTGCTGGAGACGTCTATTGAATATATCATGGACTGCCAAAAGAACCAACAAATCTGTCCTAGAAGAAGTGCAACCAGAGCGCTCCTTGGAAGCAAGAATGGCCAAACTGCGTCTTACATATTTCAGACATGTAGTCAGGAGAGATCAATCCCTGGAGAAGGACATCATGTTTGGGAGAGTGGCAGGTCAACACAAAAGAGGAAAACCCTCCACCAGATGGATTGACACAGTGTCTGCAACAATGGGCTTAAACATAAATAAGATCATTTGCCTGGCACAGAATTGGCAAGTGTTTCGATCTGCTGTACATAGGGTTGCTATGAGTCGGACTCCACTCGACGGCACCTAACAACAACAATAAGTCTTCTTTTGAAGACTATGAAGTTCTATGTAGCCTAGACTGGCATCAAATTAACAATCTTCCTGCCTTAGCCTCCTCAGTGGTAGGACTAGAGGTGTGTGCCATCACACCCAGCTCTATTCTGTTCTTAGAAATTCCAAATTTGAAAATATTTGTTTTATATTTAGCCAAAAATGTGCATATAACTTTTAACCAGGGGTTCTAATTCCGCTCATTATAGTTATATGAAGAAAGGTGAATAAATGAGATAACAGAAGGAGCCAATGCTAGGCTCTGCCAGCTCACCTGGGAAATCTCAGGCTTGTTCAATGCTAGAGGAGGTGCCACACTTCTGTGCTCCCCAGCAGTAGTCAATCCTCTAGCGAACACTTCGTTAGTTGATTCTTCTGTAGGATTGTAAAAGTAGCTTTGAGGGTGGAGACTATTCTTTCTGAATATTTAGCAACAAGTTTAAGGCTTGGGACATGGTAGGACTCCAATAAATATTTGCTAAATGAATGAGTGAATGAATGGCTGGTGTGTTTACTTTCCACTGTACTTCTCTCCTCTTGCTATGCTTCTCTTTAGGTGCTAGGGAGCATTTCAAATAGCTACTTTCCCTCTTGGGAGAAGGACCTGGCAACCCACTCCCAAAAAGCAATCAGCCATTGAAAACCCTATGAATAGCAGAGAAGCACTAACCACAGTGTTTCGTCTGTTGCACGTAGGGGTCCCTATGAGTCAGATAATGACTTGATGGCACCTAACAACAACAGCAGCAGCAGCAGCAACAACAACAACATTTTCCCTCTGGCTAGTATCAGCCCTTTCAATTATTTCAGCTGTTTCTCATAGTTAATTTTTTTTTTTTAATTCTTCTCCTTCCTTCCTTCCTTCCTTCCTTCCTTCCTTCCTTCCTTCCTTCCTCTCTCTCTCTCTTGAATATTTTTTGATGGCTCGTTTTCCTTTTAGAGAGTAGCAACAAGACTTGATTGTGATATGTTAGGTGAAGCATGAGTACACAGAGTATAATCAGCCCATCTCCTGCCTGGGTCTGGTCACTGCACTTCTGTCTGTAGACCAAAGAGACAGTGTTCATTTATTAACTACATCGTGAGGTCACTTCAAACTGAGCAGGCAGCCATCCAAACCTGTGAGCTTTCTTTCCACTAATTTTATGAAAGCCAGTCTTTCTCTACCTTGGATGTTTTCAATTTTTAAAATACGCAACTTTGTGGAATTTCAACCTGGTTTTTAAAAGACTTAATGTTTAACTCCATTAAATTTCACTTTGTTTGGTTTGTCAATGTCTATTTTAATTTTATTCTGCCAGATACCTTTCGTGTGTTTACTAGGTCCAGTATATGTTCACATTTGTTGAACATATCATTTTATCTAAATGATGTCTAATGATAAAATGTTGGTAGTAGAGAGACAATATCAGAAATTCTATGATGTAAGACTAAAATCATCAATAATTCCATTGCCATTCTCTTGGCATGTTGTTGTTGTTCTTAGGTGCCGTTGAGTTGCGTCTGACTCATAGCAACCCTCATAGGGTTTTCAATGGCTGATTTTTTTGGGATTGTCTCGGGAGTGGATTGCCATGTCCTCCCATTTCTCTTGGTATAGTTGTTAGAAAACATATAAATCCACCTTTTACATCATTGCCTGCAGCTGTAGCACTGTGGTATCCCATTCCTTCAGAGCTCAGAAGCTAAGCAGGATCGGACCTGGTTAGTACTTGGATGGGAAACTGTCTGGGTATACCAGGTGCTGTAGGCTTGGGAGAAGGACCCAGCAACCCATTCCCCCAAAACAATCAGCTACTGAAAACCCTATGAATAGCAGAGGAGCATGACAATAGTGTTTCATCTGTTTTACACAGGGTTACTATGAGTGTTGTGCAGGCTGCCTCAAGCCTCCAACTCGCAATCTTCTTGCCTCAGCCTTTGTAGTTGCTGGAATTACAGGTGTGCACCATGTTATCTGATTTTTTTCACTCTTTGTTATACTGCAGTTTTCAGAAATAAAGAGATAAGATTAGATGTCTCATTTTCTAGAATTTTTTTTTTTTTTTTTAGATTACATGCCTGCTTGAAATATAGGGGAAATGGCGATGAAAGTAAACAACTACTATGCCCAGCTCTTTTTTGGTGGGCGCATGGAGTAATTTGGATTTAAGACTATTAAAAGTTATAGCTGGGAGGGTGTTGCATGCTTATAGTCCCAGCTCCTCTGGAGGCTGAGGCAGGAAGATTGCTTGCTTCCAAGAATTGAAACTAGCCTGATCCACATAGCAAGACCCTGCCTTGAAAAGGGGGGAACCACCCAAAACAAAAAAGTTTATGAGCTATTTTCTTTGAAGTTTTCCATTCAATTTAACTGGCTAAGGACTGACCAGCCATCACATTATCATTTCATTAAAATGCCTAATAATAACAAATTAAACACTGTCTCAGAGGTAAGGAAAATCATATAGCCTGTGAGTACATCTGATCCTAGAGTTTTTGTATTCACCTACATGCTCCACTGTCTTTCAAAATACACTGTTCATCTCTGTTTAAGGGACTGAATAATCTTGATGATGGATTACTGTGTACTTGTAATGGGAGAAGGAAGGTAAGGTGCTGGAGTTGGGGTGATGAGATATGTATCAAGATACAAATGCTTATTGTCTTTCCTGTACCTCTCCTGATTATGTTCCATTCCCCATCCTCCACTTCTGGGACAATGAGGGACATGGTTTTCTTACCTGCACCTGCACCAGAGTTCCATATTCTTCCACCATCCAAACTCTGATGACTTTTCTAAATTTTGAGATCTTTTCTTCCTTTTACTATCTTCTTTGCTTTTATCACAGAATATACCTTTCTTATCTAGCCCTATGTTGGAGAAAGACATGGCAATCCAATCCTGAAGCAATCCTGAAACAATTAGTCATTGAAAACCTAATTAGGGTGGCTATGAGTTGGACCTGACTCCACAGCACCTAACAACAACATTTAGCTCTATGATATTGGAATATGGCCAATTCCTTTGTTAATCTTGACAGGTATTATCAAGATTTTAGGATAGTATGATAATTTTTGTTTTTTTCGGCTCAAATCCTTCTTCAGTTTACTTTCCAAGTTTGATCTACATTTTCTCTTGTCATCTGCCAATTCCTTTGCCAAAGATAAATGTCTTTTAAGCTAAGTCAATGAAAACATACTTACTGATTCAGATTAGAATCAATGAACTGCCCTTGATACCTGTTAGATGTCTGTCTGCTGATATCATATATTTCAGTTGCTATAATCTACTACCTCTTTTACTTTTTGTTTAACATATTTATTATGGAAATTGTGAACATATGCAAAAAACAGAGGGTAGTTTAATAAATGGACTGGGATTTAGCTCAGTTGGTAGAGCGCTGCTCCTGCAGTCTGAGGTCCCGAGTTCAATTCTGAGCACTGCAAAAGTGGAGAAGGATATGTCAATCCATTCCCAAGGCAGTCCCCTCCCAAGGCAATCACAAAACAGTCAGCCATTGAAAATGCTCTGTGGGTCATTGTGGGTCAGATATGACTTGAGACTCGTCAGCACCTAACAACAACAGTTTAATAAATCCCATTTGCTAATCATCCATTTTCAACAGTTATTAATATTTTATTCATCTTGTCTGTTGGAATCAAGAAAAAAACATAATGGTTGTCACATGACATGGAAATTATCTTTCTATCATTGTTACAAAGTTGTAACTGTGTTATTTTGCCTATAGTAATACTTTCCAAAGATTAGAAATTCAGCTGAAGTTTTGAATTTCCTTAAATTTTTTTTATATTGTTATTTACATGACACTTCCCATATAGTGATTTATAAGAAATAGGATAAAGCTGTTTTTAATTAGTTTTCCAAGACCATAGGCAAACTTATGATAACTTTGGAAATTAAATATTCCACCTTTTGGTAAAAGCAGAATACTCTGCTTTGTCTGCTATTCTTTATGGCTATCCTATCTTTAGGCTTAAATCCAAGGGTGACAACTCTGTAAATTTGTCTGTTATGAATTATCAAGTGATTTGCTATAGAAGAAAAAGAATAACTTAACCAAGTAATGAACTACGGAGAATATTATTAAAACTTCCATTAAACAGATACAATTAAGAATGGAAATGGAAGTAGAAGTAATGGAGATTTCTTTTTTTTTTTCTTTTTTCTTTTTTTTTTTTTGTGGTACTGGGGGGTTGAACCCAGGGCCTCGCGCTTGCATGCTCTACAATGTTGGACCACTGAGCTGCACCCTCAGCCCATTTTTTTTTTTTTTTTTTTTTTTACTTTTTGAGATAGGGTCTCATTAAGTTATGCAGACTGCCTCTGGTCTTGAACTTGTGATCCTCCTGCCTCTGCCTCCCAAGCCCTGTGCGCCACCGCGCCCAGCAGTAATGGAGGTTTCTAATAAAGTAAGAAGCAGAAGCAATTCAGAATTAAGCCATGTGCTATTGAGTAATAAGAGGATCTAAGTATCCTAGTTCACAGTGTTGTACAACATTACATTGTTCAAAGGATCCTAACAAGAGAAAACGCGATGCTTTAATATGCTTCCAAAGTCTCTATTCATTGTCATGCAAGAAGGCTATGACAATTTTCTAGTTATGAAGGGCCTTGGGGGCTAAGGTTTAGCTCAGCTGGTAGAGTGCCGTGCTGCACTCTCTGAGGCCCTTTGTTCAATTCCCAGCACCACAAAAATGGGAGAAGGACCTGGCAATCCACTCCCAAGGAAATCCCGAAACAATCAGCCATTGAAAACCCTATGAGGGTTGCTATGAGTCACACCTGACTCCATGGCACCTAATGATAACAACAAGGGGCCTTGAATTAGCAACTCACTGCATGATGACAAAAGTCTTGCTTTTCAAAATATCTACTACTGACCTAATCTCTGAAAATTTCACAATTAATAAATATATTGGGATTATGATACCAAATTCTTAAATAATATAGGTATATGTGAGAACTATTGTATTAAATCTGTAGCCTCTATTATTATACCAGTACCAATTAAACTATCAAATCAGTGAACCACTGAGCTGAAAGGTATAGGAATGAACAAGTGAGTTATCTTATGTGGCAAAGAGGAATTAAGGTTGTATATCAAGTAACAAATCAGCTGGCCTTAAGATAGGTAAATTATCCTAGATTTTCACAGTGGGGCCAGCATAATCACTAGGATCCTTATGAATGGCAGAGAGAAACAGAGTGAGATAACCAGAGGAATAGCATTGTGAGGAGACCTTGACTCACCAGGCCTGGCTCTGAAGATGGAAGAAGAGGGTCACAGTTAAGTAATGTGAGTATTCTCCAGATGCTGAAAAAGACAAGGAATGGATTCTTCCCAAGAATCTGTGGAAGGAATCTACCCCTCGAAACACCCTTGATTACAGCCCAGTGTGACTCATTTTGGACGGCTGACTTCTAGCACTAATGAGATAATATATTTAGGTTAAGTCATCAAGTTAATCGTAATTTGTTACAGCAGCAATAGGATGCCCATACCATGGAAGTCAAAATCTCTGAGCTTCATTTTCCTAAAATCTAATAAAAGGGTTCTAATATTTCCCAAGGGGCCTGAGGTTTAGCTCTATTGATAGAGTGCTGGTCTGTGCTTTCTGAGGCCCTGGGTTCAATCCCCAACACAACAAAAATAGGAGAAGGATGTGAAAATCCACTCCTAAAGCAATGCTGAAACAATTAGCCACTGAAAACCCTATAAATAGCAGAGAAGCACTGACATAGTACTGGGCATGGCACAATGTCTGGGAATGTTTCATTCTGTTGTACATAGGGTGGCTATGTGTCAGACCCAGCTTGATGGCTCCTAACAACAATACTTCCCAAACAACAGTGTAAAATATTATTCCTTAATAATAATACTTAAATGATATAATGTATTTCAAGTACTTAGCACAAGGCTGGGAGAATATGAAATATTTAGTCAGTATAGTTACTATTATGTAGCTTATTATGTTAGAAAGAGGGTCAGAATCACTGTCTTCCTATCTTCCTGTAATTCTTAGAAATAATTTTTACCTATGCATGCTGCTATGTATTGCTCAATCAATCAAGCCACAGTTTACAAATAATTTTAGATAGCATTTAACAGAGTTCTGCATCAGAAGCAAATGTCTAAGGTGCAGAGTTGTGAAATAGAACCGAAGTTAACAGCTTAGACTGAAAACTGGCTAAGGGCAGAAGTTAAGGGTAGAAGTAAATGGGAAAAAATTCAAGCAGGACAAAGAATACCTTGGGGAAGAAGATTAAGAAAAAAATCAGTATAATACAAAGTGTTTATGTCTGGCACTGTTTATTTGATGCACAGGACAATCCTAGGAAATAGGCATTTGACTATCTCCATTTTATACAGGAGGCCACTGAAGGAATTAATTTTCCCAAGTCATTCAACTAGTAAGAGGTGAGGCTAGATTTGAACTGCAGGAGTCTGGCTCCAGGCTCTATATTCTTTATTTTTGGATCCTGATAAAATTGCAATAGCTGAATTATATTTCTCTGTTTTACAAACAATAAAGCTCTTAGCATAGATACAATATCATTAATTTAAAATAAGCAAGAAAATTTAGAAGACATTTGGTTGACTATTTTGGTGAAAATAACTTGTTGACTTGTTCTATATGTGATTGCCATTCCTTTGTATATTTGGGAGAAATTCCAATGTTGTTAGTCTTGCCCCTGATATAAAAGTCAGAACTCAAATTCTCTGGCCCTCTCATTGCAGGAACATAGGCATATGGCTTAGTAGGGCCACTAGGAGCTGTACTCATGAAACTTTAATTTATAGAAAAAGACATCGCATGGACCTTCTGCTTTGCTTGTACCTGGCTTGGGTTGCGAGATTAACTTTGTGATGTAAGCATGGCATCAGAGCTGGAAGCAATCTGTGGCTATAAAGCAAATTCCAGGCCTGATATTTAGTGGTGGTGGCAAAAATAGTATTGGCTGGTATAGTATAGACTGGTATCCCAGAGACTAGGGAGTTGGAGGCAGGAGGATGGCGAATTTGAGACTAGAGGCAGCCGGTGTAATTTGCCAGACCCTAATTCAAAGTAAAAACAAAACAAAACAAAGGGCTATGGGTGCAGCCCAGTAGTAGAGTACTTGCAAAGTATGTGTGAGGCTCTGGGTTTCAACACCCAAGTACTGCAAAACAAACAAACAAAAGTGGTACTGGTGACAATTTTTCACAGTTCTAAGGCCATGATTTTCGCCTTTTTTTTGTGTGTGTGTGTGTGTGTGTTTGGTACTAGGGGTTGAACCCAGGGCCTCACGCCTGCATGCTCTGCAAGTGCTGGACCACTGAGCTGCACCCCCAGCCCATTTTTTTACTTTTTGAGACAGGGTCTCGCTAAATTACACAGACTGCCTCTGGTCTCGAACTTGCGATCCTCCCGCCTCTGCCTCCTGAGCCGCTGGGATTGCAGGCGTGCGCCACCACGCCCTGCTGATTTTCGCCTTTTATAATCCCTACAAATTATCTCCAGTCTATTTTTCTCCAATACTGCCAATAATTCTATGAGGTACTTAATACCTTTCGATATGTTTTTCTATGTTAGTCCAATAGGATTCTGCTGCTTGGTATGTTCAATAGATGAAATAGTAGATTAATATTAAATTATTCAACATGAATTATTTATAGTTTATGAGAATGTATGTGATATAATGAAATAAAAGTAAGTCACAGAGTTTTACCACATGATAATATACATATTCTTAGAAGACTAAAAACTGTACAAATAATTACCTGGCTAAATAAGACCTAGGAGGGGAATTGTTGGGTCATATGGTAATTTGTTTAACCGTTTGAAGAATTGCCAGACTAGTTTTCAAAGTGGCTGCACCATTTTACATTCCTACCAGCAATATGTGAAGGTTTCAATTTCTCCAGATATTTACCAGCACTTGTTAATTTTTCTTTTATTGATTATAGCCATTCTGGTGGGAGTGAAGTGACATCTCATTATGGATTTAATCTGCATTTCCTTTAGGACTACTGATACTGAGCATCTTCTCATGTGCTTACTAGCCATAGTTACATTGTTTTTTGGGGAAATATCTATTCAAATTTTTAATGTTCATTAGGCTGTTTGGCTTTGTATCATAGGGTCTTAAGAGTACATTGCATATTCTGGAATCAAGTCTCCTTTATTTTTTCTTTGGTATTGGGTGTCTGAACTCAGCCTCATGCATACTTTGTGAATGCTCTTCCACTGAACTTCACACCCAGTTCCTTTCTTATTTTTTTGTCTTAAGAGAGGGTCTTGCTAAGTTACACAGGCTATCTCTGTTCTCAAACTTGCAATCCTCCTGCTTCTGCCTCCCCTGGTGGGATCAAATATATAAGATATATTATTTACAAATATATTCTTCCATTATGGAGGTTGTCTTTTTACCTCCTTGATAGTCCTTTGAAGCATGAAAATTTCTAATTTTGATGAAGTCTGCTATGGCTGAGATGTTGTTTGTGTACTCAAAGTTTCATGTGTTAGTGGCTTGGTGGTCTAGGGTGCTGGTGTTGGGAGATATTGTGAGTCTTTAAGAAGTGGGGCCTGGTGGGAGACCCTCAGGTGAGTGGAGCTATACCCTAGGAAGGTACTGAAGTATTTCTCATAGGACCCTGGTTATCTCAACCCATTGAAAAATGGTTGTTATAAAAGCCATGATATAGACTATCTTCATATATGTCTGTGAGTCCTTGAAAATAACATGTATTCTGCAGTTGTTGAGTGGAATATCCTGTAAATGTCAACTAGATTCTTTTGGTGGAGTTCTTTTTATATCTTGTCTGACTTTCTGCACAGATACTCCATCAACTATTCATAGGTGGATGTTGAAGACTACAACTCTAATTGTGGACTTGACTATTTCTCTTTCAGTTTTATCAGTTTTTCATTTAAATATTTTGCAGCTCTCATTTAGGAATGCCATGTCTTATTGGTGGATTCATCCAGTACTGTCTGGCAAACTTTTTGGCTCTCAAGTTGACGTTATCTGATATTTTTGGTTTCTTTTTATGAATATACAATATAGATTTTCTTTTCATTTTTATTCTAAGACTAGTTTAATTTCCTTTTTATTTCTGAAAAATATTATTTTTTTTGGTGTTAGGTGCCATTGCATCAAGTCTGACTCATAGCAACCCTATGTACAACAGATCAAAATACTTCCTGATTCTGTGCCAGCACATGATTTTATTTATGTTTAAGCCCATTGTTGCAGGCACTGTGTCAATCCATCTGGTGGAGGGTTTTCCTTTTTTTTCTTGACTCACCATTCTCCCAAACATGATGTCTTTCTCCAGGGATTGGTCTCTCCTGACTACATGTCCGAAATATGTAAGACACAGTCTGGCCATTCTTGCTTCCAAGGAGCACTCTGGTTGCATTTCTTCTAGGACAGATCTATTGGTTCTTTTGGCAATCCATGGTATATTCAATAATCGTTTCCAGCACCATAATTAAAAAGCATCACAACTTTCACAACCATATGATGTAACTGAAAATACCATGGCATGAGTCAGACGCACCTTCGTCTTCAATGTGACATCTTTGCAATACTTTAAAGAGATCTTTTGCCACACCTTTTCCTAGAGCAATGCGTCCTTTGATTTCTTGACTGCTGCTATCATGGGCATTGATTATAGAGCCAAGCAAAGAAAAATCTTGGACAACCTTAATCTTTTCTCCATTTATTATGAAGTTGCATACTGACTGAGTCATAAGGATTTTTGTTTTGTTGATGTTTAGTCGCAACCCATATTGAAGGCTATGATCTTTGATCTTCATCAGTAAATGTTTTAAATCCTCTTCAATTTCAGCAAACAGAGCTGTGTCATCTGCATAACGCAGGTTGTTGATGAGTCTTCTTCCAATCCTGATGCCACGTTCTTCCTCATAAAGTCCAGCTTCTCAGATTATTTGCTCAGCATATAAATTGAAGAGATAGGGTAAAAGTATGCAGCCCTGACGCACACCTTTCTCAACTTTAAACCACTCAGTGTTTACTTGTTCTGTTCGAACAACTGCCTCCTGGTTCATGTACAGATTCCTCATGAGTACAATTAGGTGTTCTGGTATTCCCATTTTCCAAAGTGTTATTCATAATTTGTTATGATTCACACAGTCAAATGCCTTTACATAGTCAATAAAACATAGATAGACATCTTTCTGATATTCTCTGCTTTCAGCTAATATCCACCTGACATCAGCAATCATGTCCCTGGTTTCCCGCCCTCTTCTGAATCCCTCTTGATTTTATGGTAATTCCCTGTCTATATGTTGCTGCAGTCGCTTCTGAATGATCTTTAGTAAAAATTTGCTTGTGGGTGATGTTAATGATAATGTCCGATAGTTTCCACATTCAATTTGATCCCCTTTTTTGGGAATAGGTACAAATATGGATCTCTTCCAGTCAGTTGGCCAGGTAGCTGTTTTCCAAATCTTTTGGCATAAACATGTTAACACCTCCAGTGCTGCATTTGTTTGTTGAAACATCTCTACTGGTGTCCCATCAATTCCTGGAGCCTTGTGTTTTGCCAGTTCTTTCAAGGCAGCTTCCACTTCGTCCTTCAATGTGGATTGCCAGTTCCTCCTCCCAAGCCTACAGCACCTGGTGTTCCCAGGCGGTCTCCCATCCAATTACTGACCAGGCCTGACCCTGCTTAGCTTCCGAGATCTGATGGGATGCCACAGTGATATGGCTGCAGGCTCTGAAAAATATTTTTAGTAGATAAATAATTATGAATTGTTAGTCTTTTACTTTCAGCATTTGAAAAACGCAATGCTGGGCTAAGATCAAGGACTCAGCAGGGCTGTATTCCTTTATGGAGGCTGTAATGAAGAAGCCATTTCCTCCACTTTTTTAAATTCTGAAAACCATTGCTCACATTCTTTGGCTTGTGGTCTGTTTCTTTCATTTTCAAAACCAGCAAGATTCCCTCTCTCAGACCATTTTCAATAATGATATCTCTCTCTGACCACAGCTTGAATAGGTTCTCAAAGGATCTCTGTAGTTTGGTTGGGTCCATCTGGATAATTTTGATAGTAAGTCTATCTCAAGATCCTAACTTGAGTAGGACTTTTCCTCCTCCCTCCACTTTTTGAATTTTTCTTGGAAAATTTTAAGTGCATAATACGCTAATAACTTTTTACTAATAATTGTCACCATCTAGAACTTATAACAGGAAGCTTGTACCCTTTGACCATCATCTCTCCATTTCCTCCCAAAAGCTATGGTAATCTCCTTTTATGAATTTGACTTTATTAGATTCTATGCATAAGTAATAATATGCAGTATTTGTCTTTCTGTGTCTAGATTATTTCACTTTACGTGATGTCCTTCAGCTTAATTCATGTTACTACAATGGCAGAATTTATTTCTTTTTAAAATAATGAATAACATTCCATTCTATCTATATATCTGTATCTACATGTCACATTTTCTTTATCCATTCATATATGGATGGACACATGTTGATTACATATCTTGGCTATTTGAATAATGCTGCAATGAACATAGAGGTGCAGATGTTTCTTTGAGGTAGTGATGTCAGTTCTCTTGGATATATACCTATAAATGAAATTGCTGGATCTTGTGATGGTTCTATTTTTAATTTTGGGGGGAACTTCCATACTAGTTTTTGTAATGATTGCACCAATTTTCACTCTCACCAACAGCATATAAATATTCCCCTTTCTGCATATCTTTGTTAACACTTTTTATCTTTTAATTTTTTACTAGCCATCCAAAAAGATGTGAAGTGATATTTCATGGTTTTTGGATTTGCAATATATTTCTCTGATGATTAATGATGTTGAACATTTTTTTAATGTGCTTGTTGGACACTTGTATATCTTCTTTTGGCAAATGTCTATTCAGGTCCATTGTCTATTTTTAAAAAAATCATCATCTTCTTACTATTGATTCATACAATTTTCTTATATATTTTGAGTATTAACCACCTATTGTATATGGTATGTACATATTTTTCCTGTTCCATAGATTGCATCAAAAATAATTGCCAAAAGTAATGGCAAGGAGGTTTTCCCTCAGGTTTTCTCCCAGGAGTTTTTTGGTTTAGGGTCTTATGTTAAGAATTTAATTCATTTTGAGTTGACCTGAGCAACAGAGACACAAGGTTCATCACATAAGATTCATCACATAAGATGAATAAGATGTTATGTGGATTCATCACATAAGATGAATCCAAAACAAATATAAATTCTCATTATTGTTAGGTGCTGTCGAGTCAGGTACAACTCATAGTGACCTTATGTGCAAGTGAACAAAACATTCTCCAACACTGTGCATGATCTTTTTTATGTGGAAGTTCATCATTGCAGCCACTGTGTCAATCCATCTCATTGAGGGTCTTCCTTCTTTTCATCTCTCAAGGATGATGTCCTTCTTCAGGGACTAGTCCCTCCTGACTACATGTCTAAAATACGTAGATGCAGTCTAGCCATTCTTGCTCCCAAGGAGCACTCTGGTTGCACTTCTCCTAGGTTGGTTGTTTTGGCAGTCCATGGTATATTCAGTATTTGTCTCCAGCACCATAAATCAAAAGCATTAATTCTTTTCCTGTCTCCCTTATTCAATGTTCAGGTTTCAAAAGCATATGATCAGACTAAAAATACTATGATATGAGCCAGGTGCACCTTTGTCTTCAATGTGACATCTTTATTTTTCAATAGTTTAAAGATGTCTTTTGCCACGACTTTTCCCAATGCAATGCATCTTTTGATTTCTTGACTGCTGCTTCTATGGATGTTGATTGTAAAACCAAGTAAAGCAAAATCTTGAACAACTTTAATCTTTTTTCCATAATTACATCAAATGTAACAGATTAAATCCACTGAGTAAAATCCAGACACAGAAGAGACTTTTTTAGTTGACCCAACTACGTGTTATCTATAAGAGTCACATTTAGGTTCAACGATACAAATAATTTGGCAGTAAAATAATGGAAAATCTTACACCATGAAAGCTAGCCCTGCCAAACATTGTAGTAATTACATTAATATGAAAAAAATCAGGTGTTAAGACAAAATGTCTATGTAAGACAAAATATATGGTGTAAGATAAAAATCCAACCCCCCTCCTCTCTTGCATGTGAAATTCACTTATCCTAACAGTATTTATTGAAGGTACTATCCTTTCTCCATTATGTATTCTTGACTCCTTTGAAGATTAGTTTACAGTTTCTTTGTGGGGTCTCTATTCCATTGGTCTCTGTGTCAATTTTTATGCTAGCATGATATTGTTTTTATTACTATAGTTTTGCAGTATAATTTGAAATCAGGATGTGGGAGGTCTCCATGTTTCTTCTTTTCAAGATTGCTTTAGCTATTTTGGGGCTCTTGCGGCCCTAAGTGCATTTTGGGATTTTTCTCTATTTCTGTAGAAATCCAATTCATTGAATTTTAAAACCTTTTTAATGCATATGTTAATTGTACAAAAACAGTAGATTTCATTGTGACATCTTTACACATGCATTTAACATACTTTGATCATAATTA
Source organism: Pedetes capensis (assembly GCA_007922755.1). Lineage (NCBI taxonomy): Eukaryota > Metazoa > Chordata > Mammalia > Rodentia > Pedetidae > Pedetes > Pedetes capensis. The sequence continues at coordinate 65,659 of VMDO01001601.1, forward strand.
CTACTCTATTACCCTCTCTTATCACCCTTCTTCATTCCCCATTCACTTCTTTTCCCCTAATAGTCTCTCCTCTAATTTCATATCATGGTTTTTGTTTTTTTTTCCTTTTTTGTTTTTTATTTCCCTAGATTCCACATATTGCTAGGACCTAAGTGAGGCAAGTGTCCTTAGCAGCAAACTCTTATATTAATTCATTTTCAAAGTATCCTTTCTTTCAGTTTTAGCTAAAAATTTCTTGGAAAAAAGAAGCTAAAAATGCAAGAAATATTCCTGTCCACCATCGTTATGACTCAAGTTAAGCATGCTCAGTATTCCTGTCTGAGATCTTTATGACACAAGTGAAGTATGCCCAGAAGTGTTCCTATCTGCCAATTTAGCCTTTTGAGTATGTGTTCCATGACCCTTAGTTAAGCATGACCAGGAATATTTCTGTTATCTTTCCTTCCTATCCTATTTCCTTAAATTGAGCATGTTCAGTAATGTACATATTTTACTGAGCATGTTCAGGAATATGCCTCTCCCCAAAGTACTTTCCTATATGAATATACATAGGTTTCTTGAATAGAATCCTCATGATCCTTTGTTGAAGAAGTGCACTGCTTTTGGAATAATCCCAGGGCTCTCCTTACGTGTTAGAGGTAATAGAACTTTCTCTGTTCTCTTTTTGTTTTTGTTTTTGCTTTTGTTTTTGTTTTTTTTGGCACTGGAAGGTTAGACCTAGGGTCTCATGCATGCTTTGCAAGTGCTTTGTTATTAAGCTGCATCCCCTGCTCATTTTTACTTTTTATTTGAGACAGAGTCTCTCTAATTATGAAGGCTGCCTCTGTATTGAACTTGTGATCCTTCTCTCTATTCTTTTATCTTCTGTTTATGTTTATTGGCTTTGCACTCATTGAGAGCTGAATTTATTGTATTTGGTTACAGTATAGGGAAAAACATGCTACTTGTCTTTCTGAGTCTGGCTTATTTTACTTGACATAATGACCACCATTTCTATCAATTTTCCTACAAAGGATATAATTTCATTCTTGCTTATTGTTAATAGTAGTCTATTATATAAATATACCTCATTTTCTTTATCCATTGATCCATGGTTGAGCACTTAGGATGATATTATAAGTTGGTTATTGTGAATAGCAACATGGGCATGCAAGTATCATTATTGTATGCTATGTTCGAGCCCTTCTGGTATATAGTTAAGAGTGGTATAACTAGGTCATATAGTAGTTCTACTTTTAGTTTTTTGAGGAGAGTCTTTTCTGATTTCTACAGTGACAGTGCTAATTTACACTCCCATCAATAGTGCATAAGGGTTCCTTTTCACCCCACATTCTCATTAGCATTTGTTCTCTGTTTTCTTGGTGATAGCCATTTTGACTGTGGATAGATGGAATCTCAGTGTAGTATTGATTTGCATTTCCATGACACCTAAAGATGTTGAATATTTTAAAATGTATTTACTGACCGTTTTTACTTCTTTTGAAAAGTATATGTTTAGTTCATTTGCCCTTTTCTTGTTTGGATTACTTGTTCTTTTGGTGTTTCCTTTTTTTTGTAATAGATCCTAGATATTAATCCCCTATCAGATGAATAGCTGGCAAAGATTTTCTCCCATTTTGAAGGCTGTCTCATCATTCTGTTAATTGTTTCTTTTTCTATGGAGAAGCTTTTTAACTACATGCAATCCCATTTGTTACTTTTTGCTATTATTTCCCAAACTATTAGAATTCTATCCAAAAAATCTTTGCATATGTCTATATTTTGAGGTGTTTTCCCTATATTTTCCTATAGTAGTTTCAATGATTTGGGTTTTCCCTTTAGTTATTTGGTCCATTTCAAGATGACTTTTGTACAGGGTGGGGGATGGATCTAGTTCCAATTTTCTACATGTGAACATACAGTTTTCCGATCACCACTTGTTGAAAAGATTGCCTTTTCTCTAACATGGTTTTGTTGCCTTTGTCAAGAATCAGATGGCTGTGTGGGTTTACTTCTAGATCCTCCATTGTATCCTATTGGTCTACATATCTGTTTTTCTGCCATTATGGTACTGTTCTGGATACTACAGCTCTGAGGTATAATTTAAAGTCAAATATTATGATAACTCAAGCATTGTTTGTTTTGCTCAGGATGACTTTTGTTACTTGGAGTCTTTTTTGTTTCCATATGAATTTTAGGACTGTTTTATCTCTAGTTCTGTGAAGAATGTCTTTGGAGTTTTATTACGGATTGCATAGAATTTGTAGATTCCTTTCAGTCATATAGGCATTTTTCACAGTATTAACTCTGTTGATCCATGAACATGTAAGGGATTTCCATCTTCACTTTCTTTCTTCAAAACTTTATAACTTTCAATGTAGAGGTATTTAACATTTTTCTTAGGTTTATAACTAGGTATTTAATTTTTTTTGAGGCTATTGTGAATGGGAATAAATTCTGGTCTTCTTCAGTGAATTTGCATTTGTGTATAAAAAACTATTGATTTTTCAGCTTGGTACTGACACAAAAACAGACATGAAGATCAATGGAACAGAATAGAAGGCCCAGAAATACACTCGTGCAGCCTCAGCCACCTGATCTTTGACAAAGGATTATTGGTGTTAGCTCTACTTTAAAGGTCTGGTAAAATTCAGCATTGAATCCATCTGGTCCTGGGCTTTTCTTTTTGGGAGACTTTTTAAAAATTATTGCATCAACGTCATTAATTGTTGTTGACATGTTTAAGTTTTCTACATCTTATTGGTTCAATTTTTGTAGGTCACATATATCTAGAAACTTATCCACTTCAGGATTTTCCAATTTGTTGGAATATAAATTTTATAAATGCTTCATAGTGATCATCTGGATTTCAGTGTCATCAGTTGTAATATCCTATTTTTAGTATCTAGTTCTATTATTTTGGGTTCTCTTTCTCTTTCTTTTGGTTAGTTTCGTTAAGAGAGTTTGTTAATCTTGTTGATCTTTTCATGAACCAACTGTTTCATTTTTGTTTTGTATTGTCTTTTTCAATTATATTTTATTAATTTCAGCTCAGATCATTATTCTGTCTTTCCTTCTAGTAGTTTTGATTTTGGCTTATTCTTGTTTTTCTAAGACTTTGTGGTATATCATGAGGTTATTTGTTTGACTTTCTTTGATTTTTAAACATAGGCTCTTACAGCTATAAACCTCATGTTTAGAACTGCCTTCATTGTATTGCAAAGATTCTGGCAAGTTTTATTCTCATTTTTATTTGATCCTAGGAATTTAAAATTCTCCTGATCGCTTTAATGACCTATGGATCATTTAAAAACATATCAATAAATTTCCATGTGTTCATATGGTTTCCGCAATTTTTCTTGCTATTGATTGCTAGTTTTCTTCCATTATTACTTGATAAAATACAAGGAGTTATTTTACTGTTATATCTTTGTGGTAGTTTGATTTTATTATCATTATAAAGTGTCCTTTGTTTTCAGTAAAATTTTAATTTAATGTACTATTTTTCTCATATTGTATAATTTCTTCAGTTCTTTTCAGGCTGTCTTGCATGGTATATTATTCTCCATTGTTTTACTTTTAACATATTTGTGTCTTTGACTTTTGTAGACAGTATTTAGTTGAGTCATTTAAAAAATGAACAATGTTTAATATTTATTCAGTGCATTATAAACTTAACATTTGTTGTTTATGCTTTTGTTATTTGCTCTTTGCATATTGTGTCTTTTAGTCTCTTTGTAACTCCTTTACTGATTTTCATTTTTTTGTTAATTTTTCTATTTAGTGAAACAATTTTGTCATAAGCTTCTTTAATTCTTTAAATGCAATTTTTTGGTATCTCTTTGAACATACTTTTAATAGCTTGTGTAAAGTAGTTTACTAGCAAATCCAACATCTGGAACTGCATGGGGAACAACTGGTACTGAAAATTTTTTTCTTATCTAAGTGCCATTCTTTTCTTTTTCTTTGTGTTTTTCCTGTTTTTCACCGACTCGACGGCACCTAACAACAACAAACAAAAGAAACCTAGACATTTTAGGTAATATAATGTGACATTTCTAGAAATCTGACACTTCTTTTCTTTGAACTCCACAAATTTGCCTTGCTTTTTTTCTTTGGTTGCTGCTTGTTTAATGACTTTTCTGGACTATTTTTGTAAAGCCCTTATTTCTTGTTGTGTGTGGCTGCTGAACTCTGCTCGATTAGTTTAGTGGTTAGCTAATTATTGCACACACATTTTCTTAAATGCCTTAGAGCAATAAATCTACCCTTTGCCAAATAGCTCTGTGTGCTGGGAGGAAGACACCCCTTTTACTCTTCAGCAGTTAATGATTCTGCTTTAGTTTTTACTCCCTGCTTGTACACAATCTCCAGGTCAGTCAGAGGTGGGAGATTGTAACTGCAATGGTTAATTTTATATGTCAACTTTGCTAAGCTATGTTATCCAGTTATTTGAGCAAACATCAATCTAGGTGTCACACTGATGGTGTGTTTTTTAGCTGTAATTATCATTTAAATAACTAGACTTTGATTAAGATATATATTATCCCTAATATACATGGGCCTTATCCAATATCGTTGAAGACTAGAAGAAAAAAGACAGATCCCCCAGGGTGGAAAGAATTTTGCCTCTAGATTGCTTTTAGAATCAAGGATATAACATATTTTTCCTGCATCTTAATCATGCTGCTCTACCCTGCAGATTTCAGATTTGTCAGCTACCACAATTCTGTGATGCGATTCTTTAAAATAATCTCTCTATATACATTCTATTGATGCACTATAGACCCCTGACTAATGTAGTGGCCTTGTTACATATTGTGCTGGAATTTGCATAGTCCTGAACATGCATATGGCCTTATATGTCCCATGAATACTTTTATAGCTTTTCAAAGATTTGTACATGTAGCTCATTCTCCAAACTTTCCTTTAGAGCTGTTGGCTACATTCTTCTTTGTCCTAAGTGGTATTATGGTTTCAGGAAACTATGATGTGGAATAGCAAATGCCCTGGGATTGAAATCTTTTCTGTAGAGATACCTTTAGGTAATGACAAGGCCTGGTGAGTGGAGTATTTCCATGGAATTTAGATAATGCTCTGAGAATGGTCCTTCTCAAGGAGCACAACACATGGTCCGCCTTCTCTGGTGACCTGTAAGCCTTCTGGTTTCCATATCTGCTGTGGTTGTGAGGCAGCTGATTTTCAGTGTTACAGTAAGTTCGGAGAGGAAGACAGGTGTAAGTCAAGTTACAATTCATAAATCCTGCTGTTCAGAAGGTTTTTAATTTTTTACAAACATATCCAGAATTATTTTACTTTTATGGATGGGAAAAATCTCCTGATGGTCTCATTCTACTGTTTGGGTAGGCCTGCCTCCACTATTCCCTTGGTAAGCTTTTTATGAAACAAAATTTGTGATTGCATAAGTGTGTGCATTTTATTTTTCTGAGGTGATTGGCAACAAACTCTCAAGATGTTTCTCTGCAGAGTGGGATATGTATTGAAGGAAAGAAGTGAGATGTGTACTTCTACGTTTTATTTAATGTTGTTCTGTGCTTTTTTAATATTCTAAAGTGAACATATAACTTTTTGAAATAAATTTAAAAAGGAAAGCAAAAAGTAGTAAAGAAAAGAAAAACATCTCTGAGTAAAGACACCCAAACATCACTAGTGTTTTAATTGGACAATAAGAATATGGATTTTTCTTTCTTTAAGGTTTTCTTTAGTTTCTACATTTTTCTGAATTTAAATCTCATCTTTTTTTTACAATAATTTTTTATTTTTTATTTTGGAAAATAAGATGATAGAAATGTAATGCATGTTTAAGATTTATACCTAGTTTCTTAGAAAAAGTGCAACTAAAGGGAAACAGCTAATATTATATGGATGCCTGGTATTTGTCTACCAGCATTATAATTATTTTCATGTTAATTATAAAACAAATTAGTTTGGCCTGGCACAGTGGTACACATCTGTAATCCCAGTTACTCAGGGGGCTGAAGCAGAAGGATCATGAATTCCAAGCCAGAGGCAGCCTGCACAAATAAGGGAGACCCTGTCTCAAAATAAAAAGTAAAAAACGGCTGGAGGTGTAACTCAGTGGTAGAGTCCTTGTCTAGCATGCATGGGACCCTGGGTTCAACCTCCTGATATTGAAAAAGAGAAAAAAAGAAAAAATAATTAGTTTGATATAAAGTATACATAAACCTAATATAAAATACTTATTTAAAGTTTCTTATATTTTTAAAAAATAGCATAAACTGCATTGTACAAAATAATGGGTCAGCATGACATTCTCATGCATATATATCAAGTATCTTGATCTTGATCACTCCCTTATGAATATTCCTCCATTTGTTTTCAAGCCTTATTATTATTTTAAGATCTAGATTCCACATATGAGAGAGAACATATGATATTTATCTTTTTGAACCTGGCTTATTGCACTTCAGATGATGAACTTCAGATATATATCAGCTATATATCATAATCCTGCTGAATATATAACACATTTTGTTTATCCATTCATCCATTGATGGGCACAGAGGGTGATTTCGTATCTTGTCTGTTGTGAATAGTGCTGCAATAAACACAGATGTGCCGTTATTTCTGTGATATGTTGACTTGATTTCCTTTTGGTATATACCTAGCAATGGAGTAGCTAGATCAGGTGGTAGCTCTATTTTTCATTTTTTGAAGAACTCCCATACTGATTTCCATAGTGGATACACTAATTTATATTTCTACTGGTAGTGGATATGGGTTTCTTTCCCCCTGCACTGTTGTTGTTAGGTGCTGTCGAGTCGGTATCCGACTCATAGCGACCCTCATAGGGTTTTCAATGGTAGACTGTTTCAGGATTGCCTTGGGAGTGGATTGCCAAGTCCTTATCCCATTTTTGTGGTGCTGGGAATTGAACTCAGGACCTCAGAGACTGCAGCGCAGAGACTGCAGTCTCTGACTGCAGAGACTCATTTTTTTGAGTTCTTTGTATATTCTGGATATTAATCTCCTGTCAGATAAATAGTTGGCAAACTTTTTCTCCCATTCTATAGATTGACTCTTCACTCTGTTACTTGTTTTCTTTGCTGTGCAAAGACCTTTTAATTTCATGCAATCCTACTTCTTACTATCGTTTCCTGAGCTATTGGAATCTGAAAGTCCTTGGAATCTTGAGCTATTGGAATCTGAAAGTCCTTGCTTATGCCTTTATCTTGAAGTGTTTTCCCTGTGTTTTCCTCTCGCTGTTTCAGACTTTCATGTCAATCATCAAGGTCTTTGATCCACTTTGAGTTGCTTTTTGTGCAGGATGAGAGGTAGGGATCTAGTTTCATTGTTCTACATGTGGACATCCAATTTTTCTAGCACCACTTTTTAAAGAGGTATCTTTTCTCCGATGTATTTCTTTAAAGTTTTTGTCATATACTGGATGGCTGTGCCTATATGTGTTTGAGTTTTCTGGGGCTTAGCTCAGTTGGTAGAGTGCTTGCTCTGCACACTCTTAAGTTCCTGGGTTCAATCCCTAGCACTCCTAAAATGAGAGAAGGATGTGGCAACCCACTCCCAAGAAATCCCAAAGCAATCAGCCATTGAAAACTCTATGAATAGCAGAGAAGCACTGACATAGTGCTGGGCATGGCACAGTGTCTGAGAGTGTTTCATTCTGTTGTATGTAGGGTTGCTAAAAGTCGGACTCAACTTGACACCATTTAACAACCACATGTCTGTTTTGTGCCAGTACCATGTTGTTTTTGTAAATATGGCCCTGTAGCATAATTGGAAGTCAGGTATTGTAATGCCATCAGCATTGCCTTTTGCCCAGGACTGCTTTGGCTATTCAGGGTCTTTTGTATTTCCATATGAATTTTAGGATGTTTTTTCCAGTTCTGTGAAGAATGCCATTGAAATTTGATGGAAGTTGCATTGAATCTGTAGATCACTATTAATAGTATCACCATTTTCACAATATTAATTCTGCTGATCCATGAGCATGAGAAGTCTTTCCACCTTCTAGCATCTTCTTCAATTTCTTTGGTGTTTCAAAATTTTCATTGTAAAGGTCTTTCATTTCCTTGGTAAGGTTTATTCCTAGGTATTTTATTTTATTTTTTGAGGTTATTGTGAATGAGATTGTTTTCCTGATTTCTTTCTCTGTTTGCTGATTTTTGTATGTCGATTTTTGTCCTGCTATTTTGTTGAAAGTGTTTATTGGATTTAAGAGTTTTCTGGTGGAGTCTTTAGTGTCTTTTAAGGATAGGACAACATCATTTGCACATAGGGATAGTTTGACTTCTTCCTTTCCTATTCTTATCCCTTTTATTTCTCTTGTCTTATTACTCTGGCTAAGAATTCCAGAACTATGTTGAATAACAATGGAGAGAGTGGATACTCTTGTCTCATTTCTGATTTTAGAGGAAATCCTTTCACCTTTTCCCTGTTATTATAATGTTTGCCATATATAGCTCTTAATGAGTTATGTTCCTTCTATCCTTAATATCCTCGGAGCTTTTATCATGAAAGGTGTTCAACTTTGTCAAAGGTCTTCTCTCCATCTGTTGAGATATTCATGTGACTTTATCTTTGATTCTACTTATGTGATGTATTTACTGATTTGTATAGTTGAGACATCTTTTTATCTCAGGAATGAAACCAACTTGTATGCTTTTTCTTTATTGTGTTGTTGAATTCAGTTTACAGGATCTTATTGAAAAATTTTTTTGTATCTACATTCATCAGGGAAATTGGTCTATGCTTGTGGTTTTTGATGTATTCTTATCCGGTTTTAATATCATGGTAATGCTGGCTTCATAGACTGAGTTTCATAATTTTCCTTCCTATTCTATTTTGTGGAATAATTTAAGAAGAATTGGCATTAGCTCTACTTTAAATGTCTAGTACAATTGAGCAGTTAATTCATCTAGTGCTAGGCTCTTTTTTTTGGCTGGGATATTCTTTATTACTTCTTTAATTTCAATGCTAATTGTTGGTCTATGTTGTTTACATTCCCTTGATTTAATTTTTGTAGGTCATATGTGTCTAGAAATTTCTACATTTCTTCTAGATTTTCAAACTTATTGTAGTATAAATTTCAAAGTATTCCCTAATGATCTCTGAATTTCATTGGTATATATTTTCATATGCCCTTTTTTATTTCTAATTTTGTTAATTTGGGACTTCTTTCTCTTTCTTTTTGTTAATTTGGCTAAGGGTTTTTCTACATTGTTAATCTTTTCAAAAAATAAAACATTTGTTTCATTGATTCTTTGTATTGTTCTTTTAGTTTCCATTTCGTTAATTTCTTCCCTGATCTTTATGATTTCTTTCCATCTACTAGTTAGGGTTTGGATTGTTTTTGTTTTGTAAGACCTTGAGATGTGGTATTAGGTTATTTGTTTGAGATCTCTCTCTCTCTCTTTCTTTTAATGTAGGCACTCCTAGATATAAATTTCTCTTTTAGTACTACCTTTGCTGTATTCCAAAGATTTCAATAAGTTGTGTTTTTATTTCAATTTTTTTCTAGGAATTTCTAAAATTTATTCCCTCATTTCTTCAATGTCCCTCTGATCTTACAAGAGTGTGTCATTCCCTAGTAATTCTCTTACTAATAATTCTCTTGACATTGAAGGTATACAATATTATGATAATGGAAATGAAAATAAAAACTAAATTTTATCCAAGTCATGACATTGTTTGCCTATAATCCCAGCACTCAAGAGACTGAAGCAGGAGGATTAGTTCACATTTGACACCAGCCTGGTCTACACAGTAAGCCCCTGTCTCAAAAAAACAAATACAACACAAAACTAGAACAAGACTGTGTTGTTTGGTTTCCACGTGCTTATATATTTTCTGTAGTTTCTCTTGCTATTGACTTATAGTTTTATTCCATTATTACCTGCTAAGATAGAAGGAATTATTTCAATTCTTTTATCCATGTAAAGACTTGCTTTATGACATAGCCTGTGATCTATTTTGCAGAAAGATTCATGGGCTCCTGAGCAGAAAGTGTATTTCATAGTTGTTAGATGAACTATTTTGTAAGTGTCTATTAAGTCCATTTGATTAATGATGTGGTTAACTCTGAAGTTTCTTTGTTGAATTTTTGTCTAGATGATTTATCAATTGATGAAAATGGGTATTAAAGTCACACACTGTTACTCTGTCTGAACCTATTTGTCCCTTTATGTCTAGTACTGTTTGTTTTATGAAATTAGGTGTATTAACATTCAGTGCCTCTATATTTACAATTGTTGTATCTTCTTGGTGTGTTGTTCCCTTTCTTAATATGCTGTGATTGTCTTTGTTTCTTCTAATTAATTTTGTTTCAAGTCTGCTTTATCAGAGGTAAGGATGGCTACTTCTGCTGGTTTTTGGCTTCTGCTGCTGGGTATATCATTTTTCATCCCTTCATTTTAAGTATGTGTGTGTTTTTGCTGATGAGGTTCTTCTCTTGCAAGCAACAAATAGTTATTTTTTCCCCTTATTTATAAATGTTGGTGGGATACAGAGTAATAATGCTTTTGCAATTTCCATTAGCAATTAGTTCTCTGTCAGATGTGTAGCATACAAAGATTTCCTCTCATTCTATGGCCTCTCCCTTTACTCTGTTGATTGTTTCCTTTGCTGTACAGAAGCTTCTTAGCTTCATGTAACCTCTCAACAAAGAAAAGCCCAGGTCCTGATGAATTCACACCTGAATTCTATCAAAACCTTCAAAGAAGAATTAATACCTATTCTCCTGAAATTATTTCATAAAATAGAAAAGGAAGGGATACTTCCAACTTCATTCTATGAAGCCAGTATCACACTGATACCAAAACTGGATAAGGAGTCTTCAAAGAAAGAGAACCATAGACAAATTTCCCTGATGAACATTGATGCAAAAATCTTCAGTAAAATTCTGGCAAACTGAATCCAGCAACAAATCAAAAAGATTATACACCATGATCAGATGGCTTCATTCCACAGATGCAGGGTTGTTCACCATACAAAAATCAATTAATGTAATTCAACATGTCAAGAGAGTGGCAGATAGAAATCACATGATCATCTCAAGTGATGATGAGAAGGCCTTTGACAAAGTGCTACATCATTTCATGATAAAAGTATTGATGAAATTAGGCATAGTAGGAACATATCTCAACATGATAAAGGCCATTTCTGACAAACCTATAGCCAACGTCACATAAAATGGGGAAAAGTTAAAACTATTCCCTCTATGATCAGGAACAGGACAAAGATGTCCACTCTCTCCTCTCTTGTTCAAAATTATGATTGAAGTCCTAGTCTGAGCAATCAGGCAAGAGAAAAAATTAAAGGAACACACATAGAGAAAGAAGAAGTCAAATTATCCTTATTCACAGATGACATGATCCTTTATCTAAAGGATCCCAAAAAGTCCACTAGAAAACACTTAGAGCTAGTTAGCTCCTTCACCAAAATATCAGAATACAAAATTTACATGCCAAAATCAGTAGCCTTCCTTTCACCAATAGTGAACTGGAAGAGAAAGAAATCAAGTCAACTATTTCATTCATAATAGCATGCCAAAAATTTAAATATTTAGGAATCAGCCCAACCAAAGACCCTGAAGACCTCCATGAGGAAAACTTCAAAAGTTAAAAAAAAATAGCAGAAGATACAGGAGGATGGAAGGACCATCCCTGCTTATAGATTAGGAGAATTAATATTGTGTAAGTAACTATACTATTAAAAACAATTTACATATTTCATGCAATCTCCATCAAAATTCTAATGACAGACTTCGCATAAATAGAAGAAACAACCTTAAAATCCATATCGAAGTAAAAAAGACTGCATGTAGCCAAAACAATACCAAACAGCAACAACAGTACAGGAGATATCACAATATCTGACTTCAAACTTTACTACAGTGCCATAGTGGCAAAAATAGGTTGGTACTGGCAAAAAATAGGCCTGGAGATCAAAGATACAGAATTGATGATCTAGAGATACATCCACACAACTATAGCCACCTGATTATTGACAAAGGAACTAAAGAGATTCAATGGGAAAAGAACTTCTTCAACAAGTAGTGCTGAGAAAACTGGATACCATATGCAGAAGACTAAAAACAGACTACTATCTCTCAATCTATATGACAATCAACTCAAAATGGAGCAAATAAAAAGAACTCAACATAAAACCAGAAACCTTAAGAGAAAAGACAGGAGAAAAGATAGGAAATACACTTCAACACTTAGACATAGACAACTATTTCCTCAACAAGAACCTGATTGCTCAGGAAGCTCTGCCAAGATAGACAAACAGTATTACATGAAACAAATAGTTCTGTGTTTTAATCAATTTGGCTCACCTGTATCTTTTAAATGGAGAGTTAAGAGTATTTACATTTAGGGTTATTATTGAGAGGCATTCAGTGATTCCTGTTTTTTTGTTGCCTGTTTTCCCAGTTGATTCAAATGTTATTCATTTTTTCTTTCTCTTTTATTCATTTTAGGAGTTTTCTGGGTTACTGAGTTCCACATGTTTGATTCTTTGCCTGTTCTCATTTATTCATCTATTCATCTCTTAAAGTATATTCTTTCTTGCACTCTTGTATTCATCACTGGTTTTCTTCCCCAATGTGTTAGAGTTCCTTTAAGCATTTTCTGTAATGCTGGTTTCATGGACAATGAATTGTTTAAGTTTATGCTTGCCATGGGAGGTCTTTATTTATCCATCATTTTTGAAGGATAAGTTTGGTGGATAAAGTACTTTTCATTAGATAACATAGTTAATACTCTCAGGCTTAGATAATATCATTTTACACTTTTCTGGATTGTATAGATTTTCCTGAGAGATATGATGATATTCTAATGGATTTGCCTTTATAGGTAAGGTGCTGCTCTTCTCTTGCAGCTTTCAACATTGTATTTTTCTCTGTAGTCTTAGCAATTGTCTTTAACAATACTGTGGAGAGGTTCTTTTCTCATTTTGTCTACTAGGAATTCTAAATACCTCCAGTAATTATATGTCTATTTCTTTCCCTGGATTTGAGTATTTTCCATGATAATTTCATTTAATGAGTTTTCTATGCCTTTAGTTTTAATCTCAGTTCCTCCTTCTACTCCATCAATGCTTAGGTTTGTTTTGTTCATCATGTCCCAGAGATCTTGAACATTATGATCTTGCTTGATTTTTTAAATTACTCTCTGAATGTATGATTTTTCTCTACCTTGTCTTCAATCTCTGATATTCTTTCTTCTAATTTATTCTATTGATGATGCTTTCTACTATGATTTTTATTTGATTTATTCTTTCACTTCTAACATTTCTGCTTGTTTTCCTTATTTTTTTTTTTTTTGGAATCCCAATTTCCTTGCTAAATTTTCATCCATGTTGCTGAATTTCTCATCTATACCACTGACTTTCTTATCCAGGTCTTGAATTGATTTCCTTACTTTATTCATCTGCTTATCTGCATCCTGTTTGAAGTCATTGATCATTTTTAAAGGTAGGCTTTTGAAATCATTGTCTACCTTTTCAACTACTTCAATATCTTTGGTTTCAGTCCTTGAGGAATTCTGATCTTTTAGGAAAGTCATATTGACTTACTTTTTCATATTTCTTATGTTTCTGTGCAGCAATTTAAGCACCTTGAATGTATAGAATCCACTCACCAGTTTAACTTTGCTGTGTTGTCCTCATTTCCTATTGACTGCTGATACATATTTGACTCCAAGAGACTGCTTTCCCATATCCCGGGACTACACATATTCTGGGTGTAGTTGCTTAGTTAGTCCATGAAGAGGAGAGATTTTTGGGGATTTTGAAACATAAAATGCTTTTCCCAGCCAAGACCCAGATGGCTTCACTCTGCTGAATCAGCTAGTAAGTTAGAGAGTCTTGTACTTTTCTTTTTTAAAAGGAAGGCGTAAAACACTTGGAATATTCTTATGACTATAGGGTTTGAGATTATTTAAAAATAATTAATTGGGATATTTTGTGTAGCTCTCAATACAGAACATCAGACTGTTACCTTGTAAATAAGAAAGGCATAAGGGATGTTGAATCCTTCTAAAGATGGTTTCTAAGGCCAACACTTGGTAATTATGAATATGATAAGTAATAAGGCATACCATAATACACTAAGTGTTAGCTTAAAAATTAGGTTAAGTTTATGGGGGCAAAGTGACCCAGTAGTAAATAATTAAAAATACTAGCTAAATCTTATGGATGATTTTAATAATTTGGAGTAGCAGCCTCTTTATATTTCAATTAGTATTTTAAGCTACTCAATTAAGTGAATATATTCACTCTCAATTTCACTTCACATTCTAAAATAAATAAAAGTGTGTTATTTTTATGTCCAACAATTATGTTTTGCATATCTGTGCCTTATCCAGTATCTTATATGGGAAAACTGAAGGGCTTTGCAGTCTGTTCTAAGATAAATCCTGCATTGACTGATTGTTAGCTATGCAATCTGGGAAGAAGCTTTTTTAATTCTTTTAAGTTACAATTCTTAGTTTGTGAAATGGCTGTAATGGTACCTCACAAGATTGATTTCACAGATTAAATACAATTAACATGTTTTCTTTTTAGAAATTATAATTAAAATATTATAAATATAAAATTTTGATCACTCTTATTTATCATACTTTGATGGTTTCTGTCTCTACTATTCCATACCTCTTTTAGTTACATGTAAATTCCTTCAGATGGCAAGTGAAACCTTGGATGTTATGTTTCTATACTATCTGTGTTCTATTAATCTGCTAGGGCTGCCATAGCCACATACCACAGATTGGGTGCCTTAAACAGCAGAAATTTATTTTCTCACAATTCTGGATGCTAGAAATTCCAAGACCATTATATTAGCAGGTTTAGTTTCCAGTGAGGTCTCTCTAATTGTATATGGTTGCCTTCTCACAGCATATTCACATGAACTTTCCTCTGTGTGTGTGTGCATGCAGAGCGAGAGAGAGAGAGAGAGAGAGAGAGAGAGAGAGAGAGAGAGAGATATCTTAGGTATTTCTTCCTCTTTTTATAAGGACACCGGTCCTAGTAGATTAAGGCTACACCCCTGTAGCTTCATTTAACTTTCATTACATGGACCAGGAGGCAGTTGTTTGAATACAAGAAGGAAACACTGCTTGGTTTAAAGTCGGGAAAGGTGTGCAACAGGGTTGTATCCTTTTACTGTACCTCTTCAATCTCTGTGCTGAGGGAATATTCTGGCAAGCTGGGCTTTATGAAGGAGAAGGCAGCATCAGGACTGGAGGAAGACTCATTAACAACCTGCATTATGCAGATGACACATCTTTTTTTGATGAAACTGAAAAGGATTTGAAACATTTACTGATGAAAATCAAAGAACATAGCCTTCAGTATGGATTGCACCTCAACATCAGGGAAATAAAAATCCTTACAACTGAGTTAATAAGCAACTTTGTGATAAACAGAGAAAAACTTGAAGGTTGTCCAAGATTTTGCTTTACTTAGTCCTAAAATCAACATCCATGGAAGCAGTAGTCAAGAAATCAAAAGACACATTGCTTTGGGAAAAGCTCTTGCAAGAGACCTCATCAAAGTGTGAAAACCAAAGATGTCACATAGAAGACAAATATGTGCATGACTCATATCGCATTAGATGGTTGTGAAAGCTGGATGTTGAATAAGGGAGACAAGAGAAGAATTGATGCTTTTGAGTTATGGTGCTGGAGACAAATATTGAATATACCATGGAGTGCCAAAAGAACCAACAGATTTGTCCTAGAAGAAGTGCAACCAGAGTCCTCCTTGGAAGCAAAGATGGCTAGATTGTGTCTTATGTATTTTGGACATGTAGTCAGGAGGGACCAATCCCTGGAGAAGGACATCATGTTTGAGAGAGTAGTATCGACAGGAAACAGGAAGACTCTCAACTAGATGAATTGTCACAGTGGCTGAAACAATGGGCTTAAACATAGAAAAGATCACGTGCGTGGCACAGTGTTCTGTAATGTTTCATTCTGTTTTATATAGGTTCACCATGAGTTGGACTCAATTCAATGGCACCTAACAATAACAGCAACCATTTTAAAGGTCCTATCTCCCAATATGATTATAATGGAGGCGTAGTCTCAGCATACGAAATTTGAAGGACCCAAGACAGTCTGTAATATGTGATAAGGATTAGGTTCAGCTGAAAGTGATAGAAAACCCCAATTAAGGGTAGTTTACAAAATAAAAATTTATTTCTCTCACATGTGAATGTAGGCAATTCTGAGGTGATATCCCTCTCTCCAGTGTCAGACACACAGTCTCTTCTGTTTTGCTGTCTCTCTATCCTCAACATAAAGCTTGTAGCTGAGGGTAGCTTCTTCAGCTCCAGCCAGTTTAGTTACTTTCTAGGGAAAAGCAAGTTGGAAAGGAAAATTTGTTATTTCTCTTTGAGCCCCTTCTGGAAGTTGCCCATACCACTCCCAGCAATGAACCCTTGCTGTGAACTTAGACACACGGCACACCTAACTATAAAGAAGTCTGAGATGTGCAGTCACTATTTGAGGTGGAAGTTCTGGTACTGAGAAAATTGGGATAATATATACCATAAGACAGTTAAAGCTTTGGTCACAACATTTTCTAGTTTTCTGCTTCTCCAGCTATTTTCCATAAATTTCCTAAGCATCAACTAATCTAGATTGTCTCTCCTTTATTACATCTTTTATTCAACGCTTTGATTTTTGATAATGCCACTTTTTGTTTGGGCTGGGGTTTAGCTCAGTTCGTAGAGTGCTTGCTCTATGAGCTCTGAGGCCAGGTTTTCGGTCCCCAGCACCACAAAAGTGGAAGAAGGACCTGGCAGCCCACTCCTGAAACAATCTGCCATTGAAAATCCTCTGAATAGCAGAGAAGCACTGACATAGTGCAGGGCATGGCACAGTGTCTTGGGGTGTTTCATTCTGTTGTACATAGGGCTGCTATGAGTCAGACCCGACTCGAGGCCACCTAACAACAACAAACATTTTGTTTGTTTAAGGTGGATTAATAAAACCTGATCATAAACCCCTCAGAAGATAAGGAAAACATTTTCTCTTTCTGCAGAGACTGGCAAAAATTCACTAGATGAAGTTTTCCTTTGAGTAATCATGGTCTGCTCTGAGCTGTAGTAACTGACAGAGCTGTTTTCTAGAACAGATAAATGCTTGCTTTTTTATTGTTTTGGTTGAATCATTTTTATATAGCAGATCACTTTTATCATAGTAATTTTAAAGTAAAAATATTTTATTTCAAAAGAATGTCTTGTTTCATTTATAACTCTCCAAAGCAAATTACATCAATTCTATAGTTTATTTTGGTAGCATACTGCCTAGATTACACTACAGAAATATTTTTACACTGTTTGTAGTAAATGACTGCTTTTTATAGAACGACTATTTGCTTTATTCATAGAAATTCCTTAAAATTTGCCTTGTATATGAAATATTAGTAAACATTAATTGCTTTTCCCATACCATTACTCCTCAGGAAGTTAAAGTTTCAAAAAAATTCCATTGTTTAGTTTTGTCTTTTTTGCAGTACTTGGGGGTTGAACATTGTAGATAAGTGCTCTATCATTGAATTGCACCTCCAGCTCCTTTTAAATTTAATTTAACTTATTTATTTTATTTTTTGAGACAGAGTCTTGCTAAATTCCACAGGCTGCTTTTGGCCTTGAACTTACGAATTTGTGAACTTCAGCCTCCCAAATCCTTGGGATTAGAGGCATGTGCCATGCACCCAGCATTGTCAATTCCTTTAAGCTCATTTTCTAGATAAAGTTGACAATTAGATATTTTCAAAATGTTAAGTGTAGATAAAAATTTCTTAAATTTTTTCCACCAGTAATGGATGGAATGTTTCTTATTAAGAAGGTAACTATTATTAGGGAAACACAGCTAAATTATCTTTATCATTTATGGGTGACATCACTTTCTTTCTGTATCTTACTCCCATTTTAAAAATCTTCTATTTTAAATATCTCTGTTACAAACTGATATTTTATAGATATCAGCTTTGTAGACCATAATTTTGCTTCATGTGTTTTTATGTATATAGTCCATTTAGGATTGTATAACAAAATATCATAGTTTGGGTGGTTTATAAACAACAGAAATTTGTTTGTATGGTTCTGAAGAGTAGCAAGTCCATAATGAAGGTGCTGGCAGATTCTGTGTCTTGTGCCAGCCTGCTTCTGGCTCACAGACAGCAGACTTTTCAGTGCATTCTCACCCAGTGGAAGGGGCAAGGGAATTCTCTGAGTCCTCTTTTATAAGTGCATGATCCTATTTACGAGAGCTCCACCTTCACAAACTAATCACCTTCACAAGGCTATGTATCCTAGTACCAACATCATAGGGGATAGGACTATATGGATTTGGGGGCTCAAAACATTTAATCTATAGCATGTGGTTCTATTAGTCAGGATGGATGAAGTAATTCTATGGAAATAAACCACTTAACATTTTAAGAGATTACAGCAACAGTCTGTTTCCAACTCACACTCTGTGTTCAGTGGTAGATGGCAGCTCAAGAGAGCCAGATAGGGACCTAGGCTAATGGAAGGTATAATATAAAATGTACACAATCTCAGGGTACAGGAAAGAGGATATGCTTTCAAAGATGCATCCCACAAGTGAGACATGTCACTTCCCCTTAGAAAGGTGAAAGTTAGCTGGCTTATTCAGATTATTCACTGAGCCTTTTCCTCTTCATTTTATATAGTAACATTCTATGTTGAAGGTCATTGCTTCCTGCAATAGATTTTAACAAAAGTTCTACTAGTACAGAATTTACAAAGGAGAGTTCTTTAGAAAGATATATCAAGGTGCATAAGCTTGTTTTATTTACTTATTCATTTAAATTGTTTTGTAGTACTGAGAGATTGAACTCAGGGCCTCCCCCATGGCAGGCAAGTATGCTACCACTGAGCTGCAACTCCAGCTCCTGTTTATCTATCTATCTATCTATCTATCTATCTATCTATCTATCTATCTATATGTATATATTTTATTTTGAGACAAGGTCTCCCTAGGTTTTGCAGGCTGTCCCTGGCCTCGAAAACGTGATCCTCCTCCCTCACCTTCCTGAGTTGCTATAGTGATGTACCATAACACCTGGCTCAAGGTGCATAAGATTAGAAGACTATCCTTCATCTATTTTTCACAAGTTTGGGTATTATAAATTAACATATATTAATCTCTTCCATTACATTTTCATTTTTCTATTGTAGATAGTTTAACACTGTAAGAGATTTTTATGGAAAACATACATATTACCACCCTAAAGATCAAAACAACTGAGAGAAAATGTTAAGGTTAAATGGTCTACAAGGGTTTCAAACAAAACTTGTTGTTAGTCTTCTCAGGATGCTCTCTATATGTTATCTACTTCTATTTTCTTGGAAAAACAAACTCTTGGCTATGCATGTGTCTTTTTGATATTAATTTAAAACTCTTAGATCTGGAAGATATTGCAAAAACAAACTATGGACTGAAAGTAGATATTTGCAATGTATAAATTCAACTAAGGACCTAAATCCAAAATGCTTACTGAGCTCCTTTAAATCAGTGAGTAAAAGACAAAAAATATAATAGGAGATTGGAGAAAAAACTTAATATCAGATATGGTACAAAAGAGACTGTACAAAACACCAGCTTGATCTCATTAACTTTCAGAAAAATAGAGATTAAAAGCACAATGATATACTAAATTGCATCCAGCAGAATGCTAAATTAGGAAAAATCCCCCCAGACCTGGCAATAAGTATTAAAAAGGTTGTAGCATATGTAGAGCTGATACACTGATGGTGAGGATATAAAGTGGCCTGACCATTTTGGAAAATTCTGGCTCATTATCTACTAAAGCTGAATATTTGTCACAAATGATTTCAGTGCGAGGTTTATGGCCAAAAGATATGCACAGATTAGTTTATCAAAAGACATTCCTCATAATGACACAATGATAAAAATACCTAAGTGCCCATCAACCATAGAATGGGTGGATAAATTATGATATATTAACACTCTACAGCAGTAAGAATGAATGCCCTCCAACTACAGGTAACAATGGGAGTGAGTTTCATAAACACTACATTGAGTGAAAGAAGCCAGACACAAAAGCATATACCATGTGAGTTCCATTTACATGAGTTTCAAAAATAGTAAAAAAAACTAATGTAGAATTTGAGGTCAGAATGGTGGTTACCTTGAGAAATAGATATTGTGAGGCATATTAAGAGACATGATAGAGTGCTAGTTAATATTCTATTTGAGGATGTGGATTAAATTAATAGCTGTATTTACTCTGTGAAACACTCATGAAACCACACAGTTATAATTTGGGCACTTTCTAATATTGTACATCGACAGAAAGTATTTAAAAAAGTCTCACAATACAAACAAAAGAAAAATATTTTGTTGTTTTTAGGTGCCTTTGAATCAGGTCTGACTCATAGTGACCCTCATAGGCTAATTTTAGAATTGCTTTGGGAGTGGATTGCCAAGTCCTCCTGTAGAAAAATATATACAATGTAAAATAGATTCCTGGCCATTCCCTGTCCACTGAATGAGATATGTTGAAGGTATGTAAACAGATTTAGGTTAGCTAGGTAAAACCTTGATTATTAATGGGCCAAATGTAAACAACCTCTATAGCATATCATATGTCTGAGCTATTATTTATGAATATGAGTAATTGAGAATTATTTAGCTATAGCTTATTGTTGGAGACAATTCCAAATTAATTTTTGTATTAAGTAGGCAGAAGAACTAATTTTGCTTGCAATAAAATTCAGAGTCCAAGAATTTCTAACCTGTCTTATTAAATTATTCTTTATCTGTGTTCTGTATCTCTCACTCACTCTCTTTTTAAATCTATGGCAAGAAAACATTTTTATTCACTTAATGGGTTTCAGACCTTTAAAAAAATTCAGACCCATCTGATATTTGTCTTGATTTGGATGTCATTCAGAGTGTTTGCAATGAAAGAGATTTTCTATATGCCTCTGTAATATCTACTATCTGTCACTGCCACTAGACTTGTATGCCCTTGGTTTTGTCTTCCTTTTGATGAAATGTTTCATGAAAATAATATGAAATGCATAAATGTGCATTTTTAAAAATTAATTTCAAATATTAGGTAAGATTTAGAGACCAGGTTTATTTACCTAAATAGGAATAATAGCCTGGTGTCATTTTAAATATGATGATTTTTATGTAACCATTAAAAAAGTGACACAGGTGGTAATTAGAGAAACCCATTTGTGGATCTACATATTCATGCAAAACAAAATTCAGGAATCAAACTATGACCCAGATGGGATCTTCAAAGACTGACTTTGCTTTAGTGCATTGAGAGCATTCAAATATGCATGAAAACTTTTTATATTGGTTTTTACTGATCATCAAAGAGATGCAGAGTGGAAGGGCAATAGACCTGGGCTTTTTTTTTTTCTTCTTGTTTTCTTTTTTTTGTTAGGTGACTGGAATAAAAGTATTATTGGTAAGTATAGTATATGTTTTACCAGATGTTAGTCTTTTCTATACTCTTTTTATAGCTCTCCAGACCCATGAAAAGTTAACTTTCCTTGGCATAAACAAAGAAAAAGGTAGATATCACATATTATACTCAGATGAATATACTTTCCTGTCATTTCTTTATGATCAGTTCACTTCTTTTGTGGGCCTCTGATCATGTGGCTTTTTCCCCCCATAAGAATCAATTATTTAATGATGCACTTATCTCAGCCTGATCTGGAAGTGTGGCTGTAAAAAATTCCATGCTCCTTAACAGATATGTGTAGGCTGATTTAAACACTATACAATGTATGCATGTATCAAAACATCATGTATTGTACTTCATTAATATGTACAATTTTTATGTTTATATATTTTAGTTGGGAAATAAATTTATTTAAAAACATTAACACACTAACCTTGAATCTAAGTATATGTTAAAATCTACAAATGTATGGAAAATATAGGTAATAGAGGAAAGTTCATTAAAAAGATATAAACAACTAAATTCAGAAAATGGCAAATTCAGAAAATTCAGAAAATAGCAAATTCTACTAGAGAAATGGTAGAATAAATAAGATTGATAGAACTCCAAAAGGAGCATTTTAATCTAGGTAACAAGCCTTAAGGCATGTACCAGGCAGGTGCATGATGAAATTTGTTTACATCTTGATGAACTGTCAGAAAACAATCCTTTTGAGACGATCATAGTTAATGGACCACAGAAATCAGACCATATTAAGAAAGTAATATTAATTTTGTTGGTCCTGATAATAGTACCGTGATATGTTTAAAAAAGTTTCTTACCTGGTAGTAATATACACTGAAGTATTTACAGATCAATTGAGATTTGATATAAAACAGTTTGACACAAAAATTGTGGAGAAAGCAAAAATGAAACTAGAAGAGCAGAAAATTGATGATCTTAATCTGGGCAATGGGTTCAAGGATGTTCATAGATAATATTTTTTCTACTTTGGTATATATCTGAATTTTTAAAAAATAATAGTACATTAAAAATAAGGAATTTCATGTTCCTGCTTTTACACAGGTTTCTCCCCTCTTCCTCTTGCCTCCACGTTGGTGTCTCCATCTGTTCCTGTCAAGGCTTTTCTACCAACCCCTTTCTCTCCCCAGCTTTCATTTTTTAAAATGTAGAGAAACTCAGATAAGTCTTTGTTTCTCTGTTCTTTTCCAAAGTAGTCCCTATTGGCCTCAGCATTGAAACCCAAGAGGCTTGTCAGAGTGGTTTGCTAAACAAAAGGCCATTTACTCCAGAGAGAAATTATGCTTATTCTTTGGAGCATAAGTGATTTCAGTCAGTTCTATTTTTTCTTTTATGTTATAAATACACAACACAAAATGTCACAGAGGAATCTTTGCCATTCCTTCCTTGAGATTACTGATAGCACTAGTCAGACTCCCAGCCATCACTTAATTAAGCAGTCTTTCCTCCATTTACAGGTTTGTCTACATACAGTTTTCTAGGATTGAGTTGAGGCTGACAACTGTTAGGAGGTGAGGACTTCCACCACATATTTGTACCAAGAAGCAGGAACAGAAAAATTAATTTGTCATAGATTTTTTGTGGAATAAAAAATAATCAATGAAATTCCAAATTTAAACTCATTTGTATAAGATTTTAAATTTTGTGTAACTGAACTTTAGAATTATTTAATTAATATTTGTACTTAGTTTCCAAATGGCATTTAAATTTGGCACATATCTGTTATAAACCTCTGATTCTCTACAGGTAAGTGGGATGAATCTCAGGCTTTCATAAACATATGGGCATATGTGTATTTATCATATATCTGAATGTATGTTTACATATGTACGTGTTTGGAAAAAGTCTCTTTCCACCTTGCCTAAGCAGCCATGATCTAATATACTACCTCCCCTAGCTCTACTAAGAGCAATTGTTATAAGTAAGCATTAAGAGTGGTTAACTATACAATCAACTTCTTTTTGTAATAATATTGCACCAATAAAGTGGAAAATTTTTGTGCAAAATAATAATATTGTTGCTGTTGATTTTAATGTCTTTAATTATTCTTTGAAATAATTAGCTACTCTTTTCCTTAAGTCCATTAAAAGTCTTAATATCAAACAAAAGCAAATGAAAAGAAAATAACTGAGCAATCTTACACTCTCTCAGTTTCTCCAATAAAGTTATAAATTTTTATTTATTTTTGAATAGGCAATATATGCACACAGAACAAAATTCAAAATGCATTTGGAGGTATAGCATAAAAAGTAAGTCTCCTTTCTATTCAGGTTCCCAGACTCTCAGTTCACTTTCTCAGATGGACAAATGTTTTAGCTCATTTTATCCAGTAAGTATGTTGTGTGCATTTAAGCACATTCATTCTTCTGTTTGTCCATCTAT
This sequence comes from Pedetes capensis, assembly GCA_007922755.1. Lineage (NCBI taxonomy): Eukaryota > Metazoa > Chordata > Mammalia > Rodentia > Pedetidae > Pedetes > Pedetes capensis. The sequence continues at coordinate 89,527 of VMDO01001601.1, forward strand.
CCCCTATTTATCTATTCCACCACTGATGCAAGTTGTTGTTAGGTGCCATTGAGTCTGTACCCAACTCAGAGCAACCTTATGTACAACAGATGAGACACTATTGTTGTGCTTCTTTGCTATTCATAGGGTTTTCAATGTCTGATTGTTCTTTTGGGAGTGGGTTGCTAGGTCCTTCTCCGAAGCCTACAGCACCTGGTGTTCCCAAGTGGTCTCCCACCCAAGTACTAACCAGGCTCAACCCTGCTTAGCTTTTGAAACCTGACAGGATTAGATGCCACAGTGGAATGGCAGCAGGCTCACTGATGCATAGTTGGTTTATTTCTAATCTTTAGCTATTATAAATAGCACTGTAGGGAATATCCATATGCACGTGTTATTTCATGCATATGCCAGTATATTGTTAGAATAAATTATTAGAGCTGGAATTGTCAGGTATGATGATTAACAACACTACTTGCTATATGGGCTGGGGTTTAGGTCAGGTGTCAGAGAGCTGCTCTGCACTGTCTGAGGACCTGGTTAGATTCCCAATACCACACAAATGGGAGAAGGATGTGGCAATCCATTCCCGAAACAAGCCCAGAACAATCAGCCATTGAAAATCCTATGAGCATTGCTATCAATTGGACCCAACCCAATGGCTCCTAACAACAATACTTCCTATGTAGACTTCATTCAGAATATATACTGTAAGTTACAATAACTATAGTAACTTTATCTTTACAAATCTTTCAAAAATTATGTACTGTTTTTCTAACATACAATGAAGAAACTGAGGGTGGGCTGGTTGATGATCTGCCCATGACCACACAACCAGTAATTGGATCCTCTGAAGTCAGGACTTTCCAATACTCTTTCTTTCTCTTAAAGATACAGAAGAAACATGTTTTTTGAAGTTAGCTTGTGCAACTATTGACAGAAACCAAAAGGCAACTTGAGAACCATTCCTGAGATGCACTGTAGTTTCATTACATCAAGAAAGATTCTGTCCATTTGTCTGTATTCTTTAGGTGTACATAAGCATGCATGAATATGTGTGTACTTATAAGTATACCTATGTACATTTAATACTAAATATGACAAGGTAGACTTCTGAATATTTGCTGTGGAATATCATCTTTATCTCCTCACCTAAAAAATGAAAGATAGGATGAGATTATCTCTCAGAGATACATTCTAAATATAAATGGATCAATTAACGTGACCAGGTGTGATCTTTCTCAAATTCAAGGCCTGGATGAGATACTTAATTTTTTTTTACCCTTCATCCTTTTTTTTCCTATGTGATGGTATATGTTTCTCTCTTTTTGTTAATGCAGCAAAATTCTTTTCTATTAGGATTGTATCATTTCCCAGTATTAGTCATATTAAGTAGATATATACCCAAGAGGGTGCAGTTAGCATTAAGAAGATACTTGGCTATATGAGATTGCCTGGGCATCATGGCATGCTTCACATGATGTTGTTGCAAAAAATATGCATTTATTGTGATGGCATTTAATTTATCATGGCATATGTGCTTTAAAAACATACTGATGATTGCATGATTGGTTCTCTTACATGTTCCAAGAAAGTTACAAACTGAGTTATGCAAAGTACAGCTGTGCTTCCAAGGATTTTACAAATACTACTTTCACTTTGTCCCTTATCCAATTTTTTTCCCCCTTCAAATTAAGGCTTTTAAAAAATAAATACTACTTTTGGAAGAAAAGTAAAAGTAAAAGTAAAAGTCAGAAATGATTCTCTGTTGCTTGGTCTTCCAATTTTGGAACTCTACTTGCTGGAAGCATTTGCAGGAAAAGGTTTGAAAGCCAATCATTTCAACACTCAACCCAACAATATGAAATGAAATAACTGTGTGGGTTTTCAAGTTAATACCATAATTTTTTATAGTAAACTATCTTAATTTATTTTTATTAATTATTTTAACTGAACACATTTCTGGCTTACAGTATGATAGTTTGATATATGTATACATTATATAATGATCAAATCATGGTAGTTAGTATTTTCATCTCCTTAAAAAAGATTATTTTTGTAAAAAAAGATTTCAGAAAAAATACAAATAAAAAAATCCCAATATCTTGGCCATTTGTTTAGATTTATGAGACATTCCACCTACCTCTTGTGTAAGCAACTATACTTCTGCCTTTAATTTCCTTATGTCTCTTTGGACCCTGAATAAATTCAGGTCACTGGAGAAATTATGGGTGGAGATAATAAAAGTCTAGGAGTTAATTAAATAAAAGCCCAACACACCTAGAAACTTAATTAGTAATAAGGAATAAAAAAAGAAAAATATTTCTATTTTTCCTCTTATTCTTTTTCCCCTCTTTTTCTTCTTCATCACCATCATCATCATCATCATCAGTTTTTAATGTATTTTTATGTTTTCTTTAAGCTAAAACATATTTTTCTTCTGAACTTCCTAGTAGTAATCTGCTTCTGGAATGAAAGAAACAAATAAGCAAAGCTAGAAGAATGAAGGGATGTTAAGCAATTCTCCGATGAAGTAAAATCAAGAGAATTTGTGGCCAACAAATCTACCCTGACTAAATCTTCTCTATACAGAAGGGAAGTGATACAAGAAAATCAGGAAGGAGGAAAGGACAATGGAAAGAATAAAAATATGAGTCAGCACAGTTGATAGTCCTTCATCTCTTCAGTTTTCTGAATTAGATATCCTGGTTCTCCATAATGTCATTCTCAGGCAATTATATTATGAATGAGGGAGAGCAAAGGCATTTAAAGGGAGTCTTCAATGTTGCTTGAACTGGTAAATTATCAATAGCAGTAGACCAAAAGTTATGTATATATAATGTAGTACCTAGAGTAGCCACTTAAAGTTTAAACAGAGATACTCAAAAGCACTATTAGTAAATTAAGGTAGAATTCAATAAATGGTTGTCAGCAAAACAAAACAAGTGAATAAAGACAACCACTGAAAATTATTCAGGAAACACATAAGAAAATAAAAACTATTTGTACCTTAATGGAAATGATCAGTTTTACTGCGTTCTTCCTAAAATCCAGTTGAAATGTGCTGCATAGATATTATTTATTATTATTATTACTGACAGGGAGCAGGTAATTATGGACAGAGACCATTTGCAGCTAATGTATGATTTATTGGTGGCGTTGGGGCTAGTGGCTTATGAAGGTGGAGCATGATCTTAAGCAGTGGAAGAGCTGGTTTAAGGAAATTAGGAGATGGAAAAAAAGGAGCACCAAAAGATGAGAACAAGGGAATTTTACTTATTTCAAACTTTTGCATTGTGTGGGTTATTCTAAGTTGGAATAAAGCTATTTTTACTTGTTTCTTCTTATATTATCACCTGTATCTTCTGTTCTCTGGATTTAAAATTCCAAGGCATTATACCTTAAATTATATTACAGGTTATGTAAGACATTATGGAGAGACCATGGGCCCAGTTATATTGAAAGCATCTATCTATCTATCTATCTATCTATCTATCTATCTATCTATCTATTTATTTTATATATATATTTTTTTGCCTAAATAGCTTTGGAATTGCAAAAGACAAACTTACTACTTTTCTTTTGGATGACTTTTCTGACTGTTGGGAGTGGCTTTGTTGCTGCTGAGGCTCATACTCAGCACTAACGACTCGAGATGCTCCTCTCACGGAACGTGTCAGGCAACATTTAGCAACTATTTTATCTAGTAGATGACAATAGACATTTAATATGAAGATTCTTTCCACATATAGGTTCAATAGTTACAGGGTTCTATAATATAATAAGCCTATAGGTGTACCCTTGTGGCGTCCAATCCCTTCAGATCTCGGAAGCTAAGCAGAGTCGGGCCTGGTTAGTCCAGGCCTATAGGGCCTATAGGATTGAGACACGGATCCCACAACCCACTCCCAAAAATCAATCTGCCATTGAAAACTCTATGCACAGTAGAGAAACACTGACAATAGTGTTCCCCCTGTTGTAAGTAGGGTCTCTATGAGTCGAACACCGACACGACAGCACCGAACAATGACAACAACAATAATATATTAAAGAGGAAATAAAATCTTGATCTTGGGGTCCAGGGTGGAGGCCACCTTTGGAAATGAATAAAGGGGACCCTTTTGTATGCCAAATGTGCGAAAGAGTATACACACACACACACACACACACACACCCTCATAAAGCTAGTTCTTTTTTTTTAATCACAATGTCCAGAAAGCATTTTTATTTTGAGTAAGTTATACAGTGCCAGAGAATAGTTATCCTTTTCTCCCTTTTTCTTTCTTCCCTTCCTTCCTTCCTTTCTTTCTTCCTTCCTTCCTTCCCTTTCTCTCTCTCTCTCCTCTTCCCTCCCTTCCTTCCTCCCACTTCTCCCCTCCTCTTCTTTTCTCCTTCTTTCAAGAGAAAAGAGTCTACATCTTTTCCCAAGCTGCTTCTCTAAATCTTGGGGCCAGACAACTTTCTTTTTTCTTTTTGTACAGCTTACCAGCTGCCTGCCTTCTTGGTCATAATTATCTGAAACAGGACTGTTAATACATAATATAGCGTGCTTATTTATACTGAACTCCACTGAGTTTCCAAGTGTCATTTTTGATTACTATCTGTTATCATTTGTCCATTATTTTTTTTCTAAAATACCTGAAAGAATTTTTCTGACTTAGTCTTCATGTGCCTAAAGTTCTATGTATCCACATCATTATTTCTTTCTTATTTCAACCTGACTTCTCTGCTTGAATTCCACAGTAGTGGAATGAAAACTAATAAAGGACAAAAGTAGAATATAAAATATCATTGCTCTTGTGGTCTTAGAATCATTTAACAAAACACATTTTCTAGAGTAAAAGATTACTATGAAGCTCACTAAATGAATGTTTTTGGAATGTAAATAATCCTTTTGTCCTACATATCTGAGAAGTCCAAATATATAATTTGTCACTTCTATGAGTTTCAAAATGGGAACTTCTCAAATTGCAAAGAAGAGAGATGTTTTAATGAATAATGGGTGTGTGCAATTTTGGTTTCTTTCAGCATAAAACCAACCCATGAGAAGAAGTCCCAGGGTATATCCTTGCAAATGTACTAATTAACTCCTTAGACTCCAGTGCTTTGTTGGATTTAGATCAAGTTTGTGATTAAAAAAGGAACAGGTTATTCAGTAATTATGCAGGAAATTAGACATCTTCATGAGAGGATTTGGCTTTGTTTTGAACTGAATTAATTACAGATGATTTGCCCACATTATTCCTCAGCATATTGTTTTTGAATGCTCTCAGGCGTGCAGGCTGCAATGTGAAGAAAGTGATTGCTAAGATACTCAAACCTTTTATTTTATTTCATTTTAAATTATGTATGCATGTATGTGGGGCTGGGATTTAGCTCAGTTGGTAGAGCACTGCACTGCAGTCTCTGAGGCCCCGAGTTCAATTCCCAGCACCACAAAAATGGGAGAAGGGCCTGGCAATCCACTCCCAAGGCAATCCCGAAACAGTGAGCCATTGAAAACCCTATGAGGGTCACTATGAGTTGGATACCGACTCAACGGCACCTAACAACAACAACATGTATGTATGTGAGCCTGGGATTTAGCTCAGTTGGTAGAGCTCCACTCTGCAGTCTCTGAGGTCCCCAGTTCAATTCCTAGCACCACACAAATGGGAGAAGGATGAGGCAATCCACTCCCGAGGCAATCTTGAAACAATCAGCCATTGAAAACCCTATGAGGGTCTCTGTGAGTTGGACTCAACTTGACAGTACCTAACAACAACAACATGTATGTATGTATGTATATGTGTATGTATGTATTTTGCAGTACTAGAGTACTCAGGACCTTGCGTATGCTAAGCAGGTGGTCTATCCTTGGACTGTACCTAGGCCCTTTTTATATTTTTTATATTGAGACAGAGTCTTGTTAAGTTCTGCAGGCTGCCTCTGGCCTCAAACTTGTGATCCTCCTGCTTTCTGCCTCTTGAGTAGCTGGGTTTATACATGAGTTGCACCTCAATTGGCAGACTTTTTTTTTTTTTTATGGGGCTGCTGAGGATCAAACTCAGGGTCTCAGTGCATGTTAAGCATAGCACTCTACCAACTGAGCTAAACCCCAAGAATCTTATTCTTTCTTTTCTTTTTTCTTCTTTTTTTCTTTTTTCTTTCACTTTTATTTCCTTTTTTTTTTTTTAAAGACAAGGTCTCATGATTCAACCCAGGCCTAGAAATTGCCACATAGCTCAGGTTGGTCTTGAACTTGTGATCCTCCTGCCTCAGATTCCCAAGTACAGGGATTATAGGCATGTACTACCATGCCTGACTCTAAATGTGTACTCTGTATATACATTTGAGATAGATAATTATTTTCATATATTTGGAAAAAGCAATCTCAATGCACAATGAAAAATCATTAAAGATAGAGCACAATTCAGTGTAGCTGACTGTGATAGCCTGCTTTCTATTATTGTAACAAATACTCAAGAGTATAAATTTATAGAGAGAAAAGGTTTATTTTGGCTCACAGTTTTGTAGTTTCAGTCCATGGTCATTGGCTCTGTTATTTTTAGGCTTAGGCAATGCAGCATGTCATGGTGTGTGCAAAAGTGAAAAGTGTTCACTTTGTGGCTTGTGTATAAAAGGAAGGAGGAAGTTTCGGGTCCCCTTCAAGGACATTCCCCCAATAAGCAGAAGAGATCTCAGTAGGTGCTAACTCTTAAAGTTTCTACTACCTCCCAATAATGCCATGTTGACAAGTTTTTTAAAGTTCAGGGGTAAAACCATGGGAGAACACTATGGTAAGGATAAGAACAATTGTTGTTGTTAGGTGCCATTGAGTTGGGTCTGACTTATAGCACCTCTGTGTACAAGAGAACGAAACACCCTCTTGACAGTGTGACTTGCCCTGCACTATGTCAGTGCTTCTCTGCTATTCACAGGGTTTTCAATGGCGATTGTTTCAGGATTGCTTCTGGAGTGGATTGCTATGCTGTTTTCCCATGATCACTTTGTTGAAGATCCTAAAGTCAGTCTTCCTCTATGCTCTGAGGTTATGTAAAACAATAAGTTCCCCTTTTCACTTAAACTAACTTTTTAGTTGAGTATCTTTCACTTGCAATAAAAGGGTTCTAATCCATGTATGCAACTGAAGAGAGATTCCTCAAAAGAACTTATAAATATTAAAAAAATTAATACTCAATAAAGATGGGAATATTAGTACCTCCTGTTGGGAAGGCAAGTTGGTAATTACCATTACAATTTTAAAATTCATATACTCTCAATACAAAAATCTATTTATAGTAATTACATTATCAAAAACCTCAAAAACATATAATGATAGCTGTACAATATTATCATCTACAACATTTATCAGTTAAAAATTAGAAAACTCAATGTCCATCAATTGGGAACCGATTATACCATAACCTGTGATGCAATAAAATAAACCTATTAAAAAGAAAGCTATATTTAAATATCTTTAAAGAGATATGAAATAATTTTTACATGCCAAGGATGAATAAATGTAGTGATTAAGAGTTTACACTCTAAGGATAGACCACATGATTCAATGTGTAGCTTGGTTTCTTATTGAAGTAACTTGAGCAAGTTACTAGAATATGAAAATCCCAAGAGAACAGTTAAAGATTAATGGTGAATTATCATACTGCCCATCAATTGTTCTACTGAAAAGATATTTATATAAAATTAAATTTTTGAAATATGAATTTTTAAAGGGAAAATAATGTTGATGGCATTCTAATGGCTTATCAAAGTGGACAGAATTAATCAAAGAGGTTCTATCCATGTCCATAGTACATGGTTCTTTTTTTTTTTTTTCAGTACTGGGTGTTGAACCCAGGGCCTCATGCTGGACCACTGAGCTGCACCCTCAGCCCATTTTTTTTCATTTTTTTGTTTTGAGACAGTGTCTTGCTAAATTGTGCAGACTGCTTCTGGTCTCGAACTTGTGATCCTCCTGCCTCTGCCTCCCAAACCGCTGGGATTAGAGGCATGCAGCACCCCACTCAGCTTACAAGGTTCTTTACATATTATATTATGCATGTAGAAGTATGGATTTGGTTTTGCTTATTAGTAGGGAATAAAATTCTTTAAGAACTACTAGGAAGGATCTTTCTTTCCTCATGTCAGTCTACTTATAACAATTCTTCCTCACTCAAAGTCCACCTAGTAAGATGTCATGTTATGAGTATGAATATGATGTCAGTACCTCTCAAGTCAAGTGGAGTGGAAAACCCATGAATTTGTGAGTCAGTAAAGAGGAATCCACTTGCTGATGATACTTTTCCTCTCCAAAGCCTTGAATTTAAGATGCTGAATTAATTTCTTCAGGGCTTCTCTCCTTTTTCTTGTTTTTCATCTTGTTTCTTATTTTTCATCTCTGCCGTTGTAGGAAGTTATCCTTATGTTTCTAAAAGTTAAGGCATGCTTCATTTCCTTGGGACAACCTCCATAAATTAGAAGTGTAGTCATGGGCTGGGGATGTAGTTCAGAGATAGAGTTTTTGCCTAGCATGTGCAAGGCCCTAGGTTCAATCCTCAGCACCACCAAAAGCAAAATACAACAACCCCCCTCCACAAACTTTGGAGTTTGTAGCTGGGTATGGTAGTGCATACCTGCAATCCTAGCATTCAAGAAGATGAGGTAGGAGGTTTGACATGAGTTTGTGTTCAGCCTAGACTACATAGCAAGTTCCAGGTTAGCCTGGGGTAGATAGTGAGACTCTGTCTGAATAAACCACACAGGTGCACACGCACAGAGACACACACAAAGTATAGTCAGAACTGTAACTATCAACATCTTGGCTGAAATGTGCAACAAACACAACTAGACATTTCTTTTTCTGTCTTGCAGAGGACTTGGTGTTCACTTAGTCTTTCTAAATGAAACCACAAAATGCATCTGACTTTTTAAATCATTATGTTATGTAGTAAATGAAATGGTGGAAATACAAATACAGTTGATGCAGCACTAACGTTTTAGTTTTATGTTACAATGAAATTTGTTTAGCAGTTGCTAGCATGTGCAAATAAATGGTTTTGACAAGATGTTGAGACTCAGTCAACTTCCTCATAATAGATGTCAAATTAAATAAGGTGTTGGTGCATGTCTTCTTTAGAATGAACAAAAGTAAAAGAATTGGAAAAAAACTTAATGCAATTAAGCTGCTTAAAATGTGTCACTGTCCTGTAGGTTAAGTTCATTTCCTCAGAGAAAGAAGATACTATTCTGTGAAATATACGAGTATCTCTCAATCATTCTCAGCATTTTCAACCTTCCAATGACAACAGAATTACATTGCTTTAGAAACATAGCAGGAGAACTGGAATTGTCCAGCCAAAGTTGGAGTCACTTTGGGAAGATTGTTGCCTATGTCTATGCAATTTCAAGTAATGTCAAGAGGTGAAATGATTGATAAAGGGGTATGATTTTTTTAAATCTATGAATGCTATTCTTATTTGTTTAGGGATTGGAGCTATCAAAAGGAAAAAAAGAAACAAGTTGAAAACAAAATATTTAACAAAGAGGGCTATAGAAATCTCTTTAATTCAGGATATATTTTCTGTAAACTTTGATTAAAAACTTAAGCTCCTCATCCATTTCAGTAAACCACGTTTAATCAAATACATTTCTACACCAGGTATTCTGTGATTAACAATTCTGTATTGGCCGTTCTTATGAATACAGTGGACTGAGAACTTTTGAGTAGTTTCATTTTATGGAGAAACCATTGGCTCCTACTTTGAGTCACTAATCATCTACAGATTACAGTCTCACTGGAAGCCCTAGAGAGTCTTCTAGGTCCTTAAACTTTTTGTTCTCACAGAATAGCTTTGTATGTGTTCTCTCACAGATGAAATCTTTTATTTTACAATTTTATGTTTGGAAGCTAATGTTATGTTGATGGTGGTAGAAAATGTGTGAATTTTTATACAGGCAGTTTGTCCAATTAGTTTCATAATTGTTGTTGTTGTTAGGTGCTGTCGAGTTGGTATCCGACTCATAGCGACCCTCTGTACAACAGGGGAAACACTATTGTCAGTGCCTCTCTGCTGTGCATAGGGTTTTCAATGGCAGATTGATTTTTTTTGGGAGGGGGTTGCCAAGTCCTTCTCCCAAGAGTTTCACAATTAGCCATAATTAAATGTACCTTGTATCAGCTATAATTAAGATTTTATGATATAAATCAAGTAGAGTTTAAATATATAGTCTAAAAATGGATTTAACATACAAGTTCATTTGGAAAGCAGAGGACTACTTAACTGTAGACAACTACTTTTTCCAATTAAAAAATTACATTAATGACATAAAAATCACCTAGGCACCATAGTACTCAGCTATAATCCAAACAACTCTGGAGACTAAGGTAAAAGGATTACAAGTTTGATGCCAGAGGCATCCCGTGAAATTTAGCAAGACCCTGTCTCAAAATAAAAATGGAAAAGGAGCTGGGGGATGCAGCTTGCCTAGCATGCACAAGGCCTTGGGTTTAACCCCCTTATACTGAAAAAAAAATCATCTAGTCTAATATATATTTGTCTAGAAGACTTCATGGCAATTGATTATAAATAAATATTTAACAAGACAATCACATCGATTATATTACCAAGTATTCTTTAATCACCATCCTATTAATAATATAGGTTTTAAAGTTTTATTTCTTTGATGGAGTTTTGAAGATAAGATTTGCTGGCAAATATGCTTAAATTGTTTAAATGGCCTTCGTTTGGTGCAATGAGCAACCTCACAGTAATTTTATCCTGGAATTTTGTGTGTGTACAAAAGACTGTGGGACTGTGTATGTGTGTGTGTGTGCGTGTGATGCACACACGTACACACACACACACACACACACACACATATATATATATATATATAGAGAGAGAGAATTATCATTTAGATGGTACTTTATTCTGGCAACTAGTATTGACAGAGTAAAAATACCAGACAAACCACAGAATGCCAAAGGAAGAAGAGATTCCCTATATTATGAATAAGTATTCCAATGACATCAAATTATTGAGTAGTTAAGTGAGATAGTTTCTCTCTTATTCATATCTCTCAGAACACTTAGGTGTTATATTAATATTTACTAATAACCATAGTGGACTGAGATTTAGCTAAGTTGGTAGAGTGCTGCTCTGCAGTCTCTGAGGTCCTGAGTTCGATTCCCTGCACCACAAAAATGAGAGAAGGATGTGGCAATCCACTCCTGAGGAAATCCGGAAACAATCAGCTATTGAAAACCCTATGAGGCTCGCTATGAGTCAGACATGAATCAATGGCACCTAACAACAACAATAGCCATAGCATGGGGTCTGCCCTATCCTTGAACCTCTAAGTCCCTCTTTTTTCTATAACAGCATCAGCCATAAATGTTAGGCATGCTTTAAAATATTAATAAAATCGAGGACTGCCATTAGATCATTTCTCTTCTGAGTAAGATATCCCCCTTCAACAAATATACTAATTGAATGGGGATACTGAAAAACTACTGTTGTTAGTTGCTATCAAGTTGAGTCTGAGTCATAGTGACCCTATGTCCAACCGAATGAAACACTACCCAATACTGTACCATGCCTGGCACTATGCCAGTGCTTCTGTGCTATTCATAGGGTTTTCAATGGCTGATTGTTTCATGAGTAGGCTACCTGGTCCTTCTTCCATTTTTATGATGCTGAGGATTGATCAAGGGCCTCAGAATGCATAGAACAAGCACTCTACCAACTGAGCTAAACAACAGCCACTCTCAAAGAACTAGATCGTTCTAATAGATAATTCACTCCAAACGAGACTATCTGTGAGGTATGATACATTTTTTAGTTTATGAACAAGCCTTGTTTAGCGTCATGAAGTAATAATTTAATGAAGAAGCACAGTTTCAACACACTTCCTGCTAGGAACTCTCTGTAAGCACCCAATTATGCAAACAATGAAGCATCTGAAAGATAATTTATTCATTCCCTCTAAGAGAGCACCCTAACAAACAAATGTGCTAGGTTAATCTCCTTATTTTCATTCAAAAGTCAACATCCAAGGACTGGTTTCTGAAAAGCAATGCTTAACACAGCAGTGAATTCTATATCAACCATATCATTGGGAAAAGTTCTAAGAGAAGATGGGAATTGAGGCCTAGGATATGTACCTTACTGATAAGGAAAGTACTAGGGTAGACATATGGCAATAAAGTAACTTTGCAGGACACGGTGTTGGGAATTAACAGATGAACAAATAACTCTCTGAAAGTGTTTGGAGGATTATATAAGAAGAATGGACCACAGCTGGTCTATACTTTAGGAAGGCCAGAGAAGAAGGAATGGACTAAATTTGAAGGAAGAATTGACAAAGGACGTCCTTAAGTCCTGGAAAGACTTATGAAAGCCTCTCCTGAGCTGGTCTCTCCATGCCCACATACATACTCAGCTGTTTATCTCAGGTGTGGAGATCAGGCCACAAGACCTTTGAGGCCCTTCACAGTTTTATAGAAATTTGAAAAATAATTGAATTGGACTATATAACTCCATGAACAAAAAAGTCTAATAAACTCTTCTGCCATTCCAGACTCAACTTCTTAAAATTCTTTCAAAAGGGTCAGGGTATACATAATTTCACCAGAAAAACCATTTTCAAAAGTTTTGTATTTTTCCTACTGTGAGCCAAGCAGAATTTACAGTTAACATGGAGACATTTAGTCATTTGAAATTAGGTAATTCATTTATTGATTTTATTTAAAACAATTTACTGAGTGTTTATATAATGAATAGTTTGACTAATTTCATTGGGAAAAATCATAAAAATTTTTCTCCAAATTTTGGAGAGAGAGAGAGGGAGAGAGAGAGAGAGAGAGGGAGAGAGAGAGAGAGAGATATCTATATCTTGTGCCTATTCTGAAGAAAGGGAATACAACCAAATGTGGAAATTATCTAATAATATCATTAATATCACACACAAGTAAATTACACAAGTAAATAATATCACACACAAGTAAAATTTTCCTAAAGATCATTCAAAAGCAAATGCAGCAGAACATAAACAGGGAATTGTTGGAAAATGAAGTCAGATTCAGAAAAGGTCATGGAGCCAGGGACATCATTGGTAATATTATCTGTATATTAGCTGAAAGTAGAGAATAACTACTTTTTAATCTGTGTTTTAGTCTGCAGTCGTACCACTGGGCATCTGAATCTGTCTGATCTTGGAAGCTAAGCAGGATTTGGTTTGGTTAGTACTTGGATGGGAGATCACCTGGAAACAACAGGTGCTGTAGGCTTAGGAGACGGACCTGGCAACCTACTCCCAAGAAAAAGTCAGCCATTGAAAACTCTATGAATAGCAGAGAAGTACTGACAATAGCGTTTCATCTGTTGTATGTAGGGTTGCTATGAGTCAGATACCGACTGGACGGCACCTAACAACATCTATGTATTATTGACTATGCAAAGGCATTTGACTGTGTGTATCACAGTAGATTATGGATAACATTGCAAAGAATGGGGAAAACCAGAGCACTTAATTGAACTCATGAGGAATCTGTACATAGACCAGGAGGCATTTGTTCAAACAGAACAAGGAGACACTGCCTGGTTTAAAGTCGAGAAAGGTGTGCATCAGGGCTAGATTCTTTCATTGTACCTCTTCAATCTCTATGCTGAACAAATACTCTGAGAAACTGACTTTATGAAAAAGAACACAGCATCAGAATTGGATGAAAATTCATTAACAACTTGCATTATGCAGATGACACAATTCTGCCTGCTGAAAATGAAGAAGAGTTGAAACATTTACTGATGAAGATCAAAGAATGCATCCTTCAGTCTGGATTGCACCTCAACATCAACAAAGCAAAAATCCTTACAACTGGGTCAGTATGCAACTTGATGATAAATAGAGAAAAGCTTGAGTTGTCCAAGATTTTTCTTTACTAGGTTCTACAATCAATACCAACAGAAAAAGCAGTCAAGAATTCAAAAGATGCATTCCATTGGGAAAACGTATTGTAAAAGACCTCTTTAAGGTGTTGAAAAGTAAAGATGTCACAATGAAGACGAAGGTTTGCCTGACTCGTGTTATGGTATTTTCATTCACATCATACGGTTGTGAAAGCAGGACGTTGAACACAGGAGACAGGAAAAGAAAGAATTGATGCTTTTGAGTTATGGTGCTGGTGACAAATATTGAATATACCATGGACTCCCAAAAGAACTAATAGATCCATCCTAGAAGCGCAACCAGAGTGCTCCTAGAAAGCAAGGATGGCTAGACTGTGTCTTACATATTTTGGACATGTTGTCAGGAGGGACCAATCCCTGGAAAAGGACATGATATTTGGGATAGTGGCAGGTCAGTGGAAAAAAGGATGACCTTTACCTATATGGATTGCCACAGTGGCTGCAACAATGTACTTAAACATAAAAAAGATTGTGTTGACTGGCACAGAATCAGGGAATGTTTGATCTGCTGTACATAGTGTTGCCATAAGATGTACTTGACCTGATGATGCTTAACAACAACAAAAACAATACATTGAAGTTATTTCTCTCTTTTGTATACAGGTTTAATCTCTTAATCTTAGTTGCTATAGATTAAGAATGGAAAGAAATGGATACACATTTAAAATTATACAGAGAGCTTTGTATTTTAATTTGTTAACATTTTAAAAATATTGCCTATTTCACCAAATTGACATTGCAAAGAAACTTTTTACTTAGCATATAGTAACTGGTGCTTTCTTTTATGTTAGAAATTAAACTGCTTTCATTTTTTTCCATTATAATGAACAGCCAATCCTTATGGTACAGATTTAGAAGGAACTGAGCCAAAGCTTAGGAACGTTTTTAATGTTCTTGATGCTGCAGATTGCCATTCAGACATTTTGTCATGTATATTGAAGAGTGTCTTTTTCCTTGCATCTTCACTAGTATCAACTGTTGACAGAGCTTAACATAAACTTCATGGTTTTGAATAATATTAAGCAGTTCATAATTTGAACAGGGTTAATAAAATTGTTAATATGTAGGCATGTTATCATGAACATATGGGATTATCTCCTAAACTTTTAAAGTGAGTAAATCCCTTTGAAAAGGCTTTTGATTTCATACAACTACCTTTATGGATTAATCAAACAAATATTATCTAGGCCTTCAGTAAGTACCTACTATGTGCTGGGCTGTGACCTCTATTAAAATATTTGGTGGTGGAATGTCTATTTTATTCAACTCACCGGAGTCGCTTGCTTTGTTTATGGAACTGGTTTTTCTTGTGTTCTCCAAGGATCCAGTCTTCTTCACATTCATCCTTTGGATGGTCAATTTGATATGTCAACCTGACTAGTCCTCTAGGAGCCCAAGTACTTGTGAAACTGTTTTGGGATAAGATTAACATACATTTATTTATTTATTTATTTTTGTTTTTATATTTTAAATTAAATTAAATTAAATTTTGTGGTTACTGAGGGTTGAACCCAGGGCCTTGTGCTTGTATGCTTTGCAAGTGATGTACCACTGAGCTGCACCCTCAGTCAATTTTTTTTTAAATGTTTTGAGACAGGGTCTCACTAAATTACACAGACTGCCTCTGGTCTCGAACTTATGATCCTCCTGCCTTTGCCTCCTGAGCCGCTGGGATTACAGGTGTGTGACACCGCACCCAGTTAGATTTTATTTTATTTTAATTAACATACAATATAATGTATTTCATTATGGGATTTTCATAGAATTATATCATACACTTTGCTCTTATTTGCTATCTTATTACCTCTTATTGCTCCCTCCCCCTTCTGCTACTCTGCTCTTCCCATACAAATAACCTCTTATTGCTTTCAAGTCTCACACATATGTTTATGTTTTTCAAAACTAGATTTTTCATGGGACAGAGAACATGTAGTATTTATTTTTCTGAGTCTGGTTTATTTCATTTAATATGATGATCTTCCTTTCCATCCATTTTCCTGAAGATGTCATAATTTTGTTCTTTTTTTTTTGTGTGTGTGTGTATGTTACTGGAACCCAGGGCCTCACACTTGCATGCTCTGCAAGTGCTGGACCACGGAACTGCACCCTCAGCCCATTTTTTACTTTTTTGAGACAGGGTCTTGCTAAGTTACGCAGACTACCTCTGGTCTCGAACTTGTGATCCTCCTGCCTCTGCCTCCCCAGCTGCTAGGATAACAGGCGTGTGCCACTGCACCCGGCTAATTTTGTCCATTTTTATGGCTAAAGAAAAGTTCCTGTGTATATATACCACATTTTCTTTATCCATTCACCTGTCAGTGGACATTAGGCTGATTCCATGACTTTGCTATTGTGAACAGTGCTCCAATGAACTCAGATGTGCAAATGTCTCAGTGGTATGTTGATTTGGATTTCTTTGAGGACATTAACATGTAAATTGATAGACTGAGTAAAATGGGTAACAGTTAACATTTAATATTCAAACCAGTGGACAGGGAAAGCAGGTAGATTTACTAATGTGAGCGGGCCTCATCCAATCAGTTGAAGGAAAAATAGACCAAAATGTTGACCTTTCTCTGAGTAAAAGAGAATTCCTTTCTGATGGCTTTTGGACAGGAACTACACAAGTGGCTTTCATGGGTCCCCAGCTTGCTGATTCACCCTGACGAAATTGGAATTTGTCATAATTGTGTGAGTCAGTTCTTTATAATCTCTCTCTCTCTCTCTCTCTTTCTTTCTCTCTCTTTCTCTGTTACACACACACACACACACACACCTACACACACACACACACACACACACACACACACACATCCTATTGATTCTGCTTCTCTGGAGAACTCTGATTTATATATTCAGTATAGTTACCTTGATTTCCTGTAAAAACCTAATAATTCCACTTTCCAACTTAAAAGTATCTAATGATACCTAACTATTCCTTAATATAATTTCCTTCATGATTTTGCCTCTGCTTTCCTTTCCAGTCTTCCTCCTCCTCCTCCTCCTCCTCCTTTTTCTTTCCTTTTTCTTGCAAATGCTGTGGGGCTGAACCCACGGTTTTGCACATACTTTGCAGGTGCTCTACAACTGAGCTGCACTGAGCTTCTTTTTAATTTTTTATCTTAAGAAAGAGTTTTGTTAAGTTACTCAGGTTGCCTCTAGCCTTGAATTTATGATCATTCTGTCTCTGCCTCCAAAGTTGTTGGGATTACAGGACTGTGCCACTGTGCCTGGTCTTCTTTACCCATGTCCCTTATTTGCTACAGTCTATCTGTATTGTACTACTGATATTTTCTTGAACACTCAGCTTTATTATCTCTCTGGGTCACTTATTATATACCATCTTCTTAGTCATATTCTTCTCCTTTTTCCTCAGCTTCATTTCTGTTCATGTTTTAGGTCATGGCTTAGATATAATGTCTTCTAGGAATTTCTTTAAATCCCTTAAGTCTAGTTGAGGTTCTCTGACTTCTTTTCTCATAGTGAAATTTACTATGTACCATAATTGCCTGCATCCTTGTCTGAACTTCCTACTGGCATAAAGGTCCATGAAGGCAGCTATCTGTCTCTTTCTGGGAACCAGCTTCTATTACGGTGTCTAGTACAATCTAGGCTCTTAATAAGTACTTGTCGAATGGATAAATGGGAGCAATTGATAAGATTTTAGTTTTTTAATTAGTGATATGCAATCACTAAAGTCATAAATCAATTACTTTTTCTTGATGAACTTGATAACTTAACAGTGATGCTGCTGATATTGCTCATTATATTGCATATAATGTATAAAATTAGCCCCCTCTTCATCTAGTGGGTGGATTATTTAGATATAGAAATATAGGGTATAGGATGTAGGAGAAGGTGTTGCTGCTCCCTAGTGGGTAGAGGCTAGTAAACATTCAGTATTGCACAGTGCAGCCCCATAATAAAGACCCATTTGTCCAAAGTGTTCACAGGGCTGAGGTTGAGAAAACCTGTTTATGAAAACTCAGACAGAATTTATGGAAGAGAAAGTTTTCCCATAGCATTGTCATGCTGAAGTTACCTGATATCAGTGTTCTTTCCAGGTTATTGCATATTATTTGACCACAGAAGGAAAAACAAAGGAAAGAGAACCAAGCAGCAGCCAAATGATATGCTGTATTATTGCATGAGAGCTGTTTTGGTACTGTATTTTAACTCATTAACATTTAAAAATTGTTTTGCAGCAGAAAAATAATTATGTCCTTTTAACTGTTGAAACAGAATCCATTTTTCCAAGCATACTTTTTTTAGGGGCATATTGCTGAAACACCAACTGTTTTATAAGTACAGTAATCACATTGCTGTTGAGTTTATTATGTTTGTTAAGACACACTTTATAATGTGGAAAATGCATTTTAAAGTAATTCTTCTGAGTTCAGTTATGGAAAAAAATAGAGGTGTACTTATTTTTTAAGTGAACTATTAGCTGCAAAGTGAACCCCTCTGGCAGAGGAAAGATGTCATGTGGGGGATTTCTGGAGAGTTCAGTTTCTGACCCTTTGACCTTCACATGAAGAAATGAAGAAAGTAAAGAAAGCAAGTGAGAAATGGCAGAAACTTAAGGGGCTCTACTCTCCAGTCGCTTTCTTCTTCATTAGTATTTTAATTATACATATTCATGGGGTAAAGAGTGACAATTCAGTTCATAAGTACAGTGTGAAATTATTAAATCAGGGTTGCTGACACTTTCATTTCCTTAAATATTATACAAAAAGTTTTTGATGACCATGTAAAGAAAATTGTGATATTTATCAGGTATAGTATGATTTTTTTTTCAAAGTTGCATACGGTATAGTGAGATTCATTAGGGGATTTCCATAAAATTGCATACTGTATTTTGAACTTGTTCTCTCCATTTTTACCCCTCTATGTTCTTCTTCCCCCTCCCACTTTTCCACAGCCTTCCCCTTCCCCCTCATGTTGGGTCCACTTGTATTTTCCAATCTTATATATGTACAATTGTGTACAAATATGTGTATATATGTATAATCTTTTTCTCTTTGGATAAATATAGCTCCCTCATATGAGTGAGGACATGTGGTATTTCTCTTTTTGAGTGTGGGTTATTATGCTTAAAATGATGATCTCCAGTTCCATTCCTTTTGCTGTAGATTATATAATTTCATCTTTGTTTACTGCAGAATAATATCCTATTTTGTGGATACAACACACTATTAAAATCCAATAATCTATTGATGGACATCTGGGCTGATTCCATACCCTTGCAACTGTGAAGAGTGCTGCAATAAACATGACAGTGCAAGTGTCCCTGTAGTGTGATATACCTTTGGGTATATACCTAAGAGTGGTATAGCTCGATTATTTATTAGTTCTATTTTTAGTTTTTTTGAGGAATTTCCATTTTGATTTCCATAATGGCTGAACTAATTTATAGTCCCACCAGCAGAGTAAGAGTTCTTTTTTCCAGCATTTTTTTTGGGTTGTTGATGTTAGTCATTCTGACTGAGGTGAGATGGAATCTCATTGTAGTTTTGACTTACATTTCCCTGATGGCTAAGGATATTGAAAATCGTTTCATATGTTTATTGTCTATTTGTATTTCTTCTCTTGAGAACTGTTTTCCCAATAGCATTTGTTGAAAAGGCAATCCTTTCTTCAATGTACCCCCACACATCTGTCAGTTTATCATACTGTGGGGACTTGTGTGCTGCTATGGAGGCTGAAAGCTATGCCACCAGTACCTCAGATACCAGCAAGGTCACCCCTGGTGGACAGATTTCAACGAGGTTTCCAGACTAAGATAGACTAGGGAGTAGGATCTGGCAACCCACACCTGAAACAAGTAGACATTGAAAACCCTATGAATAGCAGAGAAACACTGTCAAATATAGTGCCAGAAAATGAGCCCCTCAGGGTGGAAGGCACTTATAAGACTACTGGCAAAGAGTTACTTCTTCAAAGTGGAGGCTATCTTGATGACAGAAATGGAGTAAAGCCCCTGGGATCTCCATTTGCTGATTTGGCATGACTCAAAATGAGGAGAAACAATGGTAAACATCCATTAATAATTGGAACATGGAATGGATATAGTATGAATCTAGAAAAATTAGAAAATTTTTGAAAGAGAAATGGAGCACATAAACATTGACATTCTAGGTATCAGTGAGCTAAAATGGACCAGTATGGGCCATTTTGAGTCAGACAATCATATGGTCTACTATGCTGGGAATGACAAACTAAAGAGAAATGGGGTTGCATTCATCATTAAAAAAGACATTTCAAGATCTGTCCTGAAGTACAATGCTCTCAGTGATAAAATAATATCCATATGCCTATAAGGAAGGCCAGTTAATATGACTATTATTCAAATTTATACACCCACCATTAAGGCCATGAAAAAATAGGGAAGATTTCCACTAGCTTCTGTAATCTGAAATAGATCAAACATGCGATCAAGATGTCCTAATAATTACTGGTAACTGGAATGCAAGAGTTGGAGACAAAGAAGAATTCTCAGTAGTCAGAAAATATGGCCTTCATGACAGAAATGATGCTGGAGATCACATGACAGAATTTTGTCTGACCAATGACATTTTCATAGCAAATATATTTTTTCACTAACGTAAATGGTGACTATACACATGGACTTCACCAGATGGAACATACAGGAACCAACTTGACAACATTTGTGGAAAGAAATGATGGAAATGCTCCATATCAAATGTCAGAACTAGACCTGGTGCTGATTGTGGATCTGACCATCAACTGCTCATATGCAAATTCAAGCTGAAACTGAAAAAAATTAGAACACGTGTGTAAGAGCCAAGGTATGACCTTGAGTATATCCCACCTGAGTTCAAAGCCCACCACAAGAACAGATTTAATGCATTAGACACCAATGTTAGAAGACCAGATAAGTTGTGGCATGACATCAAAGTTATCATCCACGAGGAAAGCAAAAGGTCATTAAAAAGATGGGAATAAAAGAAAAGACCAAATTACGTGTCAAAAGAGACTCTGAAATTTGCCCTTGAATGTCAAGCAGCTAAAGTAAAAGGAAGATATTATGAAGTCAAAGAACTAAACAAACAATTTCAAAAGGCAGCTCAAAAAGACAAAATTGAATATTTTAATGACATATGCAAAGAGCTGGAGACAGAAAACCAAAAGGGAAGAACATACTCTGTGTTTCTTAAGCTTAAGGAATTGAAGAAAAAATACAAACCTTGAGTGGCAATAGTGAAAGATTCTACAGGGAAAATATTAAGTGATACAGGAAACATCAAAAGAAGATGGAGGGAATCCACAGATCATTATACAAAAAACTATTGGTGGATGAACAACCATTTCAAGAGGCTGCATATGATGAAGAACCAATAGTATTGAAGGATGAAGTAGAAGCTGCCTTGAAAGAATTGGTGAAACACAAAGCTCCAGGAATTGATGGAATGCCAATAGAGATGTTTCAACAAACAGATGCAACACTGGAAGTGTGAAAATGTTTCTGCCAAGAGATTTGGAAAACAGCTACATGGCAATCTGATTGGAAAAGATCCATATTGGTGCTTATTCCCAAGAAAGAGGATCCAACTGACTGTGGAAACTATCAAACTATATTATTAATATTACATGCAAGCAAAATTTTACTAAAGATCATTCAAAAGCAACTGTAGCAGTATATAGAGAGGGAACTGCTGGAATATCAAGTTAGATTTGGAAGAGGGCAGGGAACCAGGGATATCATTGCTGAAGTCAGATGGCTATAAGCTGAAAGCAAAGAATATCAGAAAGCTGTCTACCCATGTTTTATTGACTATGCAAAGGCATTTGACTGTGTGGATCATAACAAATTATGGATAACACTGCAAAGAATGGGAATATGAGAGCACATAATTGCACTCATGAGGAATCTGTACATGGACCAGGAGGCAGTCATTGGAACAGAATAAGGAAACACTGTTTGCTTTAAAGTTGATAAAGGTGTGCATCAAGGCTGTATCCTTTCACCATATCTCTGCAATTTCTATGCTCAGCCAATAACCTGAGAAGCTGGACTTTATGAAGAAGGAAGCAGCATCAGGATTGGAGGAAGGCTCATTAACAACCTGTGTTATGCAAATGACGCAACTCTACTTGCTGAAAGTGAAGAAGATTTGAAACATTTACTGATGAAGATTAAAGAACATAGCAGTCAAGATGCATTGCTACTCAACATCCACAAAACAAAAATTCTTACAACTGGGTCAGTATGCAACTTCACAATAAATGGAGAAAAGATTGAGGTTGTCCAAGATTTTGCTTAACTTGGTTCTATAATCAACACCTCTGGATGCAGCAGTCAAGAAATCAAAAGACTCATTGCTTTGAGAAAAGCTGTGGCAAAAGATCTCTTAAAAGTATTGAAGAGTAAAGATGTCACAATGAAGATAAAGGCTTGCCTGACTCATGCCATGGTATTTTCAGTCACATCATATGGTTGTGAAAATTGGACATTGCACAAAGGAGACAGGAGAAGAATTGATGCTTTTGAATTATGGTGCTGGAGATAAATATTGAATATACCATGGACTGCCAGAAGAAACCAATAGATTTGTCCTAGAAGTGCATCCAGAGTGCTCCTGGGAAGCAAGGATGGCTAGACTGTGTCTTCTGTATTTTGGACATGTTGTCAGAAGAGACCAATCCCTGGAGAAGAACATTATGTTTGGGAGAGTGGCAGGTCAATGAAAAAGGGGAAACCCTCCATTAGATGGATTGACAGTGTCCACAACAATGGGCTTAAACATAAATAAGATTGTGTGGCTGGCACAGAATGGGGGAGTGTTTCCTTCTGCTGTATGTAGGGTCTCTATAAGTCAGATCTAATTTGATGGCACCTAACAACAACAACATTCTTCAATGTATGCCTTTGACACCTTTGTTAAAGATCTATTGGCTGTAACTGCATGGGGGTATAGCTGAGTCTTCTGTTCCATTGATCTTCATGCCTGTTTTTGCACCAGTACCAATCAGTTTTTGCCATGTAGCATGGTTTGAAGTCAGGTATTGTGATGCCTCCTGCACTGCTTTTGCCACTTGGGATTGTTTTGGATGTACAGGTGCTTTTGTGCTTCTACATGATTTATAGGATTATTTTCTCCACTCTGAAATATATCATTGGAATTTTTATGGGGAATTGCATTGAATCTGTAGGTTACTTTTGGTAGTATAGTCATTTTTACAATATTAATTCTTCTCATCCATCAGCAAGGGAGGTCTTTCCATTTTTAATGTCTTCTTCAATTTCTTTCTTTAGTGTTTTGAAGTTTGTATTATAGAGGTCATTAGGATCTTTGGCTAGATTAATTCCTAAATATTTATTTTTTTGGTGTTTTGTGAATGGGATTGTTGTTTTGATTTCTTTCTTCCTGTCCACTATTGGTACATAGGAATGCTACTTATTTTTGAGTGTTAATATTGTATCTTACGACTTTGCTGAAGGAGCTAACTATCTTTAAGAATTTTCTAGCAGAGTTTTTAGTATCTTTTAAGTATAGGATCATGTCATCTGAAAATAGAGAAAATTTTAACCTCTTTATTCCCTATTTGTATCTATTTTATTTCTTTCTCTTGCCTGATTGCTCCTGCTAGGACTTCAGTCACTACATTGAATAAGAGAGGTGAAAGTGAATATATTTGTCTTGCTCTTGATTTTAGAGGGAATGTTTTCAACTTTTTCCCATTTAGTATAATTTTGGGTATAGATTTGTCACATATGATCTTTATGATGCTGAAGTATGTTCTTTCTAATCCTAGTTTTTTTAGGACTTTTATCATGAAGGGATGGGGAACTATGTTGAAAGCTTTTGCTGTATCTATTGAAATGATCATGTGATTTCTATCATTGAGTCTATTGGTGGGTTGTATTACATTTATTGATCAATCTTGCATCTATGGAATGAAGCTGACTTGGTCATCATGTATTTTTTAATATGTTGCTGTATTCAGGTTTGTGAGAATTTATTAAGGATTTTTGCATCAAGTTTCATCAGGAAAAGAGGTCTGTAGTTTTCTATTTTGTGGTGTCTTTATCTTGTTTTGGTATCAGGAAGATATTGGCTTGGTAAAATGATTGGGGAAGCATACTTTTCTTTTCTATTTTATGGAATACTTTGAGGAGGATAGGTGTTAATTCTTCTTTAAAGTTTTGATAGAATTTGGCTGTGAACTAGTCAAGAACTGGGCTTTTCTTTGTTATTGTTGTTAGGTGTCATGGAGTCAAGTCTGACTCATAGGGACCCTATGTACAACAGAATGAAACACTCCCAGACACTGTGCCATGTCTGGCATTACTTCAGTTTTTCTCTGCTATTCCAAGGGATTTCAATGATTGATTGTTTCAAGAGTGGGCTCTAGGTTCTTCTCCCATTTTTGAAAAGCTTGGGATTGAACCCTGGGCCTAAGAGATTATAGAGCAGAACAGGAGGTTCTTTATCACTGCCTCAATTTCACTGCTTGTTACATTGTTGTTATTAGGTGCCATTGAGTTGAGTCCAACTCATAGCAACCCTATATACAGCAGATTGAAATGCTTCCCAATTCTGTGACAGGCACATGATCTTATTTATGTTTAAGCCCATTGTTGTAGACACTGTGTCAATCCATCTGGTGGAGGGTTTTCCTTTTTTTTTTTTTTTTTTTTTTTTTTTTTTTTTTTTTTTTTTTTTTTTGTTTTTGACATGCTACTCTCCCAAACATGATGTCTTTTTCCATGGATTAATCTCTCCTGACTACATGTCCGAAATATGTAAGACACAGTCTGGCCATTCTTGCTTCCAAGGAACACTCTGGCCGCACTTCTTCTAGGACAGATCTGTTGGTTCTTTTGGCAGTCCATGTTATGTTCAATAAACATCTCCAGCACCAAATTCAAAAGCATCAATTCTTTTCCTGTCTCCCTTGTTCAATGTCCAGCTTTCACAACCATATGATGCGACTGAAAATACTGTGATATGAGTCAGGTGCACCTTGTCTTCAATGTGACATCTTTACTTTTCAATACTCTAAAGAGATCTTTTGCCTCACCTTTTCCTAGAGCAATGCATCCTTTGATTTCTTGACTGCTGCTTCCACAGTTGTTGATTATAGAGCCAAGCAAAGCAAAATCTTGGACAACCTCAATCTTTTCTCCATTTATTGTGAAGTTGCATACTACCCACTAGTAAGGATTTTTGTTTTGTTGGTGTTTAGTCACAACCCACACTGAAGGTTATGATCTTTGATCTTCATCAGTAAATGTTTTAAATCCTCTTCACTTTCAGCAAGCAGAGCTGTGTCATCTGCGTAATGCAGGTTGTTAGTGAGTCTCCCTCCAATCCTGGTGCTGCATTCTTTCTCATAAAGTCCAGCTTCTCCTATTATTTGCTCAGCATATAAATTGAAGAGATATGGTGAAAGAATACAGCCCTGACACACACCTTTCTCAACTTTAAACCAGGCAGTGTTTCCTTGTTCTATTAGAACAACTGCCTCCTGGTTCATGTACAAATTCCTCATGAATACAATTAGGTACCCTGGTATTCCCATTTTCTCAACTGTTATCCATAACTTGTTATGATCTACACAGTCAAATGCCTTTGCATAGTCAACAAAACATAGATATATGTCTTTCTGAAATTCTCTGCTTTTGGCTAATATCCACCTGATATCAACAATGGTGTCCTTGGTTCCCCGCCCTCTTCTGAATCCTTGATTTTCCAGTAATTCCCTGTGTACATAAACATGTTAACACCTCCAGTGCTGCATCTGTTTGTTGAAACATCTCTATTGGTATCCCATCAATTCCTGGAGCCTTGTGTTTCACCAGTTCTTTCAAGGTGACTTCCACTTCATCTTTCAATAACATATTCAGCCTCTTGGAATGGTTGGTCACCTATCAATTCCTTTGTGTATAACTAATCTGTGTATTGCTTCCTTCTTCTTTTTATGTTTCTGGCATTGTTTAATATTTTCTCTGTAGAATCTTTCACTATTGCCACTCGAAGCTTGAATTTTTTCAGAACAGGAGGTTCTTTATTATTGTCTCAATTTTATGCTTGTTATAGGTCTGCTTAATTTACTTATATCCTCTGGATTTAATTTTGGTAGGTCATAAATGTTTAGGAACTTATCCATTTCTTTTGAATTTTCATTGTTTTGGAAGTACAAGTTTTCAATGAAGTCTCTGATGATCCTCTATATTTCATTAGTACCTGTTGTTATAACTCCCTTTTGAGCCCTAATTTTATTAATTTGAGTCTTCTTTCTTATTTTAAGTTAGTTTGGCTAAGAGTTTGTCAATCTTGTCTGTCTTCAAAAAACAAACTCTTGGTTTCACTGATTCTTTGTTTTGCTTTTTTAATTTTTTATATTGTATTTCATTGATCTTAATTATTGATCTTGATCTTAATTATTTTGATCTTGATCTTAATTATTTTGATCTTGATCAAAATTCATCTTGATTATTTTTGATTATTTGATTATTTTGATTATTTGATTATGATTATCTTGATTATTATTGATCTTGATCTTAATTATTTTTTTCCTGTGCTATTTTTGAAGTAGGCTTGTTGTTCTTTTTTCTAATGCCTTAAGTTATATCATTAAGTTAATTATTTGGTACTTCCCTAACTTTTTGATGTAGGCACCCATAACTATAAAAATCCTTATAGAACTACTTTTGCTGCATCCCAAAGGTTTTGGTAGGTTGTATTTTCATAATCATTTGATTGTAGGAACTTTTAAATTTCCTTTCTGATTTGGTCAATGACTCTTTGATATTCAAAAGTGTGTTATTTCATTTCCATGTATTTGTAACATTCTTGCAGTTTTCCTTGCTATTGATTTCTAGTTTTATTCCATTGTGATCTGATATGATACAAGGAATTGTTTCACATTTTTTTGTTTGTTGAGACTAGTTTTGTGAACTAGAATGTGGCCTACATTAGAAAAAGTTCCATGTGGT
Source organism: Pedetes capensis (assembly GCA_007922755.1). NCBI lineage: Eukaryota > Metazoa > Chordata > Mammalia > Rodentia > Pedetidae > Pedetes > Pedetes capensis. Next base: position 116,419 of record VMDO01001601.1, read on the forward strand.
GCTGAAAAGAATGTGAATTCCTCATTTGTTAGATGTAATATTGTGTAGACATCTGTGAATTCTAGTTAGTCTATGGTGTTAAGTCTGTGGTTTCTTTGTTGTTTTTTTTGCTTTGATGACCTGTCTATTGAAAAGAGTAGGGTACTGAGATCTCTGATTATTATTGTGTCTGGACCTACGTATTCCTTTATGGCTAGTAATGTTTGTTTTATGAAATTAGGTGCACCAATGTTTGGTCCATAAATATTTAATATCATTAAGCCCGCTTGGTTTATTGTTCCCTTTATTAATATTTAGTGGACTACTTTGTTCCTTCTGATTAATTTAGTATTGAAGTCATTTGGCAGATATTAGTACAGTTACCAGTGTTTCTTTTTCTTTCTTTTTTTTAAGCTTCCATATGCTTTGTATATCATTTTCCAATCTTTTATTTTTCAGCCTATAATCTTCCTTATGAATGAGAGGGAACTCTCGGATGCCACAAATAGAAGGATTTTCTTTTTAATCCAATTGGCCAATTATTGTTGCTAGATGTTGTTAAGTTGGTGTTGTACTCACAGTGCCCCGACATACAGCAGGCAAAACAGTATTATTAGTGTTTCTCTGCTATTCATAGGGTTTTCAATGGCTGATTGTTTTTCAGGAGTGGGTTGCTAGGTCCTTCTCCCAAGCCTACAGCACCTGGTGTTCCCAGGCGGTCTCCCATTCGAGTACTAACCAGGCCCAACCTGGCTTAGCTTCTGAGATCTGATGGAATTGGACTCCACAGTGGTACGGCTGCAGGCATTGGCTAACTAGTGTCTTTTAAATGATGAACTAAGACCATTTACATTTAGAGAGATTACTGAGAGGAGTTTGGTGCTTTGCATAATTTGATTGGCTGTGTTACTGTTAGGTTTGGGTGTTCCTTATTTTTTATTTTTTTTCTGTTCATATTAGGTTGGGTATCCTTGCTTCTTTATTAACTTTGATTTGGCTATGTGTTCCTAGCATGGGCTTTATTCATTGCCTCTTTTTTTCTTCTTCTGTTTATAGAATTTTCTTGAGCATCCTCTCTAATGCTTGCTTAGTGGTCATGAATTACTTAAGCTTGTGGTTATCTTTGAGGTCTTTATTTCTCCATTTATTTTAAAGGATGATTTTGCTGGATACAGTTTTCTTGTTTGGCAGGTATTTGCTTTCAGGACTTGAAATATATTATTCCACGCTTTCCTTGTTTTTAGGGTTCTTATTGAGAGATTTGCTGTTCTGATGAGTTTGCCTATGTATGTGAGCTGATGTTTTTCTCAAGCACCCTTTAAAATTTCTTTGTAGTTTAAGCATTCCAACTATTATGCTATATAGAGAGGATCTGTTCTAGTTTAATCTATTTGGCGTTCTGGATGCATCTATTGTTTGGGTGTCTATTACTTTTAGTCTGGGAAGTTTTCAGCTATTGTTTTAGTGATTAAGTTTTCTATGCTCCTAGTTTTAGTTTCAGCTCCTTTTTGTACACTCTGAATCCCTAGGTTATGTTGCTCCATCTTGTCAAAAGCTCATGAAAGTTGTGGTCATATTCTTTCATTTCTTTTTTCCTTAGAATCTGAGTAAATAAAATCTTTGACTTTGTCATCCATCCCTGATATTCTGTCTTCTGCTTGATCAAGTCTATTTGTGTGACTCTCCACTGTAACTTTTGTTTGATTATGTTTTTCAGTTCCAACATTTCTGTATGAGTTTTTTTTTTTAAATCTCAATTTCTTTGGTGAATTTTTCTTCTAAGTTAGATACTTTTTTGCCTAGTGTCTCAATTGCATTCATGTGGTTAGTTGTGATTTCTTTGAGGTCATTAATCATTTTTATAAGTAGATTTTTAAAGTTTTTGGCATTTATAGCATTTGGATATCTTTGATTTCAGTTATTGAAGGATTATGATATTTGGGAGATTCTTTTCATTTTGCTTTCTCATATTTAACCATATGCATATGGTTATACAAACATTGTAAGTAGTATAACAAACACAAACATGAAAGTTCTCTTTTTTTAAAAAAATAGATAAATTTGGCATGTATTGAAATTATTATTTCAATTAATTAATTGGGGTAACCTAAAAGGAAAAATGGTTTAAATTTTGGCCAATGAGAGGAATGAAGAAAAATAACAAAATTTAAAGAAAGAGAAGAGAAAAAGAAATAAAAAATAAAAAATAAAAATTACAAAATATATAAAATATAAAATAGGAAAAACAAAACAAACAAATGAAAAAACCCTCCAAACAGCACTTACTGATTTCATCTAGGTGTCTGTCACCTGAGTTCTTCTTAGTAAGACCTGTCTACCCTCCATGTGTTGTAATATAGGAGATGCAGCCTTAGCGCCACCCCACAGTTGCAGATCCTTTCACAGAGTTGGGGTGCCCCTTTTTGTTCCTTCAATACACCTGTGGGATGTGCTTCCTTTGGGTCCTTCTGTCCTACAGACCATCATAGTCCTCTGCCTACTAACCATTGTGACTCCAGGATCTGTGCTGCTGTTCAGTCATGTGTTTCTTTCTCCCCAAAACAGTTTCTGGCAATCTCTCAGGCTCAATGGTTCCAGTCACAATGCACAGAGCCCAAACTGTGACTGGGCCTCACCTGGGAAGTTCGTATGTTTGGGTCTACCTGACTATGACTTATTCCTCAGGCCAGGTCTGCAGCAAGCCAAAGTGCTTATTTGTTGGTTTGGGAACTGGACTGGCTCAACTGCCCAGACATTGCACCTCTTTAAGTATGCTGTGGCTGATCCTGTCAAAGTAGAAGTGAAGGTGGCTCTACCTATCTCACCATCCGCAACTGCAAGTGTGTCTATTACACTACTGGATGCGGTGGTGCAATGTTTTGGGAGCACCTATTTTGTGATGAATTAGTGTTTATTACCAGTTTATTCTGCAATGTAGGGAGAACTGGATTACCTTTTTGGGTAGATATTTTCTTTCCTCCATCTGTGCCATGTTACTGTGGCTGATCCTGTTCTGTCTCTCTGAGCAAATCTTTTATTATCTGTAGCTGAGACTGTCTTTTCAACTCCTCTTCACTCTCTGATTTTTTTCTTTTGCTATTTTTCTCTGTTCAGGATAAAGTCTATATTTCACTATTTTAACTCTAGGGTTTTATTGCATCTGGCAGAGGGTGCTTTCAATCCACCATGTTAAGCTAGTTCTGTCTTCAGTCCCTTTCAAGAGAATGACATATTCTATTCAGTATCATTAGTTCTATTGTGGCTTTTGTTTTTCACTTCCACTATCCTTCAAGTCACTGATTTTAAACCTGGTTTCATGGAACTATATGTCTATCTTTTAAATTTCTAGGGGCTTATGAATCACTGGAAAGATATAAAAGATTGGTATATGTACTCCTGTAAAATTTTTTCTTATGAGACAGGTTCACAGTTTCATTAGATTTTTAAAAAGATCAGGCTAGAGAAAGCTTAAGAGAGCTCTTTTGGAAATGCATATATCCTCCTGCAAACTGGATTTTGAAGTTAGTATGTCTTTAAGAGAAGATTTATTGTTATTGTTAGGTACCATTTGAGTCAGGTCTGACTCATAGTTGACCCTCATAGGGTTTTCAATGGCTGATTGCTTCAGGAGCGGATTGCCATGCCCTTCTCTTATTTTTTGGTTCTGGGGATTGAACCCGGGTCTTCAAAGAGTGAAGTGCAGCACTTTACCAACTGAGCTAAAACCTAGCCTTAAGAAAGAGTGGAGAATACTTAGAAGGAAGCTACTTAATCACTAAGGGTGGAGGTCTACAGCAACTCCCCAATTTGTAGACCTGGCATGAGATGACTGGGACCTAAGATATGTTTTGACCCTTTATCTCTACCCTAGTGGACCTGGAAAGTTATGGTTTCTACACTAATAGATGAGGTCTAGTCTTCTGTCTCTCTTGGTTGGCAAACATGAATTGTAACCCTGTTGATTCATCCAACCCAGTCTTCATCTGATTTCTAGCTTTGAAGACTACCCAGTTTAGATGAATATGTATCTTTCTTAGGTAGGATACAATATAGTTTAGGATTAAATGTAAGAAGAATTTATATATAATAAAAAAAGAGCAGCAGAACTTCATGTATTTTTTCTACACTGGGAAACCTATTGTGGTCTTGATTGCACCGATGGCCTTGGGCTCATTTATAACCTCTCCAAAGGGTTAAAGCTGTCCTCCTCCCAGCTTCTTCCTGCCAAATACATGGCCCTCTCTGTACGTCATAGGTCTGTGTGTGTGTCAGAGAGGGAGGGCAACAGTGGCTCCCATAGTTTACTTTGGAAACATGCAAATTTGCTTTCTCATATGAGATAATTGAGCAATAGCCGGACATGTACTAATCCCTGATTTCCCTTTCTTTAGAAGTTGCCAGTTGTGTCTGCCTATTCTTATGCAGTTTGTAAAGTCACATTCACCAGACTGCTTGCTGTGTGGTGAAGTAAGGCACAACGGACTCCTGTGTTATTAATGTAAAATTTTCTTACCCTCAACATTTCTGTGTTCATGAGAGAGGATTATGTGATTTAAGTTTGTATAGTCTGAATTCAGTTGAGGGCTCCTCGACTCATAAATAGGTAAACTCTGATCATCAGAATAATAAAAGGTGGCAAACTTGTTAAAAAAATGTGGCCATGGAAAACCCCTAAAGTAAATATATTTTGAAATGGATATATTCCATTACGAGTTATATTCATTTTGGATCAGAGATACTTATTCAGTGCTATTGTCAAGGAAAATTTTCCTTATATTAGTTCTTGGTCTTAAGTCCTGGATTTACAATACTTGATCTGTATAGGAACTGGAAAATATAAATATTAAATGGTAGTGCTTATATAATACTATATTTTCCTCAATAGTTTATTAAGATTTATTCTGAGGACATGAGAAAATCAAGTACATGTCATTCAATGGTCTAACATGAAAGTCAGAGTTAAGTGTGTGTCACTAGCATGAGATCTTGGATGCAACCTTCCTTTTCAGTTTTAATATCAGCTGAAAAATCTTTTTGTTTATAAGGTCTATGGTTGAGGAAATTTTATGGCTCATGTAAAGTGTACTTTTGCTTGGATAGTATTGAAGTTCTGGTGAGGACTAGTTGTATTTTTGTAGGTATGGGAGCACTTGTGAACAAGGGTTAACTCAGGTTAGCACTGCATCAGAGCAGTTAATAATCTTAAGGCTCCACAGCATCCTGGTTGTTCTACTGGGCATTGCACCAACTTGGTTAAACAAACACAATGGGAACCACACCAAATTATCTTCTTATGCTCATGACATGCCCTTTAGATGTATAATTTACATCAGTAAAAGTAGTATACTAATGACGGCATTAATCTAATTAAGTCGCAGCAATAGTAATTGTTCATGTAGTACCTTAGTTGGAGTTTAAATTGTTTTAAGAACACATTCTTTCAAATGGCATGATTCCTTAATTGCATCAACCTAAGGAAAGCCCTTTTGATATATTCTCATTTTCAAAGTTTTAATCTAAATAAATCTCTAAGTATTTATTGAGGGCTTACTATATACACATTTGCTCTGAAAGAACGTGATAATGTGGAATTTTGTCTCTCAACTTACAAGATAAGTAGAAAGACAAAATTTATATCATGAAGAGCTGAAGAGAGTAGAATAGCATTTTAGTGTACCATTGGAGGATAGAGTCTTAAGGATGGCAATGAAAGAAATGTGACAAAGAATGATACAGTTAATTGCTGAAGGATCTCAAAGAAGAAAGAGAAAGCTTCAGGTGGTGGTGAAGATTTTACTGGCATGGGGAGGTAAGATTTGAGTTTACTCTTGGAGAACGTGTGGGCTTTCAATGGATGAAGTAAAGCAGAGAGGCCTTTCTAGTTTTAGGACAACTTGAGGATATGATGTGTGGTAGAGCTGAAGGAGAGTGCTGAAAGGAAATCCACTGTGCTGAAAATTTTGTGAAACTACTCCAGATGATGTAGGCTGGACACTATTAGAAGACCTTGAATGACAAACTAAGGGGTTTGCATTTTAGCTTCTATTAAATTTTGAGCCACTAAAGATTTTTCAAATTTTCTGTTCCTAGTTGTGTGCCTTTGGTAACATTTTGTATTTCACCATCTGCCTTTGGATTGGGAGGTAGGCTCAGAAGGAGTACAAAAATCACTAAGTTAAATGAAGTGAGGACTCTGTGTCAGCAAGAAACAATGAAATTACTCTTTCCTATCTACACAGGTTGATAGCATATCCTTCTCAGCAATGAGTTAACAACAGGCACTCCGTTCTCCAGCAATCATTGTCTAAACATACCACTCCACTCACTGAAGTCTCCTGTGTGCATAGTGCTGGGCCCATGTTTGTTTTATCCTGCAGTTAACTACGCAGTACACCTGTTACCAATCACCACTCATAGGTGTGCCTCTTAATTGCCATTTAAAAGTCTTTGGAAAGTGACTGGTTCATATTATTTCTCTCCTTTTTATTATAGTTGGAAATCCTTGTCTAGATCCAGAAAAGGATGCTTACCATGGACTATTAGATTTTTTTTAAAGGGCTCCTTCCTAATTTGAAAGAGTAGAGAATTATGGTGCTATTTAGGGTTATAATTTCATTTCTTAAGAGTTTATAACATATCTCCTCAAAATAGGAGAATCAGTGTTCCTAATGACAGCAACCAGCTGATCTTTTTACTGAATATGTGAGTTTGTAAAATTAAGAAGGTAGATGCTACAGTTTACAACTTTGTATGAGTTTACTTCAGAGCAAAATTCTAGAGTGACTCCTTCAATTGCAGTTTTGTGAGTATTTAGAAGATGAATACTTAATCACTTTTAGCTAAGGTACTAGAAACACCTCCTCCCAGACGATGTCATAGCCTGTTTTCCTTTATTCAGACTTCTTTTTCTGCAATTCACTTATACCACTCAATAAATATTTTTAAGTTCAGCTCTGCCCCAGGCACAATTGTAAGCTCTGTGTATCTTACATTGCACATGAGCTGTGTGGCCCCTGCCCCCATGGGGCTTGTGCTTCACTCGAGCTGTATGTGCAACAAAACTGCAAACACACAGGAAGACCACCCTGCAGAGTAAACACACAAGACATGAAAAATAATCTTAAAATGCTAATACATCTAAAGAAGGCATAATGATGAAAAAGGCATGAGGCAAAAGTTGGTAGAGGTCTACATGTGCAGATGCTGACAATAATTTGTACTTTGAAAATTATAGGTTATTTAGTCTTCTTGTTATGTTCAGCTCATTTGTGGGAACACATGAACTCAACATTTCTTAGGTTCAACGCAGTAGAAATTTCTTTCTAGCTTTGGCAATGTTCAGGTAGGTAGGGTAGCTTTGCTCTTTGCAGTCATTGTGGGACCTGGGCTTACTCAATATTACAGCTCTGTTGTCCCCTTCAAGGGGTTTTGTAACATTGGCATTAAAGACATTATTTGTTTTGGGGTACCATGCTGTGCATTCTAGGATGTTTAGCAGCATTCCTGGCCTCTACTCACTAGATGCCAGTAGCATATTTGATTTGTGGCAATCAAATATTTCTGTTGTTGCTAGATTTCCGCAGGGAGACAATATCCATCAGTCCAAGGCTCATTGCCATCTGCATTCAGCAAATGGAATGTGAATGATAGCGCAGAAGAAGAGACATGCCCATTCTCTTTCAAACTCAGACCCAGGAATGGCAGATATCTCTTCTGCTCCTATCGCTTTGGAGAGAACTAGATCATATCTAACTTCAAGGGGACTGGGAAATGTGGTCTAATCTTTTGCCTATGTGCAATCTTGTTATTATGGAAGGGGGATAAAAACAACCCAGATTTTGATGGACTAGTAGTGGCCTCTGACACACGTTTCAAGGAACTAAAAACTATAATTTTCCCAAAGCTTGGGAAACTATGAACCCTTACTGCCAGCTTATTATACTTGTGGCATACTTCTGCTATATGTGGCGGGGGAACAGCCATGTCTTTGGATCATTTATTGCTCCTACTTTTTCTGTTAGTGGACAGAGTCACCTATAGGCCACATATTTAATTAAGGTGACTGCACTCCTGAGGAAGCTCTGAAAAGTGTGTAATGTGGCCCTCTCACTTTGATTAAAAATTTACTTTGAATATGTTCTGGTTTTAACTACTGCATTTTTAAAGGTATGTGGACAAACCAATACTAGCCCAGAGGAAAACAACAAAAATCATTACGGGGAAAGGAAATAGGCCCTCCAAAGAAGATTAAAAGATCTTTGGATATTTAACCAGTAAACATCTCTGTTATATAAAGGAGTTGTATTTTTTAAAGATGAAGATGTAAAGTTATTCCCCATGGAAAACTAAAGTATAATACTTATATGACTATTAGAGTGGGTAAATTTTTATTTCAGTTTGAATGAAGAATTTAAACATGTGGGAATAAAATACTATAGTAGACCATCTCTGAACAGAATTTTGGTTTACTTCTCCCTGGAATAACAAGGTGAGAATGAAGGAGAGGGAGAGGAAAGAGGACAAGGTAAAAAGGAGAGAGAGGGAGAGAGAAAATGAGAGGAAGGGGAGAGGGAGGGAGAGAGAAGAGGGAGGGAGGGAGGAAGGGAGGGAGGGAGGGAGAGAGAGAGAGAGAGAGAGAGAGAGAGAGAGAGAGAGAGAGATTTTCCTTGATGGTGTGTGTAGCTATTCTTGAAGGCAAGACCTAGCCAGATCTATGATTCTTCAGTGATCCTTTCTACCTTCCTAGTATGAATATGAGACATGTATTGAGCTGATATTGACTTGAACTAACCTCTATCTTTCCAGAAAGTTCCATTCCTTTGAGAAAAAAGGAGTTGGATAACCTCAACCATCCTGAGGGATTTGATAGGTTCTGTTGTTTTTCAATTTGATTATTTGAGGCTTGACTCTTTATTCAAGAAATTCCTGTGAAGATATAAAAATTTTTTGATACTAATGGTATTTTTCTTACTGGGTAATTTGATCAGGTAGGCCATGAGATACACTCTCAACTACATATTTGTTTTTATTTATTTTCTTCTTTCATTTTTATTTTTTGTACAGTAAAGATAACTTCTGTCTGTTTCCAAAGAAAAGGTTTCATATTATCCTTACTTATATAATCATGTGCTAGAACTTGGAAATCACTTTCTGTTCTACTTAGTGTGTTCCCTTTGGCAATGTTTGCTGTAGAAGCCTGTTTCCCCGATCTGTTGTTTCACCTAGAACTAAGAAACTTATTAAGAAACTGGGCCATAGAGCCACTGTTGGAAAACATCCCTCTTTAGGGTGTAACTTGGCACTTACATTTACACGCAGAGCAATAGGATGTGACAATTTAGGGCAAGAATACAATGGTATATATTGTACTACAATAGAATTTGACATGATAGAGGTAGTTTGAAGGGCCAAATGTAATTTTTCAAGCCACCTGCCACCTCAGGAGTCAGCACTGATTTTCTGGAAACCCTGGTGGCAGGTTTAATTAAAGCAAGAATTGAAGACTTAAGTTTTTCTTCACTTGAAAATATACTAATGGTTTGTCATTAATTTCTTAATATGTAGAAGAATGGGCACAGGTGACACCAAAGTTGAAGAGTATGTTTCAATGTGTTAGTTTACTATTTAAGAACTTAATTATCCAGTGATATTGAAAGCAAGTAGGTCTAACGTGGAGGAAGGAAAATCATGAGGGAAAATACCATGGTAATGGTGGGAGCATATACTGATAAGAAAGTATCCAGTTATGTTTTGTTGTTAGGTGCCATCGAGTTGGTATCCAACTCATAGAGACCCTATGTAGGAAAGGTGAAACACTATTGTCAGTGCTTCTCTGCTGTTCATAGGGTTTTCAATGGCAGATTGATTTTTCGGAGTGGGTTGCCAGGTCCGTCTCCCAAGCCTACAGCACTTGGTGTTCCCAGGTGGTCTCTTATCCAAGTACTAACCAGGCCCTACCCTGCTTAGCTTCCGAGAGATCTGATGGGATTGGATGCCACAGGGCTATGGCTGCAGGCCATCCAGTTATATTGATCCATTTATAATTCTTACTTCCCATTGTTCCTGGTCCAAACTTTCTCACATATTTCAAAACCACAGCCACTGCTCTGAGCTTTCCTTGGCTCTCATTTCCTTTGCAGATTAATTTAGCCATTCTATCTCAAACAATCTCAAATTTATTCCTTTGAAATTTCTACCATTATTTTTCCTTCTTTTTTTGATTTTGAAGAATAAATAGTCTCCTTTTCCCCTTATTTGTATCTTAAGTGTCATATTTAATGCAGGACCCTGACACTTTTACCTTCTATTTTCTATGGTCTTCTCTCAGCCTATAGGACAGGATGTGAAAGTGTACCCAAAAACCCTTTAAGCAAACTTTACTATGTTACTTTTCTATCCTGCTCATTCCTGTCTTGAAGTTCTCAACTTCTAATACCTCATCAATCAATAATTCCTTCATCTATTCTGAGAAAGGTTTAAAAGATACCATCTTCAGTTTGCATATACTCGCTCAATCTTTCTTTTGCATATTTTTACTTGTTTTCCTCTTCTACCTTTCCCAGTGTAGCGGTTTTCCAGGGTTCAGTCCTTGGTTTTCATCTGTCTTTCTACTCCTCCATATTGGTAATATCAGACACACTCACCTACAACATTTAAGTGAATAATTAGTGACGATGTTCTTGCTACACTTTATATCCTTTTGGAAATTCTGTTTTATGCTGACAATCTTGTACACTAAATCTCTAAATGCAGCAGGTATCAAATAATAATGCAACTTCTTCCTTGCTTTTCCAAACCACCTCATATTCCTGATTCTCTTGGTTCTGTATGCAATCATTGCAAAGCTCTCAAGAGCTTATTTTCACAGGCTCTCTACTCACTCTCTTCATCCATCTTGGTGAATTCTTAATTAAAATTGGTATTATTTTTACTAGATTTCTAAATGATCTTTCTGCCTTGTATATTTTTCCTTCTGATTTATTTTTCTCACTATTGCCAAATAGATTCCTAAATTATTGTTTCACATAAAAACTTCCAGTAGACCTTCTCTATGCACGGAGCATAATTGAAAACTCCATAACTTGGCATTGAAGTCATCCTTTCTTGCTACACTGGGAAAGAATAATAACTTCTTAAGTGTCCTTATGAGATTAACTAGCCTACTGTGAAATCAGGAAAACAAAATCTGAGTTAACTGGGACTCTATACTCTTCTTGCTTATGTGGAGTGGTTGTAATTCTGTTTTGAAATACTTTATAAAACCATTGGTTATAGAATTTCATTTGGAATTGCAGTCAGTTTGGTATAGATCCTCAGTGTTGATCAGTGTAGATTGACAAGTTTTCCTTATTTACTTTCAATTATAATCCCATTTTATTGCTCTAGTAACTGTTTCATTTTCTTTAACATGTAAAACAAAGCATTCTTTGCTTTAGTTAGGATGGCTGTCTTTATTTGAAATGAAAACTGGAACAGAGATGATGACTGTCTTTTCAGGAGTATTAACAATGATAGAAGTAATCAATGATACTCAAATTATAATCAGATAATTTTCCCACCAAGTAGAATGAATTATAGTTCTGGTAATTGCCTTGTTGGCATTTAAAAATCCACTAATCCTAGGCCAGGTGCTATGGCACACACCTGTAATCCCAGAAACTTGGGAGGTGAAGGCAGGAGGATTGCGAATTCAAGACTGTAAGCAGTTTACATAATTTAGTGAAACTCTGCCTCAAAATGAAAAATAAAAAGTAGGCGGGGGTACAGCTCAGTGGTTACAAGCATGCGTGAGACCCTGTGTCCAATCCCCCAATACTGGGGAAAAAAAGAAAAGAAAAAAAATTCACTAATCCAAAAAAGTAGAAAATGTTTATAGAGACATACAATCTTCCTTGCACTGCTTATTTAGAGAAGGTGCTGATGGAGATCAACTAGAAAAGACAACAATCGTTATTAAAATCTACAACAGCTTGTGCATTCTTACCCAACAAATTTCCTAACCAGATAAAACTAGAAATATAACTTAAAAGGGAATCACCTTCCGAATCAAATTACATGAAGTATTTAATTCACTGTGCCTTTTGGTAAATGGATTGGAGTATTTGCCTCAAGCTGTGACTCTTTGAAAATGTACTTGTCCTAGACAAGGTTGCTGATGTCACAGTTAGGAGTTCACATCCTGGGAGAGGTTTATAATTGAAGCTGAGGTGTATCTGATTCTACCCTGAGGCAGAGAAACTGGACAAAGCAGGTCTTCTCCCTTCCCTTACAGACTGCATGATTTGTGCAACAGCTTTGGCTTTGCAAATAGGGAAGTGTCAGAGCTAAATCAGCTTTACTCTAAGGGCACTGTGTGCCTGTGTTTCTCAACTCAGTGATACCCAGATCCAGGACAATTTTACTTCATGTGGAATACACACACAGAGCAAACATTCTCAAGGTCAGGTATACGTGTTCTTTCTATTCAACTGCAAGAATCATTTTCCGTTTTCAGAAAGAGGCCTAGAACTCATTTATGCTTCAGAACAGTAAACTCCATGAAAAAAAAATATTCAGAGAACCATTTTTTAAAAAACAGATATTATACAATCAGTATTTATGGGAGAATCAAATATGGCAGGGGGAAGGTGGCAGCCCTGGTTTACCTTCTAGAGTACATTGTTGGTAATCTACTTGTTGGCCAGCTTTCTAAGGCATAAGGCAGTGAACAATTGAAGCAGGTACCTATGTAATTCAAGTAATATTTCCTGACTTTTCTTCAAGTAACTCACAGTATTTCATTCAGCCCCAGTGTTGGGGCCTGAGCCATTTGAATTATTTTTTCCTTTTCTATTTTCTTTTGGTGGAACAAATAAAAGCTAAATGATGTGCTATTGTGTGTGCAAATATTATTGTTTTTTTCTAATTATTATTTTACACTTTGACACAGCTTATATACGAGTCAACAAGATTCAGCAACTCCAGGAGACCTGGATTGTCAAAATGCCTGTTTTGGAAAGAGGAGTATGGATTTTCCTGCTCACTATATCTTCTACTAGAAACAGATTTCCAATTACAAATGGATGGATTTTACACACGCACAGGCTCAGTAAATACCTCTGTGTTTCCCTCCACTTCTGTCCTATTGTTTCCTTTCAGGTTGTGCCACTTCACATCTCTTACCTTTTCCCCCCTTTGTTTTATGTAAATTGTGTGTGGATAATGGAATGAAATGGTTTCCATGGAGCTGAACAAATATAGGTCACATTGTAAGGAACTCTTCTTCTCTTGAAGTACACAGGTGAATTTGCATATAATTTTAATTATTCAGCTTTATAAGTAGGACTGAAACCGTGAACAAAGTTGAGCTTCTTGGCATGTGGACTCATAAAATATGGCTGCAGATATATAATAAAAACTCAAACTACACAAAAAGGTAGGAATTTAGTAAATAGATAACCAGAGAGGAAATCTGTTTTTATAAAATATATTTTATTGCTATTAGCTGAGTGACTTTATGGTTTGTTTCTCTGCAAATCAGCTTTAAATTTCTAAATGTTCTTATCTTTTTAAGCTTCCCATACATTTAAGGGACTCCCCCACAATTATTAACACATTAGTTAGTTTACTCAATAAATTCATTCATTCATTCATTAATAAATAAGCTTTGGATCCAAATGGACATGGAATGGTATCCATCTTCCAATTCATATTTTCTGTCATTTGGGAAGGTTAGTGAACTTCACTAAATACGAATTTCTTTATGGGTAAAATGGGATGATTGTGCTACCTTTCCAGGGTAGTAAACTACCCAATTGAAGGTCTGCCGTGTCATAGGTGCTATAGTGGCTGTCTTAATCTGTTTGGGCTGCTATAGTAGTTGTCATAAACTAGGTGACTTAAAAAACAGCAGAAACCCTTTCCCCCCGTGGTTCTGGAGGCTGAGAAATCTAAGATTTCTCAGATTCTATGCTTCCTACTTCACAGCCTGCCTGCTTACTGCTTCACAGAAAGCATCTTCTCACTGTATTCTCACATGGTGGGCAAGGGAGTTCTCTGAGGCCTATTTTATAAGGACACCAATCCCATTCAGAAGGGTTCAGCCCTTATAACCTAATCACCCCCCAAAGACCCCACCTTTTAGTGTCACCTTGGAGGTTACAATTTCATCATGAGTTTTCCAGGGACATAAACATTCAGACCATAGCTGCAACCATGAGGATTCCCACTGGAGGTCTTTAGCCTCAGGGAATATGACCTCAGTGGGGGTGATCTGGAGTCCACCAACACTTCAGCAATGAAGCTGTATATGGTGCAACAGGAATATGAAGGCAGCTTTATTCCTGAAAGGCAGTGGCCTCAATATTGTCCCTTTGACTCAAGGATATCTTGAACACCTTGATACCCTATTGAAACTTCCTTGCACTTCATGGTGATCTAGGACACTTTTTCTCAACCTTCCTTCTCTTTCACTTAGGGACCACAGACTTACATGGTGGTCTGAAGATTCTTCCAAGCTTTCCAGTTCCATCCTTAAGTTATGTCTCCTAATAAAATCTTGCATCTTGATGTCTGCTTCTTGGGGAACCCACTTCCATACAGGTGCTCATTAGAGACAGTTGTTTCAAAGATTATATTTACTACTGAAAATGTGCAAAGCACTTTCTTGGTCTCAGTGTGTGGTTCAAAGCTGAATTGATCATATTTTATTATTTCAAAGAGTGAGAGAATCATCCTGATGAGTAATATCATAAGGCTACAAGGTAGAATATTGAAACCTTTTGCCTCTTGGAAGAGAGATGACATAAAAATTAATGATGGACAAAATAAAATTAAAGGACACCTTTTAAAACAATGCCATTTAGAAATGTGACACCAGTGTATTTCTAGTCTCTAATGTCACTTTTCTCTAGCATAATTCCTCAGACAACTATTTGGATAGAAAACACACAATGAGGGATTTACAACAAGGGCTTAACTTACACTAAAATATGTGATGTATTTTGGTAATCATAATCCTATTAGAATTAAAAGCAGGTTGGTAGTGGAGAGAGGCTTTGATTAAACAGACTTCTCCCATTTGTTGTGATCTTGGGTCCTCTATAGTGCCTATGTTCTTCTTAATTGTTAGTTTGAGCCAGAGAAACATTGAAGTCTAAAATTCTCTCAACTTCTGAGCCCAATAGTTCTGCCCAATTCCAAAAGGTGGTGATTAGAATATTGCCAACTCAATATTAAGTCTTCTATGACAGAGCTGACCATCTCCACTGCTAAACTTTGGAGAGGAATTGCTGGAAGGAATATTATCTTTTCTTTTGTTTTCTTTTCTGACTGACCCTCAATAAGTAGAGATTTATACATAGGTGTGTGTGTGTACATGGGTGTGGATGTGTTATTTTTGAGAGTAGGGGATAATTTTGTTTTTGATTTGCTAGAAAAGAATCTTTGACTACTTCCTTAAATTTTGGCTATATTTTACATTTTAATAATTATTTTATTGTAAGAATATTGTAGAGTATTATAGATATAACTTGTTAATTTTTATAATATCATTACAATGTAATAGGGAGGCATTTGTTATCAAAATTTTGTGAATTAATATCTGAAGAAACCCAAATTTGAGTGGCTTCTTCAGCCTCAGGAATAGATTTAACACAGGCTGATTTTCGATTTCCACCTGACTCTATAGATATTTCCTGTAATTGAGGAAAATTATATTAACAAGTCCAAATATCTTGAGTTTTTGCCTTTCATCACAATTCTACTAGATATCAGAGAGGGACATTAATAGCTTTACTATGTAATACACATACAAAAGGTGTAGGCTAATCAGAATTCCATCTGTGATGCAAATTAACTTGTTTCAGTCTGAGCAACAATTCTTTCTTCTTTTTTATCACCAAAGTTCAGAAATAAACTGTTCAATAAATTCATGTTTGAAGCAGAAAGTTTTCAGTTTGTTTTTTTTATTGGACATTTTTAATGTACACCTTAATGTGATTCATTCTGACATGCGAAAGTTTTCAATTTGTATAACTTCTCTGTCTTTCCCTTCAACTCCAAGGTAATATTTTGCATGAAACTTGACTTTGTTTTTGGTGCTTAGTTCTGATGAGAGTCCTTAGAACTGGTGAGTCTGGGACTTCATATCTTCCCAGGGTTTGTCTCCTGACCAGACCCTACCAAGCTCAGGTCCCTGGACTTCCTGTCTCTCTCTCTTACCTGACTGTCCTTACAAACTCTGCTTGTGCTCTCTCATGGGATCAAATACACACTCTTTCATACTATATATTAAAACTTCCTACCTTCCAAGTCCTTCTCTGATTTTTGCTCCCCAGACTGTTATGTAATAATCTGAGGTGACTCTAGCCCTAAGGAGATAATGCTTAGGATCTGGGAATCCTTTCTTTCTAAAAATCACTTGTGTAAATATGTCAATAAAGCTTTATTTCCTAGTGAATGTTTGCATATGACTAGAAACACCAGTAATGCTTTTGCCTTAATTCTGGTGTGAAATTATATACATTATTTCTTAAGCCAGTGGTGCCATTCTAGATCTTCTGACATTCTTTTCCTAAAATTCTTGTATCCATCTTAAAATTTGTAACATTCTTTTGCTTTTATGCCCAATAAACCCCAAAACTTTGTTCTCATGAATAGGTAGGAAGAAAAATGATAATTATAGCCTTTCTCACTTTTATATTTTCTTACATAAATATTCCTTAAACTCTTATCAGCTGCTTGCCTAAATTTGTGTGAGATAAGTTCTGTTTTGGCACAAGATTGCATGAGTCATTTTAAGTTGTTAAATTGTTCCTGGTATTTTACATAGAACCCTAACTTCAAGGGATCTGTTACCTGAAGGGTGAGAATATCTTAACTGGAGAAAAAGATGTCCATCAATTTGTCTACCGTTTCAGACTTGACACTTTTCTCTGAACACCCACAGGTCAGCTTTTGGGATTTTGCAGGGGAAATAAGTTCCCATGGCAAATCACGTTGGGAAGTGCTGCATATTTGAACTCTTCATGCCACTGTTCTTCAGGTGTCCTTGTCCTCACATCTTGATTAGAACAAGTTGTCCACAGACGATTTTCCAAAACTTTAGAAAAGAAGTTTCTTTGGGCTCATTTTGTAAAATATTCCCACACCTTAGGGAACTTGCTGACTAGAAATTCCAAAACTTAATTTAACCATTGTTTGGGGGATCTAGTGTTGATTACAATTTGCCATTGATTAATGTTGTTATTTAGATTGTTAGCCTTTCTATTAAATATACTGGCATGAACTAAATGAAAAGCTGAATGCTCTTGTTATATGAGTAGGTACCAAGGAAATAAACCAGTGTCTTTTTGTAAAGACACTATAGTTTAGTGCGACTATTCTTAAACTTGGGTATAGAATAGAATTGCTTGGAGTGCTTTAAAAAATTAGTGATACTCTCTTCCAACCTCTGACTAATTAAATCAGAATCTCTTAGGAACAGGAGGATATGAACCCAGGTATCAGTATTAAAACTCCCCAGGAATTATAATGTACAGACAGAGCCAAGAACTGCTACTTAGTGAAATATCAGCTTATTTCTAATGATACTCTTTATGTGTGTAAGATGGTGCCAACTAGTTTGGTTTCCCTGCTAATGGGTCATCTCCTAAGGCCCTGTATGAGCCCTAATGACATAAATTCCACAAAGCACCCATCAGAGCCTGAAATAACCTTTATGAACACTGTCAAAAAAGCTGACCTGACCAGCTGGTTAGGCCAATTCAATAACAGGAAGAAGTCTGTGACTGCCTCAAGGGAACTGTTCTCTGAGCTTTAGGTGCCTGAGAATAGGGTGACATCCGTTTGGACACCAATGTGCTTCAGGGTAGGAACAGAGAGACAATGGAGAAGAATCATGGGTCAACTCCTATCCATTCACACTTCTCTCTATAATTTCAGGGTTCTAGCTGTCCGTTTATTTCTCAAATGTGTCTTTTGGCAAGGAAATCTGACCAGTATTTACTAGCTATTGAGCATAAAGGTATGGTTTATCAACATCGTAAAGTGTTAACAACAATATCATAAGTTATCTGCAGCACTCTGAAACAATAACAACAATAAGATGAAACATAAAACCCCTCACAATCCATTATATAGGTATAATAAATACTTTGGTGAGTAAGCAAATGGATAGATTATGTCAGAATTGTTGTTGTTAGGTGCCGTGGAGTCAGGTCCCATTTATAGTGACCCTCATAGGGTTTTCAATGGCTGATTGTATTGAGATTGTTTTGGGAGTGGGCTGCCATGTCCTTTCATTTTTGTGGTTCTGGGAATAAAACCCAAGGCATCAGAGAGTGCAGAGTAGTGTTCTACCAAGTGAGCCCATGTCAGTCAGAATTGTTTGTTGTTGTTTCGTGTGGTAGAGTTGGTGACCGACTCATGGAGGCCCTATGGATAACAGGTGAACCATACTATTGATAGTGCTTCTTTGCTATTCATAGGGTTTTCGATGGCTGATTGTTTCTTGGGAGTGGGTTGCCAGGTCCTTCCCCTCAAGCCTGCGGCACCTGGTGTTCCCAGGTTGTTTCCCATCCAAGTACTAACCAGGCATGACTCTGTTTAGCTTCCAAGATCTAATGGGATCCGATGCCACAATGATACGGCGGCAGGCTGCATCAGAATTTCTCCCTGTGAAATCTCTACCTTTCCTCTTCCTAGGCTTTTGATCCCTTTCTCAGGGACTTGAGCTTGGTTCTGAGTGATTGGTATCTGCCTGTCTTAATCTGTTCATTTGGACCTGTCGATATCATGCCTCACCCCCATGGGGAAATCCCATGTTATATAGCAGAGGTGGCTTATGGTTATACTGGGATTTTGATTTTCTCAGCCCCTGGGGAGGCTGGATAGCTCTTGGAGTGGCAGAAGCACAGGGGAGCCTCTTCTGTGTACCCTAGTGTCTGTTACAAATATGAACATTTTTTGTGTGTCTCATAACATGAAAATGTTTGGAAGACATATATTCTCATGTCCAAAATTTTCTTTCTGATTTGTGTGTGTATGTGTGTTTATATTTATATACACTTACTTGTGCATCTGCTTAGCAAATTCACTGAGAAACAAAACTGTATTTTATTTTGTCACTTACTCCTTGACATGCATTGATTATATGCTCTGCCTTAATGACACCTAGTATTTTGGTGCAGAAATTCCTTCCTGACATTTCTAAGGAAGATTTTATTTTCTGAACCTTGAATCCTAAGAAAAATCCATTGAGAATTCAGAAAAAATGGGAAAAGGCATTATAATTCCCCTGTAGGAATTAAAGTTTATCAATCAAGATGTTACTAGTTGGAAGGATCCATGGGTGTTAAATCAGAAGCAAGAGCAGAAACACTGACTAGGGAATCAAAGGTTAAAGTTACATTTCTGGAAACTAGAATTAGAGCAAGGAAGAGAGAAATGGTCACCATCTGATCAGTCAGTTCTGACTATAGTTGTTGGCACTTTGTGTGTGTGTGTGAAGTGGGGCTGTCTGATGCTTGCACTGAGCTGTTGTTGGAAATAAAAGAATTATTAATAATTTTATGCACATAGTATATTTTATACAAGTCCTACAAATGATGTTCCAGAATATGTCGTTTTAGAAAGAAAATAACTTTAATTTGGAAATTTCAAAATGTCATTCGTTATTGCTAACTTTGCTAGGGGATTTGAATGTTACCTTGTTTGAGTTCTAAACAGTATGTTCACTGGAGTTTTCCAGAGTTGCAATATTTGCCACAGGCTATAGTTGTTCATAGCCTGCAGCCTGTACTACACAGAAACTAAGCAAGGTCAGGTCTGGTTAGTACTTGGATTGGAGACCACCTGGGAACACCAGGTGCTGTAGGCTTGGGAGAAGGACCTGGCAATCCACTCCCAAGAAACAATCAGCCATTGAAAACCCTATGAATAGCAGAGAAGCACTGACAATAGTGTTTCTCCTGTTGTACATAGGGTCACTATGAGCCAGACACAGACTCCAAAGTCCCTAACAGCAACAACAATAGTTGTTTATAAGTATTTTAACAGAAAATAATACAAAGAAAAAGAATGAATTCAATATTCAGGTGAGAAGTAAAAGCAAAATCAAAATTAAACTTAGAATAAGCAGACAAATATTTTCATCATGAAATAAGAAATTAGCTCATATGAAGAAACCTGTTCTCTATCACCCAGCTTGATTGTAGCTTTGGGCACACTCTTAATAAGCCAATGCAAATTGAAAGATGTTTTTCTCTACCTGAAATATTTGTCATGCAAAGTCAGGACTATTGGATAGGGTAATTAATGCTTTGTGGGTTTAAAATTTTATCTGAAGAATAATAACTTTATTAATTTTAATTTAAATTTTCTTGAGATAAGTTCTCACTATGTAGCCCTGGCTAGCCTGGGATTCACTAGGTAGACCAGGCTGGTCTTGAACTTGTGGCCACCCTCCTGCTTCTATCTCCCAATTGCTGGGATTACAAGTGTGTGCTACCATGCCTGGCTGTGAAGAGAATCAACTTTTTTTTTCTGATATTGATTTTTAATATTTAAAATTATTATTATTTTTAATATTTATTTATTTATTTATTTATTTATTTTTGTGGTACTTGGGGGTTTGAACCCAAGGCCTTCTGCATACTTTGCAAGTGGTCTACCATTGGGCTGCACCCCTAGCCCTTTTTAAAATTTTTATCTTGAGTCAGGGTCTTGATAGGTTATGCAGGCTACCTCTGGCCTCGAACTTGTGATCTTCTTGGCTCTGGCTCTGGACTCGCTGGGATAACAGGTGTGGACCACCTCATTCAACTTAATTGATATTTTTGTTTCTTTCAGTATTTGTGGTGATCGAATGTTTATATCATGGACAGATCATTTATGTGTTATTGAATTTTATAATGTATTGTTTCTTCATATAAAACAATGCATTTATAATTACATGCTTTTTATAATAGAAAACTTACGAATATTTAATAGAACACTAAGAAAAATAACTTAATGTTTATTATGGTCACTCATTTTAATTTCAACCACAAAGTGTCATGAAAAACAAAGAATGCTATGATTTGGGGAATTCCAGAGGAGTTCTTGGGTTGTAATTCTGAAGATTAATATTGGAATTTTGCATCACTAAAATATAAACCAGTGGTATTCTGAGAGCCAGTACCAGGGAAAGAGATTAACATGAAGCCTAGGAGGCAGGAAAAAGTTGGAGGGTTAAGCCAAGTTCAATTATAGGGTGTCAGGACAGAAGACACTAGGAGCAGAATGGCATGGGTACCAGAATTGGAATCCTGAAGACACATTAAAGGCAGGAAACATCAGAGGCAAATGAGGGGGCAGAAGAAGGAGTGTTAAAAAGGATGTTAATTTCAGGGATCAACATCTTCTGGAATCAAGATTGCTTTAAAATGGCTGGGCATGGATCTCTGTAGGACCTGAGGCAAGGGATCTTAAAGGGACAGTCTAGTACTGAAGGCTTCCTCCTGCAGAGTTTAAGGTTTTAAGGACATACATTTGATGAAATTCATCTTTTGGTAATAAACCAATGGGAAATGGAGATAGGAAAGAAATCTACTTCTGTAATTGGAAATTTTCATATGTTTCTATGGATTGTATGTGTTTGTGATGCCTTAACTGCTTTCCTAATTTATAAGCAGAAGAGCAGGAGGAGAAAGAAACAGCAGTGAAGGCACAGGGATGAGGGGACAAATGAAATCATGGAGAAGGAATTGTTATTAACCAAGGAAAGAGAAAGAGTTGAGTTTATTCATTTTTTTTCTTTTATCACAGTGGAGGGAAGAGAATTATGCTTTATCCAAGTTATGTGAGGGAACTTTGTATAATTACTTGTAAAAATTGGAGGTTCCTGCAAGTAACCAAGATAGGCATCCTGGTTCTTAGTTAGACTTCTGCCAGCCTGATCTCTATGATTTTTTTGGGGAAAAGATAGGTGGAGAGAAATGTCAGGCAGAGAGAGGGGAAGTGGAATGGCTCACAAGCTGACTGTTTGATGGGGCACAGATGTAGCTTGTTGCTCCAGGTCTCTGCAGTTTGGGCAATACTTGATCTGGCTGGCTGAGGACACCCTCAAAAGGACTGGGTGAGCAGATCCCACTGGGAGAGACGGGAAGGAAGATTTCCCAGGGGGTTGGGAGGGTAAGGCAGAGCAAATGGTCCACACGAGGTGTCATAGAGTGAGCTGTGTACCTTTGCTGCCTCAAAGCTCTCACCTGCAGGCACAGGTAGCCCCAGCATTTGCACACTGGACACTCTGGAGCTTCATATGAACAAAATCAACAGAGTTGATTCCAAGTACAAATGTGTACATTTCTTTTAAAAATGTTTCTTCTGGGTTGTGATCCACAGATATTTTCATCGTCATTCCTACTGTTCTGACCAATTGATCTTTTCTTTCTTTAAACATAATACATTTCCTTAGGCCTCTGGGCTCTTACATATCGTATTCCATTTTTCAGTAATACTTTTTCCTCTTGCTTAGTGATTTGCTAACTTATTAATTCTTTCAAAATTTCACTTTAAATGTTACTTCTTCAGGGACATCTTCCAGGAATTCCCTCATGGTTTCATTCTCATATAAGATGCTTTCTCATCACTCTGAAAACTCCCCTTCTAACAAATATATCAGGGATAAAGTCTGTCTCATTCAAAGCTGTACTCTAGGACTTGTCATTGAGCTTAATGGAATATATAAAATCAATGTACTTTCTTTGTCTCAACAATAAGGGAAAATAACTCTAGTCACAAAAGGAAGAATGAAAAAACTGGATTGTACTCCAAATAGTAATCAGTTGTATATAACAGACCATTCACACTTTGGAAGCATTTACTATGGCCTAGTAGAAGGTCACTCACATGCCCCTCAGCTTGTCATGCTGTGGGTCTTGTGTGTTGCTGTGCCACTGGTGAAAGCTGTGCCACAGGTATCTCAGATACCAGCAGGGCCATGCGTAGTGGACAGGTTTCAGTGAGTTTCCAGACTAAGACAGACTCAGGTGAAGGACCCAGAAGCCCACCCCTGAGACAATAAGCCATTGAAAATCCTAGGAATAGTTGAGAAACATTGTCAAATACAGTGCTGGGAAATGAGCCCCCTAGACTGGAAAGCATTCAAAAGATGACTGGGGAAGTGTTGCCTCCTCAAAGTAGAGTCAACCTTAATGACAGGAATGGAGTAAAGAGACTCTGGACCTCCTTTTCCTAATGTGGCATGACTCAGAATGAGAAGAAACATAATGACAGCAACAATGGACTCAAACATAAAAAGATGATGTGCATGACACAGAATCCGTTAGCGCTTCATTCTGCTGTATGTAGGGTCTCTATGAGTCAGATCTGACTTAGTAGCACCTAACAACAGTAGAAGATCAATTAAATTTTGTCTCTAGCCATTTACCTGCAGGCAGTCATGATTTATGTATTGGAATCAATCTGATAACTTTGGTAGGAAAGCAGTTGTGGTTGTACACAGACATGAAACAGATTTTGGTTTACATGAGGTAGTTTGAAGAATCTTAAGGCATCACTTACCTCAAAGATCTCTAATTCATTGGTCCATATTGTGCCTGAATTTCCACAATTAAATTAAATATTCCTTTTAAAGTGAAGATACTCTAGAGAGAGATACATTTGAGGAATGTTAGGACCACTGTGGATTAAAGGTCTCCTCTTGTGATCATATGGCCTCTTCCACTCAAGGTCTTCATCTGCTAATCCAGTTAGGTAGGTCTTGCTTAGTGAAGAGAAAAGGGACGTAAAGAAATTGCATCCTAGCTAGCTCTTACCTTCTTTATTAACAGAGGAAAAACATGGTGTAGCTCATCTCTAAGGTCCATATTATCCTGGGCAAACTATGATTTCATCTAAAATGGGGCATTTTAAGACATAAAAGTAGAAGAGGAACTAATTAGGGGGAGGTAGGGTCAAGCAGGTGTGGGAAGAGAAGACAAGGCAGGGTAATGGGGGTGAATGTGACTAAAGTGGATTATAGTACATATATGACAATGTCCTAATGAAACCTATTAGTGTGTATAATGAATACACACAAATAAAATTCCAAAAATACTAGGACCTTTTATTGTAACAGCATTAGATAGACCAGGAGTGAAATGATCACACCTTTTATCATTCACAACCTTCCATGTCAGTTAACTACTCTGAGCTTCAGTCTCATTGTCCTAAAATTGTCATAACTCATAGGAAAGTCCTTTTATAACTATAACATTTAATAAATATTGATCATTATTGCCAGTAACAGAGAGTATAAAAGATACACCTTTGAAAATTCTCTTCTATAATAATGCCATAATTCCACTTATTTCTTGTAAAGATGGGAAGTGGGCAATATATCAAAAGGAGAGAGAGAAAAATTTATCTAGAACCCACCATAGTATATTAAACCAGAAATCTGTGTATGGATTTTTTATTGCAATGTCCATACTTTCCAGGAACTCAAAGAAACAAACATTGGAGAAAGATGATCCAAATAGCAAAGTCTCTGGAAGGTTAAGAGGAGTGGGAGGCCAAGATTACCTGTATGAAACACATTTAAGAAAGAAATTCTAGATGACCTTGGCTTTGGCAAAAATCTTCCCAGATGTTAAAGGTCATACATATTTCTCAAATATATCTATGGATGGATTGATGTTTCACTGTTTTTCTACTACTTCCTGAGCACACCTCACAAACTCCAGGTTCTTTACTTCCATATTATGAGTTGAAAGGGATAAGAAGGATTAAAAAAAAGTCAGACTTCCATTTAGTCTTTTGTAAAAGTTTCAAATCAAGTTTGCCTTCATCATGCACAAACAGGCTGAAGCAAGGGGCTTACTGTTTGTGTGAGAAGTTTGTTCATTCTGCAGAAATCTGTGGCTGGGCTCTCAAGACTGCCCCGTTAAGTCCAGAGGTCCCCTTTCTCCTGAAATTCAAAGGTCTGGATGTATGAGAGAAGCATGCAGGGAAGACTTATCCCCAAAAGGTCGGAGTTGTTCCCTCATCTGAGGCAGATTCAATCACAGGGCAACAGGGGGTATGAAGATCAGTGGGTTGAATTTCCTGCCTCTCTTTAGGGGGCTTCAAACTTACAAAAATTAATCCTTTTGATTGACTCAGTCTCATAATCTTGAAGATAAACTCAGAACATTTCCCAGTTCTCAGCATCTGCTTACCAGGCCACATCTCAGCACCAAATTGTGAATTTTGTCTCTGTGACCTTTCTAGTCTTCCCATTTTACCTGCCCACTTGGTAGCTCAGGTTGTCCTCCTTCCTGCTTTGGGGAAACTTAGGTCAAAGTGTTCAGGATTGTGAGGAATTTAAAGAGATTGGATCATTCAACCTTTCATTTTCAGAGGAGAAAACTAAGATCTAAAAAAGTTAGATGACTTCCCTAAAGATGTGTTTTTAAAATCCTCGTTGTGATTTCAATATAAGGCATTAAAGTTAGTTACTGATATTGGAGATTCATAACTGTTTTCACATGTAGATCACAAAAACTGTAGTGAGGTATCACCTATCATTTTCAGCTACTCAAGTGTCAAAGTAGATGGGTTTCAAGAAAATTTACATATCTCTAAATATATATCATCTCCAATCATTCATTTCTCTCTCTCTCTCTCTCTTTTTTTCCATTACTGGTGGGCTGAACCCAGGGCCTTGCACCTCCTTTACAATTGCTCCACCACTGAGTTGCATCCCCAGCCCTTTTTCTACTTTTGATCTTGAGACAAGATTTTGCTAAATTATGCAGGCTGCCTCTGGTCTCAAATTTGTGATCCTCCTGCTTCCCAAATTGTTGGGATTACAGGTGTGCACCACCATGCCCAGCTCCAATCATTCAATTTTACAACTTTTTAAGTCAAAAACTTTTGAGATTTGAGTTATTTTCCAGTATTTTACAAATTTTAAACTGTGAATATAAAAATCAGCTTCTACTTAAAGAGTATAATATCTATAAAGAAGGGCTAAGCAGATAATCAGTTCACAAGCCAATATTTATAAGACTAGTGATTCCAGTACTGTAGAACACGAAGACAAGTGTAAAGGAGGTTCCTGTGTAAATCAAGGTTACTTGCTTCTTGGGATAAGCCTGTGGTTACCTCTTTGTTGGGCCAGCATGCAAGGCTAAATAGATTGAGAGGCAGAGGCATCTGACCCGGGACTCCTGAATGTTATAAATTTTGCTCAAGGCAGCTATTACCATGACCTCAACATTTTTTGTAATCCTGCTTGAGGCAAAACGGGTCCCAGGAGATTTCTTCTTGCCAAATGAACTCCAGCATTTCTGTCTAACTACTAACATAGGAAACTACATGAATAGGTAACAGTGGAACCTTTTATCATCAACTTATTTACTTCAGGGTTTTGGACTTCCTTTCCCTTCATTCTTATTCCTAAAGTAAAGATCTCACTACCTAAGTTGCTCAAGTTTATTTTGTCATCTTTATCAAAGACAATTATGACAGATTTCTAGTGTGGAAAAATTGTTACTGTTTTAGACAAATGATGGCCTTAAGGATGTATTTCTTAATAAAATATTTTGTAGCTAAAATAAATAAAATAGTAGCATAACTTTTGTGAACATATTGCACCTCTTAATTGTCAAATACTATTCATTTCCTTAAGACAAAATTAAATATTTTTCTATGAGTAATTGAAAACATTCTTAAAATGAAGAGAAGTAACAATTTAACTCTACAGGAAATATTAAACCATTTACTGTGATTATTTGTAATTTAATGATTATTTTATACTTTTTTTTCAAGATAGGGTCTTGCTGAGTCTTGAAGGCTGCCTCTGGCCTTGAGCTCACAATCCTCTTGCTTCACCTTCTTGAATCACTGGAATTGCAGGTGTGCACCATGGTGCCTGGTTTATTTTGTACTGATTTCTAATATTCTTTTTGTAAAAAAGAAAATAGCACATAAGTTGTGGGTTGGCATTATAATTCTTAATTGAGAACCAGAATGCTCAGGTATCTTCCTTTGCTCTGCTTTCTCTTAGTGTACTTCTTTCTTCCTCAAGCAGCATGATTTAGAAGCTATAACTCCCTGGCAGAACGCTTTTCTCCGTATGTGTCCACATCTGTTGTTTGCATCCTTTGAGTAATCTGGGACTCATTTTCAGAACTCATCTTTATGAAGTAATATTTCTTTTTTTTTTAATGGGCTGGATAATACTTGAAGGACAAGTGCATACAATGAGAAAAAAAATTAAGCCTACCAAATAAAGCTATGGACTCTAACTCCATTAACCATGAGGAAGAAAGCTCCTCTTTCTTTGCCCACTGTTAGTTGGATGTGTTGGATGGGCTCAATGATGTTTATAACACTCTTCCTGAAGATGTCTTCTTCTCCAGTATCTTACAGTATGTAAGGAGCCCACACTAGGTCAAACACTGTGGATCAATTGCTGTACATAAGAACTTGAAGCTTCTAGCAGAAGCATGAAAATGGCAGTAACCTATGTGCATTCATTATCAACAATAGCAGAAAATTCCTTACCAAGGTAAATTTAAATGCCAGTTCATGGAAAAGCTTCCAAACTTGGAATTGCCAAGGACTGAATTCTGCCTCTTTAGATTAGAAAAACTGAGCATGTTCCCATTTTCTAGTTAACTTCAATATACTTATCTTCCATCAAAAGGCTCACAGTGAGGCTTTTTGTCATCTTGGTTGAGATGGAAGGCAAAGATACCAGTGTGAATGAAAACAGTAAGTTAGGTAGCCCTTTCTTAATGAAATAGTGGGATGTTTAGATCGGGTCTTATTCCACAGGGCACACCTAGAACTCTGAATGTGAAGGTAGCTGGTTCAGGGACAGGTCTTCCAATTGCTGATGTTTCTCTTTTCCTGATTGTGCCACACTTGTCACTTCCATTTTATGTCTTGTTTATGTGCGTATGCATGTTTCTTCAAAACTAGCCTCTGTAATGTTGCTTTTGTGCTTCATGCCTGGAGCCCTTACAAAAGAAGAAACTTAAGAAATCTAAATCACAGAATTTGTCCCTGTATAGAATGCACAGTCTGGCAATTCAAAAGCACCCACTACATGCAATGTGTCAAGCTAGGCATAGTTGGTATTCAAAGGGGAATGTGATGACCCAGTCCTGGTAGGATATACTAATCTAAGGCGGGTGAAGATAGGCAAATTCACAAGTGTTTTTCACGCAGTGCACACCCTGCTGAATGATCCAATAGAGGTGCAGCATAGCGTTGAGAACATGGCTCTGGCTTCATTTTGTTGTGCAAACTGGGTTTCAACGTGTGTGTGATCTTGGACAAACTATTTAACCTCTAGCAGCCTTCGTTTCTTCACCTGAGAAATTGAAGCTATAATAAGATATACTTACTAGAGCCAATGAAGGGATTGATTTGAATAAGATAACTTATGTTAAAGTTTCTTGCTTTTTAAAAACATGTTGCCTGGTATACAACAACCCTTTACAGGTTAATAAAGGATAACTTTTATTATAAACAAAGTACAATGAGAATGAGGGAGATGAAACACACACACCATTGAAAGAGTTAAAAAGCACTACCTGCATGGAGAATTATAATTTAAGGTTACCTAGATGTAGCTTTAACTTGCACATACTGATAAGTTATGCAGGTTTTACACGTCTGTTCAGTCTGTTATTCAGTGACAAAATATGTACTTACAAAGGCAATTAAAGCAACTTAAAGTACCACTGTAATACATCACAGAATACCTCTGCAAGGAAACACAGTTGCTGTAGATAATTTTAGATGGTTATGATGTTATGAATATTTTAAAATGTAAAAAAGAAATATCAATATGGTGTAGTGCTATTATTTTAAAACACAGACCTTAGTATCTAAAACTATGTCATGGAAGGGATCTGAAATGCTTTATAAAAAAGGGAGCTGTACAATGATATTCATTCATGGACATGTTGTAATGAAACCTGTTAAGTTGTACACTAAAAAGTTACTAATAAAAATTACTTAAAAAAAGAAGATGTATATCACTGCATGAAAAATTCACATCTGAGTGTGTTGATCACTGAATGAATGGAATTTCATAGCATCGTCTTTTAAAAAATATGTATCAATCACTGCTTTTAACATTGTTTAAATAAAAACTTGCAACTGTTGGTTTTTTGTACATAGAGGTTGTGGCCAGGCTGAAAGCACACAAGGGCAGACAATTTTGATATGATGTTAAAAAGTACCTGCTTTCTTAAAGTTCGCCCAGGGAGGCATTTAAAAGGGAAGTCAGACACATATATGGAACTCTATCACAACAAGAATTACTAGTGATAGAAGACACCATGAGAAGTAGGTTTGTTTTAGGTTGTGGTTAAAGCAGAGGAGCTCACCTTCCTCAGAAATTAATGGAGGCTTTCAATCTTGCTGGCACTGCTACTTTATCATTCATGTGACTAAACAGACAATCAATTTAGTGGCAATGTACAGGAATGAAGGGAAGGAACAAATAAGCTATGAATGATGAGAACAGAAAAATAAAAAGCCCCTCCCTTATTCTTTTTTAATGGCTAATACCAACAGGGACAAGACCAGTAAAAAGAGGTTAATGAATTGCAAAGATCCTTTAGAAAGTGATTGACTGGTATTGAAGCACAGTCAAATCAGTCATAAATATTTACTTTTATTAGCAACAGTGGGTTGCCTGTTATTTTCAATTGATTTTTAAACTGGCAAAAATCTACCACTGTGCCTATTATCAAATCTTTCCAATTTTGTCAATATTCTTTGGTCTAAACAATTCCAGAACACACACAGCCAACTTATTAAGCCCATATTTTGCACACATATTTTTAACACAATTTCCAAATGATTACAAATGACAAAGTAAAGTGAAGCTCCCTATATCATTAAGAATGATTATAATCTTTTCATTTTGACATTTGTTCAAATGGGTAGAATAGCCACAATTGCTGGATTAATGCTCTTTGATAATCCATATTCCACTAGCATTGACTTGCTAACCTGCAGTTGTGTTATTTGTTTTACCAAGTGGCAATCAAGCATAACTGGAACCTTAGGAAAAAAATCCTGGTTGGTGTAGCCGAGAACGATAAGAGTTAACAGGCAACATCGTTCCAGTTTTTGAACAGTGTGCAATATTGCTATTTATATCACTGAATAAAATGCTGCTTTATTTTGGTAAAATCCAATTTGATATAAGGACATTTTCTTGAAACTTGTTGTCTAGACTATCAAAAAGATGAAAATAGCTTTTAACAGTGTTTGTAACATTAAGATCCAATAATTCAATTCATACGAACATAACAAAAGGAATTTCCTACAGATAACAACAAAGAGTTAACATTTCCCAGGGCAGACAAGTTTCCAATTCAATTAGTTTTAATGAACCTTCTGCTCACTGGTTACTGAACTAGAAAGAACAGCAATAAATGCCCAGAGGAAAGAGAGAGAGGATATTAAAGGAGGGTTAGTGTATAGTATATAAATTTCCAAGTTGACTAAAAGAGTAGCCTTGACGTAGTTTTGGGAGCTAAAGCCACAGAATCAGATCTCTCTTCTGAGTTTCATGCACAGGGGCAACAAATCTCAGCTGTTTGTGTAACAAAATAAGCACCCTAATCTATACACTCAATCTGAGAGTACGACAGATAATGAAATAGGTAGTACAATAATGTAGTTCCTTAAAGGAGACGGGAATATTCCATAAGGAAAACATAAAATGAATTCTTCCCTTATAATCAGAAAAACAGACTTGCTAGTTTGTATATGTCTAAATACATATGTGTACATAAATATGCATGCATATCTTTCAATGTCTTTCTTCCAAAAATTTAGATACATCTTTTGAGTTTGCATATGATAGAAATTATATATGTACTTACACAAGGAACAGGGTAGACAAAAAATTATGAAAGCCAAAAGCTGCCACACACAAGCAATTTCCTATTTGAGATCCAGAGAATGAGTTTTACCCTAAGAATTTAATGGATTTCATATTTTTATTTGATTCCCATGGTCACCTTAAACCTGTACCATAGCACGGCAAACTTATATTTCTAGGATCAAGCAGCAAGTCATACTGTGGTTAAACATGACTACTCTCGTAGATATGGTTGTATAAATATACAAATCCACTCCAGTTAAATATTTGAAATAAATAATAGAGTCCAGCAAGAGCCTGGGCATCTATTATTGTTTCAAGTCAGCATTGTCAGGTGTTTTTCCATGTCTTGAACTTTACAGAATTTTTCCTTGCCAGCCACACTGTCATTATGTTGAACTTTCCTTTTCTTCTCAGTTTCATTCTCATTTTCATCAATGTTTTGGAAAGCTTTTTCTGGGTGCTGAATATGCAGACATTTCAAAATGCATGGTAGGAGATAAAATCTATATGTTACATACCACATGAGGAGTCACCTAGCCCTGGAGGTGCCCATTTTTTCCCCCATGCAAGTGTGCAAACTGCACGAATGTGTTCTGGAAGTAACCGGCAGCTTGCATCAGCCAGCCAGTTTCATAAGGATCGTACTTGAGAATATGGTGGCAAATTTGATCAGCAGCTTTAGCATTTCAATGAGACATTATTTTTCCTTGCAGATGCATTTCTTTAACTGAATTTAAAGTGGAGCTTGTGCCTGTGGATGGCTGCTTTGTCAGTGAACACTTGGATTTGAAAGTATAGCACCTGGGTTGGATTTAAGAGAAAAATGTTTTCTACTTCATAATCACATGTTCAGTCATCACCACAGCAAAATTAGGATGGTAGTGAAATAGAACCAAATTAAACACAAAGTTTTGGCTTAATAGCAAGATATCTCCCTTCAATAATCTTTAAAAAAGAACACTAGATAAGTGATAACCATGTTGAAAGGAGCCAACATCTACCTGAAATTACATAAAATATATATGCTATACTGTTCTGCTGAAGAAAAGGTTTCTTTCATACTTAATAGTTGTTATTAAAATTTTGATGTTATTCAGTGGTTCTTTATTTATTTTTAGTACTGAATTTTCAACACACAGAGAAAATACCCACTCATTACACAGTTCCTAAGAGATGATTGCTTTAAGTAGACAGAAATGAAAAAGAGTAGGAAAGAAGATGAAATATAGAGAGCTAATTTCTAGTATAAATCTTTTGTCTTGCAATTATCTCTGCTCTGGCCACATAGAAAATTATTATAAATAATCCTACAATGCAAAAGTGATCTATCTCTAGTTTAAAAATAGACTATGATAGGGCTAACCTCTTTGAAAATATAAATATTCATGCTGCTAAAAAGAGGTTATTCTTAGGAAAAGAGTTTAAAAATTCATTTTCAATTTAGACACATGCTTACCTTTGTCTTAAATTCATTTGTGGCTCTTGTGCATCAATAATTGGTTGGAATTTTAGGATTTCTGAAAAGAAAGGAATGGGGAATATAAAATGCACATTTGCAGTTTTGGTAGGGGTCTAGGAAATAAACCTTTAGGGAAAGGGTGGAATGTTCATCAAATGGTAACTGGAATATAAAGTGTGATTAGGAAAATATTGGTGGAAAAACGACCTTACTTCCAAGTGAAGATGCCTCAACATAGTGGAATTAAGAGCATATTGCTGGGCAGTAAAAGAAAAGCAGAGTGATTCATCCCACAGAACAATAGAGGCTTATGAATAGGCAGAGGTAGACATGAGAGGGAACACTATCTTAGTTTTAGACATTTAAAATTGCAAAAGGAGAGCACCACTATGTAATACGCTAAAGACCTCACATGCCCAGTTTTCTTAAATAGCAAAAGAAACTCTAGAACTTTGCCTCTAAGGTATTACAAGAACTTTGTCAAGTTGCACATGAGAAAATAGAGCCCATAGCCATATAGTAAGCAAAAAAATTCTGTTTGAGTATTGACATGACAGTTTTTGAAAGTTCAAGCAGAAAACCAATTATAATGAGCACTGGAAAGCCTGGAGCCCTGCTGTTCAATAAATAAAAAGTACAACAAACTATTTTCCAAAAAGGTTCTAGAGAGTTTCTTCTTGTCCCACTACTTACAATCAGATTACATAAATAGTCTCTATTTGCTGTTGAATTGCCAGGCAGCTGTATTAAAGTACAAATCAAATCAAGTCAGGATTAGAAAGTAAAAGAGCATGGTTTATAGTAATCTATCCCCCAGGAACTGTGCTCAGATTCATCAAACAGAGCTTAAAGTACAGTATATCTTATACCCTCGTGTTTCCATGCTGCATTGCTGCAAAACCAGTTATTATTTTTGATATCCAGAGAATGTTGCTTGTTGCTGAAGAAGGCTCACTTGCTTATTTAAAGGTACTATTCATGTGTGCCATTTATTTATTGCTTCTTTTGGTAATGATTCATGAGAAGAACATAACTAGTAGGCTTTTTATTGATCATATCCTATCTGCCTCAGCTGTGAACTGTCATGAGTATTTCTTATAGTTAGAAGAATAACTGATTTATTCTAGTTTTTGAGTGATACACAGTTGTGATAATATTAAGGAAAAACCAAGAATCTTTAGATGCTATTGGCTAATAAAGTGTTATGTACATCTACCCTTGAAAATCCTCTTCCATCTAATTATTGCTAAAGAAGGCGATTTAGTCATTTCAACCTACAATTGCTTTTGATGGAAAGCTCTGTATGTAGTTGTCAATGTACTCATCCTAGTCATCATTTTTTTTGATATTTATAAAATTTATGTCATCTTAAAGTAGAATGAATAAGATTCAATAATTATATATACTTATATTGTTGACCATTTCTTTGATTATCTCATACAAGATATTTAAATTTACAAACATAAACTTATATTTAATCATACTTCTTATATTTATATAATAGCTAAGTATCTATTCAGAGATGTTATAGTGGCTTCAGTTATCATATTGTACATTTATCCCCAAAGGTCATAAATGTAGCCTGAAAAGATAGCTAGATATTGATTTATAGTGATAAATATATATTTTATGTGTAACATGGTGGAGAAAACATGCAAAAACGTTATTTCAGTGAGCTGAATAGCTTCTAGAAAATGGGTAATGTGTGTTTTAACTAGGCAGTCCAATGATCATTTTTCTTCCTACATCTCTAAGCTAGGGAAGAAAACGCTGAAGGTTGCCATTAGTTAACGTTTCTCATGTAAGTAGCTCTACTTGCAAACCATGCCATATTAAAACAGGCATTTTGTGCCACAAGTGTGCACCAGGATATTTGAAATGCTGGTACCTCTCCATTGCACTCTGAGGCTTTTCAGACCAATTTAAAGTTTAGCTCTCTGTACTTTGCTAACCTGATCATTACTACTGATGCAGATCACCTGTAGTGCAATGTAGCCGGGTGACTTGGGTAGGTATGGAAAGAGACCTGCATTCATGCAGGACAATTGGTGCTTTCTCTATATGGGAACAGAAAATTCTGCCTGAATTGTTTTTAGAAAAGTGGGGAGGCTTAATAACCTTCCCTTCATCATCCTCTTCCAGATTTATCACAAAGGGGTCAAAATTAGAATTTACTATTTATAACCCCTCTGAACCATGTATTATGAATACAGAGGTGTGTGAATTTAGCAGGGAGGGAAGTGAAGATCAAGATCTCCCACATGAGGTATCTGTGGGGTCAGTGGATGCTCATGGAGACATTTTTGTGCAGAATTAGGAAAGATGTGGCTTCTAAGAAACTGGCTGGCAAATTGTTCTGGCTCTGTTTGAAACAAACAATTTCTGAAAATCTTTTAATGAAATATTGATTTTATCAAGCACATCAAACTAAAGGCAAATGTACCATGGTGTCATGATTTAAAAATAACAATATATTACAGGTAAACTAAGATAAATGAGTTAAGTGCTCAGTTTGCAGTGCAAATTGAAACCATATATCACAACCTATCATTATATTACATTAGTTCTAGAGTACAAAATATGGAAGTTGATTGAATGGTAATATCATATTAGTAGGAAGCTTTACCCTGCTTCAGCTGATGGTAGAATTTGGCACTAAAAGGAATTATCTCCACAACAAAAGTTTCTTAAAAATAAGTTTCTTAAAACTATTTCTAAGTGAATGTGTGATAACCAAGAAGCCCATGGCACCCTGAAATTGCCCTTCCCAGATCTCACATGAAGAAATGAAGGGATCTGTATTAATTTTAAACCTCCCTTTGATTGGGTGAACCTGTCTCGGTTTCGTATGACATTGTTGCCACAGGTCATTGCCTGGTGCGGTGTACCATGAAACAAACAAATAGAAAAAGGCACCTTCTGGCACTTTAAGTCTCACTGCCATCTGACTACTACCCCAGTGGTTCAGAATGATGAAAAGCAAAGGCTTGGAGAAATCTTCCTATGGTTAGATTGGGAAAAATGAGCATGATGATCACATGTACTGGGAAGGGCAGGAGAGACAGGCGAAGTCATCTCAGAGCTCAAGAGGAAAGGAGAAGACAAGAGGTCACAATTATATTCCGGTATCACACTCCCTTTCACAGAGATCTGATATATTCAGTTTGTTCTTGTATGGTGCTTAGGGAAGTTCTAATTAAGGGAAGAAAGAATTTTGACACGTGTGAAGCGGAGATCAATATTTAGCACTATAATCAGCAATTCCTGATGGTTTGACAATGTCACTATACACATTGTAACTATCCATTATTCTCTGCGAGAGGAGAGCCAGGCAGAGGCTAACAGGCTTACGGCAAGCTATCATGAATCACATAAAGCAGTGTCTCATTCGCTTCTATTTGTCTGGTTTTCATCTTCATTCATCTTTATAAAGAAGGCTGTACTGCCCCCAGCCCCTCAGCGCCACCCTACCTCTGAAGTGCAACAACAAAAAGCAAAACCACTTTCTAAAAATATCTGCCATATAAAGTACAATAGCTACTTTCCAGATAAATGAAAGAAAAAAACAAAAGTGGTGGCTGTTTACTCTCTGAAAACACATGTAGGCTTCCTTCACATTTAACCTAAAGGGACTCCATTAGCCACTAGAAAAATATTAATTTAAAACACTTTAGGGGAGGTTATGCTTAAAGTAAGTTACAAGTTTAGAATATATTGATCTCATTTTTCACCCAGACTAAATGGTGTCTGCCCTATAACAAAGAAAATCCCACCATCTCAGAGCTGAGCCACACACTCTCTCCTTCTCTGTCTCTCTCTCTCTCTTCTGAAGAGATGTAATTGCAATGTGATATCACAATAGTTAGTCACCTAACTTTGGCATACATGTAGGTGATAGAGTTCCATGTTCAGGTTTTCAATCCACAAGGGGTTTATCAAGTTGTAAATCTTCCTTTATGCTCATAAAATATAAAAAGTTTAAGTTTATAAGTCATTTCCCACCCTCCTCAGATTTTGGTTAGGAACTATGTTAGTAATACAGCCTACCGAAATGTAATTTTGTTTCTAATTTTAAAGTCATATGTATGGCTTTAATATCATGGTAATCAGTTGTTATTTTAGCACATTTAATGCCAATTCAAAGTAAAATTCAAATTCACGTGAGTTTAAATAAAATGCATTCTATTGCTCCTAACAAATTATAAAGTGCCATCTCTATTCTTTAAAAAACATTAACAATCATGCTAGATCTAATGAATTAAAAATTAATTGTTAAAAAAGTGATTTCAACATTCATTTTATTTATTTTTGCACATTAGATTCTGATTGAAGGGCATGTACCTGGACACCTTAAAGAAATAAACACCCTGTAAAACGTGATGGAATAA
This sequence comes from Pedetes capensis, assembly GCA_007922755.1. Taxonomy (NCBI): domain Eukaryota; kingdom Metazoa; phylum Chordata; class Mammalia; order Rodentia; family Pedetidae; genus Pedetes; species Pedetes capensis. Next base: position 153,110 of record VMDO01001601.1, read on the forward strand.
TTTGATTCCAATTTACACAGAGAACATTATTTCCAACATTTCTCCTAACAGTCACAGGCATGCAGCATGCATTGTATGACTGTAGGTGGAAGTGAAAGACCTGGTGTCTTGCGTTTCAAACTGTCAGCTGGTCCTCACTGCTCTATTCCTGTTTAAGTGAGATGCTGACATAGGCTCACACACTGACTATCCCAAGTAGCACTAATTAAGGGCTGTCCAACTGTGCTTTCTGTTGAGCAGTTTGCTCCAGTGGGTGACAGGAAACAGCCTGAGCTCTGTCTGCAGAATGACATAACAAAGAAGGTTTTTAAAAAAAGAACACAGATCTGGTGGGCTGAATAAAAAGGCCTAAGAGAGATTTAACTTGCCGATTTGTTGCTATGAATATCTAATTTTAAATTAAGAAAACTTGCTAAGTCACTGTTTATTAGAAGTTTATCAGAGCACTTCTTGTTAGAATTAGCAATATAATTATACAAGAAGGATGTGCATTAATAGGGAACATGGGGACCAAGCATTCCTCTGATTCAAATGGTTGTCATAAATCTCTTTTAAAAAATAGTGGTCAAATATTGTCATTACAGTGTAATGGCATTATTTGCAACTTGCAGAATTTAGCTTAAAAAGCAAAGACTCGAAGGTAATGATTCTGTTGCGTGTGGCTGAGATAGTCACCTTGTAAGTGGCCAGGTTGATTAAGAAAGTGTTATCAAAAACCAAACCAAAACAAAACAAAACAAAATAAACAAAATCACAAGCAAAATTCTCCTAGGAAGTAACTATAGCAGCATTAACCTTGAGTTCTTTCCTTGCTTTCATTTTCCTTAAAATTCCAGTGAATTTGAATCTAAGACTAGTTTTTCTCCCCACTCCCTCTAAAAATGATCCTATACACAGTCCTGGTGTAATTATACATGCATACACCTGCACACACAGACGAATTGATCAAATGCTTCCATGATATGATTATAATTTTACTTGGAAGTATGATTGATCAGCATGGATATATGGTTGAAACTAAAAGGGAAAAGTGGAAGTGTGCACTTAAGGTGTTCCTGTGCATCCTGATGAACGTATCTTCACCATTCTTATCACTTACCAGGAGACACTGGACTTAGAGACAAAACCAAATGCAGAGTCAATTTCTTGACAGCACTAAGTGATAACGCCTCCTTGCTGCTGCCAGGTGCTTGAGAAATTGGCTGGCCCACTACTGTCCTTCTACAATGGTTTCATTTAATTGTAATCCAAAGATCAAAGGTCTGTAACTCTTTAACCAAATTCCAATGTCTGCCAAATTCAATAGCTGTCATTCTTATAGAAAAAGGCAGTGCAATATGTGTGTCCTGATCTAATTTTATAGAAAAAGACACAATTTACATACTGTTTATTTAGTTAAGTCCCTAAAATCAATACCTTTGTCTGTACCTCTTTTGTTTAAAATACATCATGATATGGCAAATGGCTATATAAATGAATTTTTCTAAACCACACGCATTGTTAATGTTTCTGTATTGCACATTCTAAAAAGAATAGTTGAAATCATAGCATTTCATAGATCAACCTAAATGTATTTTAATATTGGGTTACTAAAGAATGTTAAGTTTTACATTTCTAAAATTATAAATTTTGTTTGAAAAGGTCAGTCATTTTCCTGAACCACATTTGCCAACAGAAGGATGTATTTCAACTATTGAAATAAGAGGAAAAGTGATTCTGTTCAATATTAAGAGAAAATAATTCCTAAAAATCTGGCTCTGTAACAAACAATGATGAGCTCCTAGGAAAGTTCCTGGATGGAGCAGTAGTACTCTCAAGGAAGAAAAACCCAGTTAGGGCTGATAAAGAAATTCATTCAAATAGTTATCCTGTGGATTAATCCACAAATTCATTGCACATGAGGAGGAAAAGCATAGTTTTGCTTTTACGGTTATAGCCACAGACAGCTCTTTACTGGTATCCATATGGCCACTGTAATATTTATTTGAAATGGGAATCAAATAACTATCTTTAGAACAATTTTTCAACTCTAAGAATAGCTATTTTTGTGTTAACTTTGCATTTTCAATGACATGTATCTTTTATATTTTGATTAGCTCTTTAGAATAATTTCCTTCCTTCATTTTCTCTGGTTTGTAACCACAATTAGCAAGATTAAGCAGATCATCCTAATGACAATACAACTTGGTTGGCGTGATGATCACATGACTAAATATTTAAGTAGATGTACGTGAAGATTCACACAATCACTCCTTTATTCAAACTGATATTTTTCTACTTAAAAAGCCTAAAATTGATTCCATTTCAATTCTTTAGATCTAAGGGGTCAATGTACTTATATATTTATACAGATGTGTGTCTGTATAATATACATATTTCCTTTACATGAGATATCCAGTATTCCATTTCCTGCTAACTCTTTTTCTAGGAAGAATTTTTCCAAGCTGAAAGCCCGTATCTTTTAAGATGTAAAACCTAAACCATGTACATTCCACATAAAAGACAATTGCTAAACCTAAACACACCAGTGCTTTTCTCATGAGAAGCAAGGGACTTGAAGATTATTGATGAAGCCAGCTTGGGTGGCACGAGGGCTCAAAATCAGAGCTCCTCATGTTAGTGCTTAACCTTGATAATAATGCTTTTCTGTTTTGTTCATTTGCATACGCTGTACATATTCTCTACGTTCTTGTCCTTTCATCTTGGTGCTTTAGGTCCTGATATTAAACTTCATGTTCCAACCATTAAGTATTCTGTGGATCAGTTTGGACAACAGAAAACCCTCCAGCCTTCAATAAAGAAAATCCCTTAGAATTTTCCATTCTTCAAGTAGAAAAACTTACTTGAAAATTTAAGAAGCTAAGTTATTTCTCTTAATTACAAAATATCTCTAAGTACCTATCACTGTCACAGCTTGTCCATGAATACCCACTTATCCATTCATCATTCTTAGAGATGAAAAAACACCGATAAATATGGTATAGCCTAATCTGTTGTTAAGGAATTCTTGCTATAGGTAAGGAGACAGTCACACAAAGAAAACCTAACCATAAACTTTGATAAGAACCGTATAGTTTTTTCTCAAGTGGACTTTACTTTTTAAAAGGAGTTTTAGATTTACAGCAACATTAAACAGAGAGTACAGAGATTTCTCATATGCTCCCCCACAAACCCACAAATGCAAGGCCTCTCCCATATCAGCACCTCCTATCAAAGAGGTTCATTTATTGCAATCAATGAACATACACAGACACATTATTATCAGAGTCCATAGTTTTCATTAGGGGTCACTCTTGGTGCTTTACATCTTTTGGGTTTGGACAGATCTATAATGACTTATATCCACCATTATAGTTCAAAGTAGTTTCAGTGCTCTAAAAATTTCAAGTGTTTTCAAATAATATATGTCTTTTGGTAGACTGCAGTGTCAAAATTGTTTGAAACCATGGCACATATAACTCTTTTCCTAAATCTGATAGACTTAATGATGCCAATGTCAGGAAATCATGCTGGTTGTTCATCTAGGATTTCACATTAACTTTAATAGAAAGAACTATTTCCTAAGAATCCAATGCCTGCAGCTGTACCACGGTGGTGTCCGATCCCATCAGATCTCAGAAGCTAAGGGTTGTGCTTGTTTAGCACTTGGATGGGAGATCACCTGGGAACACCAAGGGCTGTAGGTTTGGGAGAAGGACCTGGCAACCCACTCCCAAAATACAATCTGTCATTGAAAATCGTGTGACTAGCAGAGAAACACTGACAATATTGTTTCGTCTGTTGCACGTATGGTCACCGAGTCGGATAGCAACTTGATGGCACCTAACAACAACAACAACAACAGCAGCAGCACAACAAGAACCTGGTAGGCTTCTATTTTCTTCAGGCTCACAATGAAGAAAAAATTATTATAATACTGAAAGGCTGTGGTGTTTATAGTTTGTTTTCATTGTATCATTAAACTCTAAATACATGGACAACTGACAAAACTTCATGTCACTCAATGATGATGTGCTAGAAATCATTCAATTGTCTCTGGATTTTGATTCCATGATATTTTACATATCTATGCTTCATTTAAAACATTATTCTAAGAAATGTCAGGGAATAGAATTTAAAAAGGAGTAGTTCTTGACCTCTGGGTTCTCATAATGTAGTGAGTGATACAGAAAATTGCTTCTGAAACAAGACAGGTTATGAAAATGTAGATTAAGTCATTTTTATAGTGTCAACAAAATACCAGAAAACTCTATGCCTTTCTTGATGACTCACTCATATTGAGTTCTCCTTCTCAGGCCCTGGAACATGAGCCAATGTCTCCTTCAATGTGACACAGAAAATGAATCCACTGACTTCTGTATTCAATGCAATGTTTCATTTGTTAGACCACACAGCCTTTTTTTTTTTTTTTTTTTTTTTGCAACTTAGTATCTTCTTCTCTTCCTTCTCCTCTTTCTTTGTCTTTTTTTCAGGGATCCATTTTCCTTTTATTAGACATGTTTACCTAGTTCCTTAAACATTTTCAAAGTTGATTAAATTAGTTTTTCCTATTTGTTCTTTGACCAACCCTTCAGATGATTTGAAAGCAGCAGCTTTCATTCCCAGGAGTAAGAATGAAAGTAATAATAGGATTTAAAATATTTTTCTTTGAAAATGAATGCTCATTTTCATTTTTATGGTATATAGTGTTTTTTTCTATTACTGTGCTATAATACTCTTATTATTTGGAACTTGACTTAATATTTAAAGTGGGAAGCAGCACATTGAAAATTGGGTTTACTGATCTAACCAGGAAGAATTCTTTTCTGTTACCATTAATAATTCAGAAAAGAGAAATATGTTAAATAAGAAAACTTTCCCATAAAGGTGGAAGCAGGAAAAGTAAGGGTTTGAGAGCTCACATATATTTGATCCATTTGACAGGCCTTTTCAAATCCTAAGTATGAGAATTTCCTGACTATAAGCTCATATCAAAGTTGGAAAAATATTTTGCATATTTAAGATATTATCACACGATTACATATAATACTATATTAAAAGGAAGAGAAAAGAAAGAAGCAAAGAGAGACAAAGAAAGAAAGAAAGATAAAAAAAGAAATTAAGAAAGGAAGGAAAGAAGGAAGGAAAAAAGAAGGAAGAAAGGAGGGATGGAAGGTAGGAAAAGGTCCAGTTATCAAGCTGGGCATTTCACAGACACTATTTCTATGCAAAACAGATGTTATATACATATTAAAGATGTAGAAAGAAATAATCAGATAATTTAAGCATTATGTTCAACATCACACGTGATAAATGCTCAACTGATTCAACTGAGATCTAAACCCAGGTTTGTATGATTATAGCATGTGTACTCTTTCCTTTATTCTAGGATTAATAAAGAAATGCTTTGAGAGGCTGAATAAATGAAGCACATATGGAAAAGAGTCAATCTAAACAGTAGGGAAAGCCAGAGGTGGTGATAAATTGCAAATTCTGAATAGAGACATTTTGTCTTAGAAACGAAAAAAATTCTGTGTTGACCAATAATAATATTAAATCCCCCACCACAACTAGCACAGCAAGAACATAAATTTTCCACATTTGGGGTATCTCTTTCTTTATGCCAAATTATCTCTTGAAATGATTGTTCTTACTTTCTTGATCTTTATTTCAGAAACTCATAACTGATCAAATAATCTTATTTCAATAACATTTTCTTTTGTTTGCTGTGTAATTTTTTATGTGTAATTACAGTTGGAAAGTACAAAGTGATGGCTTGAGTCATAGATGCAGAAGGATGGACAAAATGCAGATGTGGCAAGTCAGAAAGAAAAGGATTATTTCTTCTTCCATTTATATAATGCCTTAGTAATACTTGCTTTGCTTTTAATCTTAGCATAGATATGACTTTCTCCAAGACATATTCCTTGATTCTGCTATTTTGTACACTTCTGGAGCATCATGTACTTTTCCATAGAAAGAAGATCATACTCTACCTACTCCATGTGTGAAGAGATTTCCCCCCAGCCCCCACGATGTTCCCTTAAATGCTCAGGAAATACAAATCAAAACAACTCTGGGTTTCCACCTAACTCCTGGAAGAATGGCCAAGATCAACAAAACAACTAATAACAAATGCTGGATGTGGAGAAAAGAAACCCTCTTAGACTGTTGGTAAGACTGTACATTGATTCAATCACTTTGGAAATCAATATAGAGATACCTCAGAAAACTAAAAATAGAACTCCCATATCCAAAGGGAGAGAAGTCATTATACAACAGAGACATCTGTATCTCCATATTCAGTGCAGCACTCATCACAATAGCAAGGATATGGAACCAACGAAGGCGCCCATCAACTAAAGAATGGATTAAAAATTATGGTACGTATACACAATGGAATATTACTCAGCAATAGAAAATGAAATAATGTCATTTGCAGCAAAAATGAAGGTAATGGAGAATATCATCTTAATTGAAAGAACACCAGCTCAAAAAGATAAATACCATATGTTCTCACTCATATGTGGGAACTGCATCTTGCTGAAAGGAAGAAAAAAATCCTATACATACGTTGATATATAAAAATGCACAGTTAAACTTAGCAAAGAAGGGATAATATAAAGGGTAGAAATAGGACGGAGGGAACTAGCTAAGGGAAGAGAAGATTGAGGAAGGTGGGATGGGTAGGAGAAACAATGTAGAAGGATAAAAGGGGAGAGGATAATCTCAGTGTTAATGATGCAACTTCTTGAGTACATGGGAAAAATAGGGACATATAGCCCAAATATTCATATGAGTTTTACTTCATATGAGTCAAAAGTTTTCATAAACCTTGTAAATTGATAAAAGTATAACTAAAAGTGGTGTAATAGTTTCATAATGGTAAGAGGAAATGTGATATTACTCAATATCCCACTGACATTTACCAATAAAGGGAAAAAAGAGAAATATATCAAAAAAAGGCAATTGCTAATAATATCCTAAAATTTGGGAAAAATCTTTAAAAGCATTTAAGGTTCCAGATTAACATGCAAATTATATTAATGAAGTTCATCATATAAATGTAATTTTTTTGCTGTAGTATTTAACTAAAATGCATTTTCTATAGCTAAAAATAAAAGACTATTTGAAAACAAAATTAAATAATCAAAAAAAAAAAAGAATGCTATATTCTATTCGGTTGCCTGTATATTTGGCTTTCTTCCTCCCTTGCTATCAACTCTATGTTGGCAGGAGTCACATCTAGCTTTCTCATTATCCAGCTTCTTATATTGTGTATTGTATCTCTCACAGAGTTGGTGCTCAGTAAATATTTGTTGAATGAATGAGGGAAGAGGTAAATATTAAGGGTTATATTTTTCTGTTTATGCATATTTATTGATATGGCTTTGGGAGAATTTTAACTCTTCTATGATCCTAAATATGGAGATGAGAAACTTATGAAGCTTTTGGAAACAAAATATTTTATATCCTTTTTAATTAAGCCACTGGATTTTTAGAGCATGGATGTTATTAGTCAAGGTTTAGTCAGGAAGATAGGAAGTAGTCTATGCTAAAGGAAGAGTTTAAATTTAAGAATTTAAAATCAAGAAGAGTGAGGGGGGCCCGGAAATCATGGAGTGCTGTTTCTAGTTTTCAGAAAGTAAGAAATTTGTAGGAATTGATGATATCTACTGCCAATGGACTTAGTTGTTGTTATGAAACTTAGTTTCGTACTTAGTTGTATGAAAGGGGTTATGTTGTAGGAGAAGCCCTGAATGCTACTACAAGTCCTCTGTGCCTCTACATTACTGCTGGAAGGCTAATGACTTGGACTCTCTCCCTGTCTTCCAATTTCATGTGAAAGCTCTTCACAGGGAAGGGATGTATTAATTTCCTGTGGCTGCTATAATGAATGACCACAAACTTGTTTACTTAAAACAATACATGTTATTCTAAACTATCAACATTATTACAGAACTATGAAGTTCTAACATCTCAATTCTGAAATGGATTTTACTGGGCTGAGATCAAGGCATCGGCAGGGCAACAACTGCTCCAGAGATTCTAGCGCCAAATCCTTTTGCTTTCCTTCTCCAGCTTCTGGAGAATATCTGCATTCCTTACTCCTAGCCCAGCTTCATATTGTATTCTTCTTCCTTTTCTTTATAGTCACACTGCGTTCTTGTCCTTCCACTTCAATCCCCCTCTGCACCTCTGTTGTAAGGATATGTATGACTATATTTAAGGTCAAGCTGGGCAATCCAGAATAGCCTTCCCACCACTATAGTCTTAATTTAATGATATAGGAAAAGGCAACATTCATAGGTTCTAGGGATATCTAGATATTTTAGATGGAAAAGAGACACGTATTATTCAGCCTAGCACAATGGGAGAGGATGCAATTTTGAACCTGCTGGCAAAAGATTCTGGAAATTGCAGTCGGCCTGAAATTTTGTTTGACAATATAGAGGAAAGTCCACAAGGAAGTAAAAATGAATGTTGGTTATAAGGCAATAAATATCCAGTATGGAGTTCAGTAAGTATAAATTGTCAATAAAGTTAATGACTTTTCATGTATGGGCATGATAGAAATTACATATCCTGAGCTCAGGATGTCATATTTCTGTTTTAGCCTCTGTTGGTTGGAACACATAGAGATCAGAGGGCTTAATTCTTTTAAAAGGGTTTTCTCTTGAGTGATGCTAAGGTAGGATGGATGTAAGCAGTTGTTCTTAGTTAAAATTCTTTTTTCAGTATTGGAGATGGAACTCAGGGCCTCGTGCATGTTAGGCAAGTGTGCTGTCACTGAGTCATCAGGTTTGCACGTGACACCCAATAGTAGCTAGTGAGATGCAATGAATCATCAGCTGAAAATCTTCAGAGAGAGTCGCTTACTTTAGACTATAAAAATTAAACATCTTTCTATCACCAGGGAAAGGCCCAAGCTGTCAAAAGTCAACATTCTGTGTCTAGTGATTGAAGCCAGCCAACTAGAAGGCAGAGCTTCAGTGGTGAGAAGAGACAAGATTGGCTTCAATGACATCATTTGAACTTTTGAACCTCTGCTATGTCTGAAGCCCAATACACCTCCTTGAACCTTTCAGTTATGTGAGACAATAAATTATTTTACTTAATCCAGTTTAAATTGGGTTTTATAAATAAAAAGTCTCTTAATGGATACATCGTGGTACATATCTAAATCATTGTGTGTAGATCAAGTACATGTCACAGCTGTATCTAGGCTTGCTCTTCATTTCTCCCCTGAGTGTCTTTCTGGGCCATCTTCCTCAGCATCTAACTTGCTATTCTTTTCTTTCCTACATCACCAGAAGATTTCTGATCCTGGCATCCCAGTGCTCTGCATGTTTTTTTATCTAACCATGTTTCCATAGCATCTTTACATCCTTTTCTCCAACAGAAATAAGCAAAAAATGAGTACCTTTTATTTATCTCTGCTACTTCTTTCCTCTGAAATCAAATACTTCCTCTAAGTGATGAGAAGAGGATTTTATAGACTATTTGAAGGGAGAAAATGTAGAAACATGTTTAGTCCCCAGAGTAGCCACACGAGTTCCCACTGGGGAGATTTGGAGTCTTGAGGGCTTTAAAGAGGGGCAAATGAAGTTCTGTAAGTAGAGAGTATGTTTGGGATGGTGATGATTGTCCCAAAGTCCCACTTTGTTCATGTAAAGTATGGTCCATTTCTAGTAAAGATGCTGGGCTTGTTTTTTTTGCACAAAGTGTCACTGAAAAGGTGAATATTTTTTTATTAACAATATTGCTGAGAAACTGGTGGTTGGATTCAGGAATCTCTGAAGAATCTGTTGTTTGTATTCTCTCAACTCTACAATATGTGGCTGCTGGGAGTATTGGTTTGGAAAAACTTTTCCATATCTCCTGGTTACTTACCTTGAGGGTCTTATGGCCCCTACTTATTCTGAAAGTTCACTGAATACCATGTTGGTCGAAGCTAGTATTTTTATATGTGACTTGGGTTCTGCTTTCCTCTTTATAGTTTTTTGGTTTCTGTTGCTATTCTGTAAAGTGTTGAGAGTTGTTATTATTATATTGTTGTTGTTGTGAGGTGCTGTTGAGTTGAGTCCGACTCATAGCAACCCTTATAGGGTTTTCAATGGCTGATTGTTCTGGGATTGCTTTCAGAGTGAATTGCCATGTTCATTTTTGTGGTGCTAGGAATCAAACCTGGGTCCTCAGAGAGTACAGGGTGTCACTCTACCAACTGAGCTGAACATCAGTCTGAAAGTTATTATGGTCTTTCCAGTTTCTGTGTTTTCATAGCTGCTTATTTTTTAAACAAGCATTTAATCAATTCCATACTTAACTCTTTTACAATAAGGCATATCTGTAAGGAGTGTTCTTGGACCCATTCTTCATTCTCCACAATCAAGCTTTGGTTATAGAATCCTCAATATGCCCACAGTACATTGTACTCTCCTATTGAATACACTGTTCTGTACCAACCGATTGACTTACCTCCTTCATCTGTTGACCACACACTTCATGAGGACAAGAACTTTGTTATGTATCCCATTTGTTGCCAGTATCAAACACAATGCCTGGCCAATAGTACTTGTCAAATGGATAAATGAATAATAATTTGTATATCCTATGTTCTATTAATCTCTATGGCAAAGCTTTAGGTACAGTTAATGTGCTTGAGGATGCTTACTTGCCAAAAACATTCACAGAATTCTTTTGTAAGAAAAATCTATTCCTGGATTTGAAAAAATTGTTATGGGTTGAGAATTTCTTTAGGCTAATTTAGTATTAGAAAAGTATTTTGTGTACTTTTTTGTAGCTTAATCAAGTTCTCCTTTTATCTATTTGTATATTAAATCTTCTTTTGAAATTATCATTATTCACATCATGAAAGAAGCCAGATAAACCTTACCATGGTTGAGAGATAATTATGTATAAGTCCTGAAGTTAATTTAAAAAATTAATCTAATGTAAAACATTGGAAGATTTTATTCTGAAATTTCTTTCTAACTTCTCTTGGAAAACTAGAAATATATCAACATTGAAATCTTCACTTCTTCAAAACAAAAATTGGGTGGAAATGAGGAGATTCTCCTTTGGATGTAGCACATTTCTCTGGGTAGCCACTATCGGCAAGGTATACTGAACCTTTTATATACTGAAATATTTCACTTGGGTTGGGGCCTAAAAACTGCAGTATTCAAATTTAGTACTCTGTTTTGCAATCAAAACTGCCATGCTTGCCATGGCCAATAGCAGTTGTGATGCCTCTGAACAAGTTCTTATGTGGTAGTATATGGAGTTTACTATCTGAGAACTAAGGATCAAAGAAGGGAATTTTGTTTTATATTGACAAGTGGGAAAAAATAAGTTATGAGAAATAGGGAATGACAATAAAAGATGAATAAATGTTTTATTTATTTATTTTTTAGGAAATGTTTTAATATTTAATCAATGACTCAGTAGTGGCTTACTGTAACAAATTCTGTGAAAACTGTTTGAGGAGCTGTCTGGGCTCCATAGATGGTATCCCCAATAGTGGTGGGTCAAGTACAACTGCAACTATCACCACAGAACACCACAGAACTTGTAATGTCCAGCAAGTTCTGTAAAATTGTAGAACTCCAGAAATAATGTTGCCTAAATACATATTCCCCATCTTGGCTGCTTTATCTCTTGGAAGTCTGAAATGTTAAAGAAGCCCTTTCAATGTTGTTGGCTTCCTTTAATGTCAGAATATAAGAACTGCTTTCTTGTTGATGGCTTGCTCCTCTTGGGATGTGGAAGAAGTGGCTAATTCTAAACACTGATGGTACAATCATGCCTGAGTGAAGAGTTTAGATGTACCTATAAATTTACCATTTTTAAAATTTTATGCACTTTAATTTTGACACTAGATGGACTGACACAGTATCTACAACAATGGGCTTAAACATAAATAAGATTGTGTGTCTGGCACAGAATCAGGGGGTGTTTCATTTTGCTGTACATAGGGTCACTGAATGTGACCTGACTTGACAGCATGTAATAGCAACAACGGTTTTGGGAGAGTCAAGTCATTCATGTTAGGTTAGGAAGGCCCCAAAGAAGACAGAGTAAGAGGCTTTTTCACCTCTTTCTTCTTATTTTTACTTTTCAGGATATTATTAGAGGACTGACCAATTTCCAAATAACAGAATTCTGTAACAATCTTTAGTTTTAAGAAAAATAATTTTGTAAATTCTTTCTTTATTGCTGAAATCAGAATTGATTCCCTGAGAATAACTGTAAAAAACAAAGATGAAATAAAAGCCACCTGTCTATGTATCCTGAAGATGTTATTTCTCCATAAGTTACATCTTTCCCATTACCATGGTTATATCTGTGGATTTCATATAGCAAGGTGCTTGGTTTCAAAGTAGCCCAAGATCAGTTGCATATTATAATGAAAAAACAAAAACAAGAGCTGGGCATGATGGTGGATGTCATGGTTTGAATCTGAAATGTTCCACAAAGGTCACGTATTTGAACATTTAGTCCCCAATTGGGGGACGAAACTCTGAGAGGTGAGAGCTAGCATTGCAGAAGTGGGTCACTGAGAGCAGGTCTTTGGAGTCTACCCTGGACCTACAGTTCTGGTCTTTGTCTCTGTAGAGAAAATTTGGGAGGAAATTGGCAAAAACTCCCAAACTGGAAAAATGGTGTTTGAATATCTGGTTTGTTAGTTAGAAATCTAGGGAAAATGAAAGTAATTTGGTTGTACGTTTGTACAAAACCCTTCCTGATTGGACAACTGGACTGAAAGCTGATTGGCTCAGGCCATTCCATGGGCGAGCTACATAAAGAGCTGCGCTGCGACAGCTCGATCCCTTTTGGCACCCCTTTCTGTGCCTTCTCGCCCGTTCCTGCCCGGACCACCGATGAGGAAACGCCTCTCCCGCTGCTCTCCCCTGGACCTTTGGTGAGGAAAGAATGCTCTCCCATCGCAATCCTCAACAAGGAAAAGAACCTGCTCTCCATCTGATCACCGACGAAGCAACAGCTGTCGCCTCGTGACCACCAAAACGACCAACACAGGTGTTTGCCCCTGGAAGGCAAAAGCGCCTGAGGCTTTTCCTTCTTCTGTCTCCTCTGGGGTCCCGAGGGCTGCAGGACTCTGCCCCCCTCACCCTAGGGTCCCAAGTGAATTGTGTTTAGTATCTGTGTGCATGGTGGCGCTGCCCATCAGAACCTCCAGGCCAGACCGGGAGGCGTGTGCCCCACATAGAGCTGGTGCCTGAACATGGGGCCCAACAGTCTCTTCTCCTGATCTACTATGATGTAAGGTCACCTTTCTGCCAGCTGCTCCACTATATCTTTCACCATAATGGACTGACATCTTCTAACTCTGAGCCTTGGTAAATTATTCATCCCATAAGTTTGTTTTGGTTAGGTATTTGCCACAGAAATGGACCAAGAGCCTAATACAGTGGATACAAGAAAATTAGGGCAAATTGAGAATATAAACCACAACTTAGTTGGTGGGTTAGAACCAAGACTGTTCATTGTCAGAGGGGTTGAACAACTTCTCTGGCTTTTGCTCTTTTGTGTGTCAGGGGGTAGCAGGTGGGGGCTTTCATAGCATTTTGTTTTTTCATTGTTGGTATCATTTCCAAATTATCTTCTTTGACTTTTGCCCTCCGTTAAACTCTCTCTGAGGTAATTGTCTCGTAGAATAAATTTGAAATTATTATTCCTCTGATTAAAACAGTTGGCCTCAAGGACCTCAATACAATGGCTCCTACATCTTTCTCCATTTTTACCTAGATTTCTTATTCTCATCAAATTTTAATCATTAATCTTTTAGTTCCACAAATAAGATAAATAACTTTCCAACCCAAGTGTTCACATATGCCCTTGTTCCCAGTTTGCTGAGAAGCTGCTCATTTTTCTGGTTTCCTTTTTTAAAAGTCTTTCCCCTAAACACTTTCCCTGATTTTATAATCTAAAATGAGCCTCCTCTTTCTTTTATGTCATGGCTCTTTATTATTTCCATTACATCTGTCAGAATCTATAATTCGGTATTTGTTTTCATGTTTACTTTTTACCCTATAATATTTTAAGCTACTATGTGTTTTAGCAGGCTGGGATTTAGCTCAGTTGGTAGAGCGCTCTCTGCAGTCTCTGAGGTCCCGAGTTTGATGCCCAGCACCACAGAAACGGGAGAAGGACATGGCAACCCACTCCTGAGGCAGTCCTGAAATAATCAGCCATTGAAAACCCTATGAGGGTCACTATGAGTTGGACACAACTCAACAGCACCTAACAACCACCACCACCACCACAACAACATGTTTTAGACTCTGCTATACATAGTACCATAATTACTACTAAGTGTTCAAACATATCTTGAATGAATGAATATCTATTGTATGGCCATACAATTTGGGATCCAATAAGTGAATTTTGCATAATTGCAGATTTAATTGCTAACATTTCCTACCTTAAGAACAAATACTAAACTATTGAATATAGAATATGAAAAATGCTTGTTTTAAAAATGTGTTGTTGTTGTCCTTGTTAGGTGCCTTTGAGTTGGGTCCCACCCATAGTGAACCTATGTACAACAGAATGAAACACACCCCAATTTGGTGCCAGTCACACAATCTTTTCTATGTTTAAGCCCACTGTTGCAGCTACTGTATCAACCCATCTAGTTGACAGTCCTCCTTTTTTAAATTGACCCACCACTCTCCCAAACATGATGTCCTTTTCCAGGGATCAGTCCCTGCTGACAACATGTCCAAAATAAGGAAGATGCAGTTTAGCCATCCAAGGAACATTCTGGTTGTATTTCTTCTAGGACAGATCTGTTGGTTCTTTTGGCAGTCCATGGTATATGCAATACTCATCTCAAGCACCATAATGCAAAAGAATCAATTCTTCTCCCATCTCCCAAATTAATTGTCCAGCTTTCACAAGCATATAGTGTGACTGAAAATATGGCATGAGTCAAGCACACCTTTGTCTTCAAAGTGGTATCTTTGCTTTTCAACACTAAATAGGTTTTTTGAAAACGCTTTTCTCAATGCAATGCATCTTTTGATTTCTTGACTGTTACTTCCATGGGTGTTGACTGTAGAACCAAGTAAAGCAAAATCTTGGATGACCTTGATGTTTTCTCCATTTATCATGAAGTTGTGTACTGATCAAGTTGTAAGGATTTTTGTTTTGTTGATGTTGAAGTGCAATCCATACTGAAGGCTGTGTTCTTTGTTCTTCATCAGTAAAGATTTCAAATCATTTCTATGAAATGGACATGGACTTGACAGCACCTAACGACTACAACAACAATGCATCAAGCCTGTTCTTAAGGTAATCTCTGAACTCAGGTGGGATATACTCAATGTCATACCTTGGATCTCACACATTTGTTCTAATTTTCTTAAGTTTTAGTTTGAGCCTGCATATAAGCAGGTGATCATCTTATCCTCAATGAGCACTGGTCTTGTTATGAGTTTTGATATTGAGCTTTTCTACAGTCTCTTTCCACATATTCGTCAACTTGGTTCCTATATGTTCCATCTGGTGAAATTTTTTTTTTTTTTTTTTTTTTTTTTGCAGTACTGGGGGTTGACCCCTGGGCCTCATGCTTGCATACTTTGCAAGTGCTGTACCACTGAGCTGTACCTCCAGCCCATTTTTTAAAAAAATGTGAGACAGGGTTTCACTAAATTACACAGACTGCCTCTGGTCTCAAACTTGTGACCCTCTTGCCTTTGCCTCCTAAATCCCTGGGATTACAGGCATGTGCCACAGTGCCTGGCTCCATCTGGTGAATTCCATGTGTATAGTTGTAGTTTATGTTGGTGAAAAATGTATTTGCAGTGACAAGATTATTGGGTTGACACAATTCTATTGTACTATCTATTGTCTTTGTCACAAAGGCCATATTTTCCAATTACTGAGCTTTTTTCTTTATTTACAACTTTTGCATTCCAGTTATCAGTAATTATGAGTACATCTTGATTGCATATTTGATATACTTCAGACTGCAGAGGCTGGTAAATATCTTCTCTATCTTTATTTGAACCTTAGGGGTGGGTGTGTAAATTTGAATAATAGTTATATTAACTGGCCTTCCTTGTAGGTGTATCAATATTATTCTATTACTGTTGGCATTGTACTTCAGGAAAGATCTTGAGATTTTTTTTTGATGATGAATGTAACCCCATTTCTCTTTAGTTTGTCATTCCCAGCATAGTAGACCATATGATTATGAGTCAAAATGGCCCATGCCAGTCCTTTTCAGCTCACTGATGCCTAGAATGCCAATGTTTATGTGTTCCATTTTCCTTTTGAAGATTTCTAATTTTCCTAGACTTATACTACATCAATTCCACATTCCAATTATTAATGAGTTGTGCCACTTCAGTAAATGGAGGTTCCTAGGGCTTTACTCCATTCCTATCATTAAGGTAGATAATACTTTGAGAAGGCAACTCTTCCTCGGTTGTCTTTTGAGTGCCTTCCAACCTGGGGGATGATTTTCTGGCACTATATCTGACAGTGTTTCTCTGCTATTCACAGGGTTTTCAATGGCTGATTGTTTCAGGAGTGGGCTGCCAGGTCCTTCTTCCTAGTCTGTTTTAGTCTGGAAGCATCACAGCAACACACAAGCTCCCAGAGTATGGCAAACTGATAGATATGTGGGGGTAAAAATATGTGGAACAAAAAAATGTATGTTGAAGTTACTCCCTTTGGAGGCAGTAGGAGGTACTAAATCACAGCATACTAATTGACAGATAAATGCAGATTTGTGTTTTCTCTCTCTCCCTCTCCCTCCCTCTCTCTTTTTTTTTAAAAACAAGAACTGCAATCCCACTATGGAAAAGATTGCAAGAGTCTTATAAGCATTTAAGTAATCTCTGCCTGGCTCTGCTCATAAAGAATTTGCAATTTAGAAAAGAGACAAACTTACCTTTTCTATTGTTTAGGGTTTTCTTTCTTATGGAACCAAAATTTTTCTTTTGAAAAAATGCCAATTTGAGTAAAAATAGCCATACATTGATATTTCATATTTGTCATCATTGTTTTATGATAACAGAATTAGGAAACAACTTGGCTGTGCTAGAGTTATATGATAAGCATTGTTCTTAAATTCTGTGAAATTACATCTCTGGTATGTAGAATCAGTTTTTCAAGGGTATCTGTCATGGACAGAGTAAAATGTGTTTATATTTCCTGTGAGGAAAATTCTCTATATGTATGCATTTGGGCTTAGATTTAAGGTTCTCGTGTTGGTTTCAAATTTTTACCTTGGTTAGAGTCTCCCATTGGCACCTGAATGTATTTAAGTGTTTTTATTTCTTAAAGTGAGTCTTATGAGTGCAAATTTAGAATGCAAGATTTAAATTTGAATCCTAAATAAAAGATGAAATAAATGAAAGTCAATCTATTTCACTTTTTTGCTTTGCTGGTGCAATTTTATTTAATGCATAATGCTAACCCTACATTTTCTAATACACAGACATACAAACACGTACACAGAGCCATACATGCAATATTCTTTTCTTGACTTTGTAACAAGGAGCACTTTCAATAGAAATTAAAGGGAGATATGCGTGTTTCTGGTGAAGAAAACTGTTCAGTGCTTCTTTCTGCTAATTCTTATTCCAACAGCATTCAAAAATAAAAATGAGTTGGGGAATAATCAACATACTTGGTTACTTTTAGATTTCTAAATTTGGAGCACTGAATATGACCTTGGGTAATAAAATGTAAGTTCCATGAATATAGGTGTATTTTTCATTATTCTATGCATATTACTTCAGAAAATGTTTGGCACAAGAAGGCACTTAAGAATATTTACCAAAAGAACACATTTTTTTCTTTGTCCAGGCTGCCCATATTTGCTGATGACATTTTGTGATGGTGACTGAAGCAAAGCTGAAAAATTGTATTCCTTTGGATGACCATTCTAGACTTTCCATAGATAAAAAGATCTGGCTGAACTGGTATCAGTAAATAACTCTATAAGTTGTTGGGAACATCTGGAGACAGAATGCTAAACCTAGCTAATGTTTGTACAGCAGTTTTTCCTCTAAGGGCTTTACTTATACTAACTCAGGCTATACTTATGACACACAAAAGTAAGCGTAAGGAATGTTCTTCACTTTACAGAGGAGAAACCAAAATACAGAGAGACAAAGTGATTTGCTCAAGGTCCCACATCTAGTAACAAGCAGAAGCTGGGATTCAAATTTACGTGGTCTGGTTCCAGATCTGTATTCTTCCTTCACTGTGCTATACTATCTCTCCAATGTGAGGAAAGGCGGCTTGGAAATGTACTAACTTGAATGCTAAAAGAGAAATGGAAAGCCAAGTGTGGTGGCATGTAGCTATAATCTCATCACTCAGGGGGCTGTGGGAGGAGGAACACAAGTTCAAGACCACCCAGGGCTACATAGTAAGTTCCAGGTTAGAGAAGAGATCATATGTCCAAACAAATAAACAAACAAGCACCACCACCACTAACAAACCATGGAACTTTCAACTTGCCGTACAGTAGAACCGAATAAGATAAACAGGGGCATGTCAGGCATGTCAATTATAGGCATTTTTAAAATGGGAATATCAGATAATTTTCTGGTAATAATTACTTTATAATTTCATAGCTTGTCAATTTATGATTCAGAGATGTTGCTACAATCATACATAGATATGTATATATATATTTATCATATATGTGGGTAAGTTTATTAAATTAAGTGTTTGACTTTATGCACAATTATTTTGGTTCTTATATGTTTTTTGTTTATATGTGATGTGTGTATAATACACATTAGATATTTTTTGGGGGGAGCAGTTGAAACAGAATCTGTCTAAGTAGCTCAGGCTGGTCTTTATCTCACTATGTAGCCTGGCTGGCCTCGAAGTCATGGTCCTTCTGCATCTACCTCCTGAGTACTGGGATTAGGGTTGTGCATCCCAATGTGCCTAGCCATATTAGACTTTGGGCTGGGATTTAGCTCAGTTGGTAGAGTGCTGCACTGCAGCCTCTGAGGTCCCAAGTTCGATTCCCAGCACCACAAAAATGGGAGAAGGGCCTGGCAATCCACTCCCAAGGCAATCCTGAAACAGTCAGCCATTGAAAACCCTATGAGAGTTGCTATGAGTCGGATACCGACTTGACAGCACCTAACAACAACAACAATATTAGACTTAAAAAAAAAAACTTTTAGACAGAAATTTCCAAGGATAAGAGGGGGGAATCTATGTTTCTCTGTGTAAGTAATTGATTGTTTTATAGAAAAGCTATAAAAATAATAATTGAACATGTTTAGAAAATTAAAACAGTTCAGAAACAAAAGGAAATATTGAAAAACTTCCTCTTACCTACAATTCTCAAACTTACATTGCTCTAAAAAGATTTATTTGTTTAGTTTAACCAAACATCAGTTTTTTTAAACCAAAGATACTTTCTTTAAATGAATTTTAAAAATTATTGGTAAATAATTAGAGTAATCAATGTTAATTTTCATGAATTTTTTATAATATCACTCTTAAGAAACAGTTGAAGAATGTTCCATTGTATATATGCCACATATTAGCTAACTTGTTGTAGGTGCCGTGGAATCCGACTCATAGCGACCCTCGTAGGGTTTTCAATGGCAGATTGTTTGGGGATTGCCTTGGGAGTGGGTTGCCACGTCCTTCTTCCATTTTGTGGTGCTGGGAGTCGAACTCGGGACCTCAGAGACTGCAGACCAGTGCTCTACCAACTAAACTAAATCCCAGCCCATTAGCTAACTAGTCTTGTTTTTTTTTTTTTTCTTTTGAGAGTCTATTGCTATGTAGCCCAGATCTTATCTCTGTCTCCCATTTAAATGTTGGGAATACAGGCATTCACCACCATACTTGGCCTAACTAACTAGTCTTTCATTGACTAACATCATAGTTGTCTTTGGCTGTTCAATTTTACAAAATTTGTGGCTATAAACTGTTTTGTGTGTGTGTAGTGTGTGTGTGTGTGTGTGTGTGTGTGTGTGTGTGTGTATAGTTTTTTGTATAAACATGTTATAAATTCTTATAGTGGATTTCCTTGGTCTAGTAATATATATTTTTTAAAAATTGAGAGATATTTCCAAATTACTCCTCAAAAATGAGGCTGATTTATATGTTTATCAGCAGAATATGGGAGACCCATTTTCTCAATCCTAGTTATCAATAAATTTAAGATAAATTGTTGATCTTTTAGGGAAAAACTAGTACCATATTTTGAATATTTAATTCTGAATGAATTTGAATATCTTACAAGTTTATTAGTTATTTTTCATTACACTTCCCTTCAACCCTTTTTTTTGGGTCTTTAGGGATCTTACCAACTTATATGTGTCCTTAATCATTTTTTTCCTTATGTTTTCCTTTTACAAAATTTTCTTAGTTATAATTTTGTTCTAAGAATGAGGACTTTTGTTAATCACATCAGTAAAACAGGATAAAGATATTCTTGTCTATGGTCATACCACCCTGAATATAACCAATCTCATCTGTTCTCAGAAGCTAAGCAAAATCAGGCCTGGTTAGTGGTCGGATGGGAGATACTCCTAATTCCTCATAGAAAACTTTCCTCAAAAGTTTAGTGGAAAGGACTTGATGAGGAGGACGAATACACGGTATACTCTTAAGAAAATATAATAAATAGGAGGGAGATAAGCTAAAATTGAAAAAAGTTTTCATCACTCTTAAATGGAGTGATTATTCTTTCTAATGATCTATTCTTTGATTTGACTACCACTTTTAATTATATTTTGAAAATACAGGTTTAAATGGTAATACATAGTCAAATTATCTCTAGAATTATTTTTAAGCTCAATCTTTATTTTCTTTTTAACTTTTAAATTTTAGGAGACTAGAATCAATGCAAGAATATCTTTAAAGATCCTATGAGTAAGACATGAACAAAAATATACTACACAGTGCTGTGATTATAATCAAAATAAATGTTCTTCCTTTACTCACAATTTTAGCTCTAAGAAAAGCAACTGAAGTAATTGAATCATTTCCGCTTCCTCCATTTTTATGCACTGTAAAAATGTACATATTATTCTTGTTAAAATAACAAAAAACATATTTATTGAACTCCATAATTTAGATATTTATCTATTCAATCAATTCTTTTTTATCTTAACATGCTTCAACATTTTGATCTTTCTCAACATTTTAATTTTAAAATACTTTTGGAAAATTCTGTGGAAATACAAATCTAAAGTTTTCTGTAATATGTATGGCTAATACTGATTACTCAATAGTATTCTATCATGAAATATTAATCCTGGGAATTTTGGTTGCTACAGCATATCAATTTTGTGAGCTCCAAGCAGCTAACTCTATTTCAGTACTGTAAATTGTCAATTTTGAAATGCTATTTTTAAGATATATTATGAAGCTCACCATACCACTAATTTCATTCTTCCTAATTTTGTCCCATTTTCTGTCACTATCCATGTCATCATTGAGCAGATAATTTCATCTGAGTGGTAGGGAATATATTGGGGTGTTTATGATAAAGGTTGACACTAGTCTCTTAAGACAACACATTTCCTTAAAAATTGAATTTTTTGGTTTGTTGTCAATTGTTCTGAATATGTAACTTATACAGAGATAATGATTGGTTCCAAATAATCAAAATGATTCTTCTTCTAAAATCCTGTGATCAATCTTTACTTTCTAGATATTTCTAGATTTCACCATAAGATTTTACCTGACTGCAAATAATTTCTGTACACACATCCCTCTTCAATATTTTAGTTATAATTTGAGATTTTGACTTGAAAATTACAAAAGTTTAAGGAAAGGAAAATTTATTTGAAGTGTTAAGCTAAATTTTCTCTAAACATATATAATGTTCAATCAACATCTATACTTGAGAAGTTGATATGAAGAGATAGGATTTTATATCCTATGTAGAAAAAATAGTATTTTAGAATTGTAAAATCTTAGAGATATATTCTGAATGAAATCGTTAGAATATTTATTTCTTCCTAATATAGTATAATGGGCTAGGATTTAGCTCAGTTGGTAGAGCGCTGCGCTACAGTCTCTGAGGTCGTGAGTTCAATTCCCAGCACCGCAAAAATGGGAGAAGGGCCTGGCAATCCACTCCCAAGGCAATCCCAAAACAGTCAGCCATTGAAAACCCTATGAGGATCGCTAGGAGTCGGATACCGACTTGACAGCACCTAACAACAACAACAATATAGTATAGTATATTGGTATATATATATATATAATATTATATATATAGTATACTATAGTATTATAGTATAGTATAGTAATAGTATGTATGTTTTTAAAACCTGATATCTGGGAGCACATGCAAATTAAAAAATTATTTTTGTATGAGTTAAAATCTCAAAATTTCCTTATACTATTCTGTCTGGATTATTTAGTGAGCTTCTACAAGATGCCAAGTAACTTTTTATGAAAAAATAATATTAAGGAGATTAAATTTACTGTATTGTTATGGAAGTGGATTCTTTTGTATAAACCAGATTTTTGAATTAAAGACCTCTCTTATTTTAATGCATCATACATTAATGTGCCATTGATTGTGTTATTCACTGATTCATTCCATAAATGTTTGCTTCTTTGTAGAATGATTACTTAACACAGATTATGTGCTTTGAGAATATTGTAAGGAAAACAAAAGATTTCTTAGTTTGTAGAAAAGGAAGAAATATAAATGCTTAAAATTCTAGGATAATTAAGTGCAAGATGAAAGTACCCATGGAGGTCAAAGGAACCAAATGTATGTTCAAACTAGCCTTACAAAGAATGGTTATTGTTATTGTTAGGTGCCTTCGAGTCGGTATCCGACTCATAGCGACCCTCATAAGGTTTTCAATGGCTGACTGTTCCGGGATTGCCTTGGGAGTGGATTGCCAAGTCCTTCTCCCATTTTTGCGGTGCTGGGAATCAAACTCGGGACCTCAGAGACTGCAACGCAGCACTCTACCAGCTGAGCTAAATCCCAGCCCTTACAAAGAATAGCAAATATTAAATTCAGGCAATGGGGAGGAGAAGCATGAGGGGAGATGTAATGATGCTTTCTGTCTGGAAAAAAAAGTCTTTATGAATTCTAGAAAATAGAAGGTTACTAACGAATGTGCAGAGAGAAAACGATTCAAAGAAATAGCAAAATTATCGAGTGAAAACAACATTATTTTAAAAATGCCCTTTTCAATTGGGAGGACATTACTTCATATACCCTATCCTAGCTAAGGGAGAAGGCCCAGGCAACCTGCTTCCCCCAAACAATCAGTCACTGAAAACACCATGAATAGAGAACCATGGCGATTGTGTTTCATCTGTTGTACATAGGGTCACTACAAGTAGGACATGGACTCGAGAGCACTTAACAACAATCCTAGCTAAAAATTTCTGCTCATAATTTTGGAGGAATAGTTTTTCTCTAAGAAAATGAGTCTCTAGTTCTTTATTTAACTTGTTATGTTGTTGTTGTTGTTGTGTTGTTGTCAGGTGCTGTTGAGTCAGGTCTGGCTCATAGTGACCCTATGTACAACAGAATGAAATGTTCCCCAGCACTGTGCCATGCATGGCACTATGTCAGAACTTCTCTGCTTTAACAAAGAGATATTGGCAAGGAACATAAGCGATCATTTAAGCTTTGGATTTCCAGGCCTCAGAAATCTTTACCTTAAAGAAATACAATGTAAACATGTACAATAAAAGTTAATTAAGTCAAAGTGAAAACACCAGAACTAGTCAACTTAGATATTAAAACTCAGAATTCTAAAGTTTTGAGTACACAAAGCCCAGCTCTTTTGAATGTTAATTTCCTCTCAAGAAAAATAAATTTTATAATGCTTAACGCTCACTACTAATTCTTTTGTCACTTGGGAAAAGTAAAGTATTTGTAAAGATGTTTCACCTGCTGACTTTTCTTCAGCAATACCCTAGTATTCACTCTAGTTTTTTGTTTTAATTGTGCTCGTTCAGTCAAAAACTGACACAACTGTTGAAATATACTCACTCATGCACTAGTCAGTCACACTCCGATAATGTGTCTGTCATTGTGTTAAAACAGTCATTTGCTGACATATTTTATGGCCATGAACATGTTTCAGAAACCAGCAAAAAGGATTGGCCTTTAAAAAATAATCAAGGGCAACATTTCCTTCTAGTGAAACGACATATAATAGAGTGTCAATAGCGCCTATAGGAAATTACTAGAAAGTGGACATTTCCAAGTCCACTTTTATCTGGGAAAAGTA
Organism: Pedetes capensis; assembly: GCA_007922755.1. Lineage (NCBI taxonomy): Eukaryota > Metazoa > Chordata > Mammalia > Rodentia > Pedetidae > Pedetes > Pedetes capensis. The sequence goes on from VMDO01001601.1 coordinate 177,331, forward strand.
GTTCTTTTTAAGCCAGTAAATACTTTATTGAATTAAAAGCATCTCTGTCAGATTCTGAAAATGTTTATTGCACAACGTTTAGAGTTCTGGACTTTTCTAAATATATGAAATAGCAATTTTATAAAGAATAAATGTTAATGCTATGCAGAACAGCATTCTATTCTTAATACCTTTTCATTTTTATTAGGCCTCATCCAAATTGACTTTTGAATTTAATGACCTCTATCAGAAAGTATAAGAATAGTTAGAGAAAATTTATAGGTAGAAACATAAACATCCAAATCGACCAGCTTGTGTCCAATGATTTTTTCAAAAGCCCTTAAAATGCATCATAGATAAACTCCAGTTATTTAATAGGTAGAAAATAGTTCTGAAAATAATGGCATAGATGAATCTATTATGCAAATTAAAAGATTATTTAAAAATGTACAATAATCTGTTACAGGGCATTGAAGTTGAGAAAATAAATACTTTAATAGTTTACTAAGTACATATGAGTAGTAACTGTTTAGAATGAAAAATTTATTTGTTACATATACTTTGTTAGCTCCCACTCTGGATTAAAATTTATACAAGAAAGAACTCATATTCAGTTTATAATACTGGTCTATTTCGATTAATGAGGATATTCCCAAAGAATTTGAATATCTTATTGTTGAAATATGATAATTATTAAATATGAAAATTTAGTTTATAAATTTCTTGCTAAATTAGGAAACGGATTATAGCCTAAAAATTACTTAATCAGTATTTGTACCTTATTTGAGTTGTGGATAAAAAGATCATATATTTATATATTAAACAGCCTTGAAATTAATGTGACTTTCTTAACCAACAAGATTTGATAGTTCTTTTTTAGGAGTTTATTTAAAAGTATTTTAGTGTTCCTCATTAACACAGGCATTTAAATCTAGTATCAGCTCTTTGGCAACCATGGAAATCCAACCTGTTTTACAGATACTTGTGTCCAAAGAAGTAATTTTTTTGAGAAGAAATGTTATTGCACTTTATTTCACTTACATGCCTTTTTTGTTCATTAAGCTAATTACCCTAGTCTACATTCATGCCTTTCATCTACCTTGTTTCTTGAGCTTGATCCTTTCCCAACCCTGAATCGACTGTTACTGAACAGTTGAAGCTGAACAGGAAGGAATTGCAGGTGTCAACTCACAGTTTACAAATATGACATCTCCTCTGGCATAGCTGGAAATATGAAATATTGATTTATGTGCAGTAAAAGGTCTTATAAAAATGATCACATACACATGAGAGATTAATGCGCAGGAGATCAATAGAAATTTCATTCTTGACGCTAGACTGTCACCTATGGTGAAATGCTAAAATACAGAAATCAATATTATCTATGAAATGTCAAATTTATTATAATTATGAGGATGAAAGCTGGCCAAGTGGCTCCCAGGAGAGAAGGAAGGATAGGTTACTGTGCTGAAACATCCTTCATGTCCCTTGTTCACTTGCTGCCAATTTGAGAGCAATATTGGTTCAGGGGGTTTTCAGGCATTATGTACTGCTGTGTAGTAACAAATTCCTGCTGGAATATTTAACTCTTGAAGCTGACAATAATACAAGTGTCCACATAGTCAAAAGGTGCAGAACTTTCAGTTCCAAAATATGGAGAACATTTTAAGGATAGATTTTAATCTGGTATGTATACCACAGCCCACTGCTTAGGAAAATTGAGCTTGAACAGACAAAAGATTAATAAGACCTTGGTGCTATTTTATTCAAGCTCATGTTCATTCTCTCCAGTGGTGGTGGGGGGAGAGGAGAAATCCTAAATTATCTATTAGTAGGCTTCACATTTTCTATAGTTTAAGCCATTAGCTTGATTCTTGGAAATTGCCATTCAATTTCCACTGCTAGGCAGCAATTCTTTGAAAAGATTTTTATGAGTTTGTGGCTATCTACTAGTCTCATGTATCAAGTTTAATAGAGTCTTTGAAAAAGTAACACAAAGCTAAAATTTTATGAGCCTATAAGAAAACAATAAAATGAGAGTATTTTGTCTTTACTTTTAAATGGGGAAGGGGAGTTTAAGAGTTGAAGTGAAAAGTAAAGAGAAAAATATCCTTCTTTTAACACATTCTTCATGTCTGCAGAAAAGGAATATTAAGCTCTTGTTTATAATACTACTGATCTTCATAATCAGTGTCAGTTTTATTTGTGAATGTTAGTAATGCTATTCTGTAATTATTGTAGACATTGGGGCTGGTATGGGTAGGTGAAAGGGAAGGTGAATGTGTATGAATTAGAAATTTGGTGGAAAATCCAGATTCCATTATAGGTATAGGTGATGCATAGTTTATATTGTTTGCTGTCAATTAATGCTATTTATATAACTCCTTTAACTCAAAATTTAATGATTCTCAATTTTAAATATAAGAAGTGTGGTCTGTCAGCTATACCTAGAAGACAGTCTGGACAGCATGTTCCTTTTCTGACTCTGGTGAAATGAATGAATGAAGGAAGGAAACAGTTTCATTCAGTAGTGCTCTTGAACAGGGGGTGGAATTGCTTCTCCTTAGTATTTAATATTGTGTTTATCTTTAGAATTCTGATGGTCTCATTCCCTTCTTAGTTTAAGATAGCTCTCTGGTAACAACCACTTCTGGTTAGAACATCTAGCTGTTTTAGATACCTCTTATTATGGCACCCTTCAATTAATAGTCTTTCTTTTTCCACTGAATTTTTAACTGGAATTATACACAATAGGAGAAATTTACTTTTATATTAGTAAGAATTTTTAAATAATAACAATTATAAATTTACTAAGTCATGTGTTTTAGTATAATTTCTTGAATTTTCTTTGCTTAAATTTATTTTAAAGTTTGGCCTGTCATGATGTCCACCAGCTACTTCAATTTGATTCTTAAGGAGATATTTGTTGTCTAGTCCCAGATTTGGCTGAAGATGTTTTGACTGAAAGGGATAGCTAAACACTAACATCTAGCATTTATTCTCAGTTTTCGGGTATTGGTATAAAAACTGAACAATTAATTTCAATTAATGAAACTAATAAGTTATCTTTTTTCCCCACAATTTTAGTTATCCAAGGCTACTGTCCAAAGCTATTCTTTTCTTCATGGTATATGTTTTACAAGTACTACTCTTGTATTGTCATAGAATAATACTCATCATAGAAGCCTCAATGATTGCCAAATTTGGCATTTCTTACAGATGAACACATTAAGGAGTCATAGGAAGGTTGCATAAATGCTGAGAAAGACCTTAGATGAATGCCATTCAATTCAATGAACTTTAGTTGATTGTCTACTACATGCAGGGCATTAAGATAAAAAAGGTAGAAGGGGCACAGACGGAGCTCTCAAGGACTTCAAAAACAGTACAAACTGGATGACATTCTGACATGGAAAATGTTTAGGAAAGAAAATTGCAGGACTTAGAACCTGTAAAAGCTATCCCAGATCCTTGGATTTCTGTATTCTCTGCTCAAATAAAAGTGTATTTCCATATCCTTTAGAAAAGAGCCAGTCCATAGACATTGCAGACATAAAACACAGAGTTCTTTTTCATCCATTGTTACTGAATTATTTAGTTATCCTAAATATTATCTCTTTTGGCCAGAATTGTAGGATTATTATTACTGCCAAATATGATGGAAGGTTCATAAACTCTCCTCCAGTTGGTAACATAAGCACTTTTTTTTCAATCTGGAAAAGAGATAAAGATTTATTTACTTTTTAAAAAACGCTGTAGCATTTACACAATTTATAAATAGAGATTTGGGGAGATTTTCCACTCTACACAGCTTCTTAAGGCTTTTTTCCCCCTCTTCTGTACCTCGAGTACCCAAAGCAGTTAAAGTTAATACTTAATGCAACCCAGTTGAAGAGATAGGCATTTCTTGCAGTCAGGTCTCAATTAAGAGATAAAAGACAAAAAGTGCAAAGCGCTTGATAAAGCTAAGAATACAAGGCCAGCCATGGATGTGCTTGAAGCTGTCCATAGCGATAACTGGATAGTCAGCTGGAATCTTCTTGAATTGAAGTGGGCGCTCTAACTTATCAAATTCCACATATGGGGAAATTATTGGTGCCTACAGTGGTGATTAACACTAACCCACTGGGTCAGAAACAAGCTGGGATAAAGGTGAAAACTGTATCTGACTATCAACACCAAATACATCCATTTAGGGAAAGATAGCAGAGGGTTTTTTCTTTTTTTATATCTTCAGTTGTGCAGGTTGTCAGGCTGGTCACACAGTTAACACTGCATATAGAGTGCTCTCTATAATGTGCAAATTGCAATGCACATTAAAATGTAATCTACTTTAATAAGTCAAATGAAGATTACATTTTAAGATAATTGTTTGCATGTTTATGCTACATACCAAAAATAGTTTCCTGCTTTGTTTATAGTAGTTTCTCTTTGCCTTTAAAACATGATTGCAACTATTAGCACTAAATAACTCCCTCCTTCACATGATTGGAGGTAAAGTTATGAAGATTCAAATTTTTGATTCTTGGAACTATGGTTCATAATGTAATCTTCAAACTGCTTCATCTTATTGAATTTCCCGAAGTAAAACTTGTTATGATGTTATGATCACCAAAAACCTCACGCTGCATCAATAATTAGGACACTTGACTTGAATTATGAAGATACTTTTATAAGTTATACCCTTTCAATTCCTGTATAAATAAAAATATTTGAGAGATGGCAATTTTTGAAATACAATATAATGAAAATGACAACCTGGGCTTTCTGACAAATCTACTCACTTAGAATATGGTCAATTATCATTGACTTATTAGAACAGATGGGAATGAAATTAAAGGAAAATGGAAATGACAAACAATCTACAATTTTCACACTGGTTATTCATTTAAAAGTACTTTTCCACTCAACCACCAATAAAATCATTTACAAGTGATAACATTTAGCTAAAAAAACTTGCATCCTTTTTTTCTCCACCTTATCCTCCTTGTAAAGATAGTACCAATGAATACTAAAACAACCCATTGGGTCAAGAGACAAAATAAATCCTTATTATATTATGTATCTATTTTGACCTCAGCAAATACAAATATAACTAACCCAGAGTTGGTACCCAACAAATATTTCTTAAATACATGAATGGTTTTGAAAATGTAACTGAATTATGAGTTGACTAAACTACATTTTAAAAATATGAGTGTCATTGTATTGTACCATTGTAACTTGCTAAATTATTCTGGGTCACTTTATTGGGAACCTGTCTTTGAAGAACAGGTGCATGGCTTAATTATGTATAGCCATTTATTTAATTATATCAATTTCACTAATATGTCATATAACTCAGAAACATTGTAATAGCCTTCTTCCTGAGCCACAGAACACTAAGTTAATGTACTAGTTTCTTCAGTGGTTTCTGGACTAATAGGCAAAATTTCTAATCACTTTCTGTTGAAATAATTCAGTGATCTTTATTTTTTATCTACTGAAATAATATAATGTGAGATTCTGACATTCTGCAGAAGTAACAGAGCTGTATATTGAAAGAAATCTTTAAGTTCTGGGCAATATAAAAACCAACTGAAACAAGCAATACTTAAAAAGAAATATTAGCTTACATATGTTGCTGAAAATTTGGCAGAAGAACTTGAAGAATAGCTAGATACAAGAAGCTCAAATAAAGTCATTAGAACTCAGACTTTCTGGAGTGTACAAACAAGAAATGAGGAGGGTCCTGAAGGCCATAGCACTGCAAACAGGATTATCCTCTGTTTCTCTGCTGTACCAACTTCAATGTCTTGCTGCCATATGCCTTAATTGTGGGCTATAGATTGGTGGGTCCACTTAATGCAATATATATATATGCAATATATATATTGCAATATATATATATGTATATATGTGTGTGTGTGTGTATATATATATATATATATATATATATATATATATATATATATTCATATATATATATATGAAACCAAAAAGCCAGAGGAAACCATCCTAAAAACCGAAATCAATGGTGCACATGGTAAATGGCCTGAAGGTGGTATAGAAGAGAATCAAGCATTTAAAATATCTAGAAACCCTGATGATATGGTTATGTACTCTGCTTCTGAGCAAGAATGCTGGGACAGTGACTGGAAAAAGAGGCAAGAATATCAAGGCTTCCCATACAGACTAACAATGCCAGTAACATGAGATACTCCCAGAAAGCAGTGGTCCCAAGTGAATATTGAGCATCAGTGCTGATATTGAAACAAGTTGGAGAAATTCTGAAAAAAATGATCAGTACCTTGGAAGAGGGCCTGCAGTTGCCATCACCCACTACAATCAGCCAGTTCTTGCTTGAATTTGATGCTGCAGGATGCTTAAGTTACCAATACTATGGAGGAAATGATTTGGATTTGAGACTGCTGAGTCATTGAAGTCTGGCAGGAGGAATTATTGGAGTCAAAAGTCTTAAAATTAAAGAACTCTGAGAGAACACTCAGACAACAACCCATCTTTTCCAGGAATGCTGCCCTTCTTCCACTGACAGTGTTATTTTTGTGGAAAGGCAGCCTGATAGGGTGGTGGAGTACAGAAAAATCACCTTTGATCTTATATCTGAAGCTCCCATCAAAGGATGTGTGCAATCTTATTTATTTATTTTTGATGGTGCTGAGCATTGAACCCAGGGGCTCATGCATACTAGGCAAACACTGTACCACTATGCTACTTCCCCAGCCCCATGTGTGCAGTCTTATGATCTCAACTTCTATGATAATGCCTATGATTATATTATGATGGATTTAAAACGATGTTTGATGACTGCCGTGGACATCCTGTGGGATTTCCCATGCAAGGAAGGTGGTTTTGGCAGAACACCTCCTATTTGGGGATGGATATCCCATGTCTCTCTCCAGAAGAGATTGTGATGCTATGAGCCCTTGTGGAGGACCACTTCCTCTTCCTGGTTGAGGTGGCCAGTCTGGTGACAGAGCTCAGACTCTTCCTCTTCTATCACCACCACCACCTGGAAGAGGAGATATAATGGCCTGTGACAAAAGAAGAAGACCTGGAGACTGCTATGATGGCATGGTTGATCAGCAGTAATAAAACTCAGGACTCTGCAATAGACAAATGGAGCCCATCAGAATGGCAGATGGCTTATGAACCATAGAGTGACTGTGGATATGATCATTCCTGTAGAGGTAGTGATGGACCATATGGTGACCTTGGTGGGCTTATTATTACTACACAAATAAGTATTCCCAAATATTTGGCTGGATCTATTATTGGCAAAAGTAGCCAGTGGATTAAAGAAATCTATGAGTCAGGAGTTTTATGAAAACTGATGAGGGTTTAGGAGGATCCAAAGATTGGATCATTACCATCACGTAACACAGAACCAGATATAGAATGCACATTTGCTGCAGAACAGTATGAAACCTGGGCTGGGGCTTAGCTCAGTTGGTAGAGTGCTGCTCTGCACTTTCTGACAACCTGGGTTCCATCTTCAGCACCACAAAAATAGGAGAAGGGTGTGGCAAACCACTTGCAAAGAATTGGAAACATTGGAAACAATCAGCTATTGAAAACCTGACCCAACTCCATAGCACCTAACAACAACAACCAAAGTATGAAACAGTATGCAAGTTATTTTTTTTCTCTTTTATATAGTGTGAAGCAGTATTATGGAAAGTTTTTTGAAGACTAGTGGAGAACTGAAGGAGACCTGTATTTTTAATTTATTTATTTTAAAATTTTCTTCTGTTTAAGAAGCAAACATTCCTCTGCTTCATAGGTGTTCTACATTTGAGGTGTAGTGGAATCTTTGCTGCTCACCAGATGTAATGTTTTAGTTCCTTACAAACAGGATTGGGGTGTTTGGCAAAAACTAACATTGAAATTCTGAAACAGCAGCAGAGTGAGTGAATTTTATTTTTTCTCTATCATTAGTAGTTAAAAAAATACCCCTATGTAACCATTATAAACTAGGCAAACTTGCTTAAGGAAGGTTCCCTTTAAACATTTAGGGGCAGGGAAGAAAGTAACAATAGTCTACATGTCGCTTGCATTTTCTAGAGCAGTGTGCAGAATATAATGCTGTTTTATAAGAAATATTTTATGATTTTGAAAGTAAATTTAGTGAACCTATTTCTGGTGGCCACTTTTTAAAAAACGAGTCAGTTTTTAAATTGTGGCTGAGTTTCCCAACCCGTCCCTAAATTAAACATTAAATTTGATTTTTAGTTACTTTGTTGGATAGGTACATCTCTTGGACATAGGCAAAATATATTGGCAAATTTATTGGTTATTTATTGATGGTTTGAATGTCCACTGCTTGGGAAAAAATTCCATCATATATATTCATGCTTATAATAAGTTGGGAATTTTTGTTTGTTATTGAAAATGCTCACCTCTACATTTTTTTTTGTGTGTGTGTGTGGTTCTTGGGATTGAACCCAGGGTTAGGCAAATGCTCTACCACTAAGTTGCACTTCAGACCCTTTTTAATATTTTTTATCTTGAGACAGGGTCTTGCTAAATTGCACAAGCTGTCTCTGGCCTCAAACTTGCCATCCTTCTGCCTCTGCCTCCTGAGTTGTTGGAATTATAGGTGTGAGCCATGGCACTAGCTTGCACTTATTTTTGAAGAATCTTATGTATCAGTTGTGAAGAACCAAGGTGTGGAGGAATACTATAAACTAAATAATGATATGAGTATATACCAGAACACTGATTGGCAGTAAGTTTTATTCTTCAGAATAACACTTAGTTTCAGAAGTGTCTGATGCTTAATAAATAAATTCCGATTATTTTTATTAGGTAATTTCTCACCTGCAGATTTAAGCTGTCAACCTGCTAGTGTCTATTAAACTATATGTGTGTGTGTGTGTGTGTGTGTGTGTGTGTGTGTGTGTATGATTTTTCCATCATATGCAAATTGCAAGAGAAAAGGCATAACATTTCTCTGTTGTGTATTGGATTATGCAGGAAATGTTTCTAGACAACTTAAAAAGTGAAAAAAGTTCCTGTGGAACAAAAACAAAAAAAGAATTCAAACTATCTTTATCTTTTGGCTATACTCAACTCCTCCCACATTAAGTTAAGCTCGCTGGCTCTCAACACATCAAGGTGCTTTTTATATATATTTACTTTATCTTTTACTGACCTTTGTCCAATAGAAAGAAAATCTCCATCCCAGTATGTCCACCAAGAGATCTAGATTTGTGCTTCATTCTCTTGCTTTGGTTCTATGCCCTTTCTGAACCTAAACACTCTGGCAAGACAGATGGAATATGCTATTAGTAAATGTGTACTTCACATCCCCTAAAATCATTTGGTGTTGCCAATGGAATGTGGTGCTCTGTCTTGGGTGCTATGTATATTTTTTGGATTCAGGACTAGGATCAATATGAATGGAATCACAATAACTGGGAGTGAAGAAAGATGAATCTCTTGGAAACATTAAAGTACATTCCAGAAGAGGGAGAATAGATCCTGGGGAAAGACAAAATAATAGATAAACAGTATGAGAAGTGTAGATGACATAATGGGAATGTTAGAAAAAAATAATAAAATCTCTGAGGTTCTATCTAGTGAGCAACTGAAGTTTTCTAAAAAAGTAAGTTGTATCCAACTACCATGCCAAAAACTGCAAAGGATTATAAATTTCCTAGCCTATCAAAATATTTTGGAATATGTCAATTCTGTAATTGAGAAATGTGGTCAGGTATTTTGGGGGTTGGGCATTCTAGGGGAGGAATCATATGCAGACTTTCTTGTTTTTAATTTAGCTTGGCTTTGAAGCCAATTGAAAGAGTGTGAGCTGTGGAAGAGCAAAGTGGTTCATTTCCTCCATTTAGGATACTGTTGAGCTGGGGGGGATATGCTAATGAGTTCCACTGCTCCTCAAGAGAGCATTCTTCCCTTGTAGTGCAGGTTTGTCTGGAACTCACTATCCACCTGCCTCTGTGTTTGGAGTGCTGGGATTATGGAAGTGAGCTACCATGCCTAACTGAAGCCATTCTCTTTAATGTCAGAAAGAAAAACTGCATCATTCAATGAGAATGGAAAGAGGGGAAAAGTGATCTCCTTGATGAGTTTCAGTACATGAGATAAAATAAGATATTTTAATTCAGATATAAGATCTTAACAACATTAAGCTGTACTTTATTTACTCTCTTAAAATGTTATAATGGGTTAAGCAAAAGACAGTATGAGAAAGTTTTGGAATGTGAACTAAATTAATTTTGAGTATAATTTTATATTTTATATTTTATATTTTAGTTTAGAACCTTTGTCTCATTCAACTTTGTTCTGTGTTTTGACAGCTGCCGTTGAAAGAAGAAATTATTTTTATGTGCTATTATTTCTACTGAAAGATGTTCTTCCATCACAATTTTAGGAACTATTCTCCTAGTTTAACTTTCAGAATTTATAAATTCTAGATTTTAGGCTAATAGTGAAGTCCCTGTGATGTTGGTTTGATTGAACAGATCCCAGACTGTAGATTTGTTTTATAAAATACTGGTATTCTGTGTAATTTATTTTCTATCTACCATTACAAATGTACAGTATTTTCTCCAGCATCAAGATATAGACAATTTTGCCAAGCCAGGTATTGTATGCATTTTTAAATAATTTTCTAAATAATTGACACAGGTCAAACTCTGTGTACTTTTGGAGTATTTCATATATTGAATTAGGACAATAGTACTGGACTTGTGTTCTCAGTAAGGTATTACATTTATTATAAATTGTTTTCACATTTTCCAAGTAGTTTAGTCTGGCTTGACTTTATGAGCAGGCACCTATGTGCTACCATTGAAGGGGAGCCAGAAGGCCCTCTGGACCCACAACTTCCTTCGTCACAGAATCTCTTGAAACAGTACTGTAATTCCCATCAAGTGAGCTATTTTGTCATAACTCATTATTCTAAGAAAGCTCTGTGAGGAGGGTAACATATACGGTCATTAACAGAGTCATTTACATTTGAAGCCAGCAAAGGTTTGGGGGCTGAAGAATTGGGTCTCAAACCCTATGCTTTGCAGAGGAAAATCCTATTTAATTGCATGACAAGAAGTAACTTTGCAATATGCTTTTATTTTGTCAGTTTGTTTAGACTAGACTCTAAGCTGAGATAGCAGAGGAAATTAGCTTGAGTTTGTGAAGATATTATATAATTTTTTTACTACATATTATTTTGGGAGAAGTTTGTTTTTCTATTCATTTTTTCATATAACTTCTACCTTTTATGTTATATTTGCCCCCTCAATAGGTTGAATGCTGCCCACCATCCACACTGGTGAGATCAGATCTTCTTTACTTGGTCCACTGATTCAAATTCAGTCCTCTGGAAATACCCTCTCAGATATACCCAGTAGTCATGTTTTATAGTCATCTGAGCATCCATCAGCCCAGTTAAGTTGACACATGAAATTAACCATCACAGAATGTCTTCTCTTCTTTTGGAGTATTTCTGTCCCTAGACTTTCTCATTCAAATATTTCGTTTATTGGAGTACACATTAAGGCATCACAGCATTTAACTGAGAAGTAACTTCTTTCTGTCCATGGTCTTGATTAAGGTTGGAATCTGGGCTTTATTAAGAAAGAACATGTTTCTTTAACTCATGGTTGTGATCTCCAGCACCAAAAATAAAAAATACATAGATATTGTTAAAAATATTTCTCTTATTTTTTTCTCATCAATCTTTTTGTTTTATGATTCCACTAAGCTTGAAGTACTTAGGCTACTTAGAGAAAAGAAAGAAATGATTATTCAGACTTAAGTCACAAAATGATTTTGTTATGTTAAGGAGACAAGAATATTAAAAATCAAGATTTGCTGAGATAGAAGATATCATTCTAAGTTCCAAAAGCTTGACTTTATATTGCAGGAGCAAAAACTTAATGTCTTACTATAAACTATAATGTATGGATGTTATCAGCCATAATGTCAGAGACATTCTTATTCAAGTAGCAGGGGGAAAGATTTTTATTTTGGGAGTAGGAGTGGAAACATTAAAGAACTGGAGAGAAGGAAGACATTACTCAGGTGAATCAAAGCCTTGCTGTAGTCACTCTCTTTGGCCCTGGCTCTATAATATGGTGGTTGCAAAAAGATGAAAGAGATGAAAATAAGACATAATCAAGATGTGTGGATTTTGTGCCTCCTTTCCTCAGGAATCCTAAGAGGGAAGGCTATTATAATGGATCACCATGTACCTGTGAACATTTCACAATTCTAAGCAGTATTAATCAAATTATATTGTATCTCTGTTTTGCTCCCTGTGTTGCATACTGGTCAACTACAAGGGTGAATAAGGCCTCTTTGACTCCCAGTTCATCATAGGACCAAGATGGCGGCTTGAAGTGTTCAGGCAAAGAGAGGCCAGTGATAATTGTCACTAGTCTCCCTCTTCCCATGTGTGACAGAAAGGATTTGAAAGTTCCCATGTATCTCCACTTGGGGAATGCAGAATAAAGACGCTAACTCTAGAGTAATTTGGAATCATAGCTAAACCTCAGGAGATATAGAACTCCAAAGACAAAAGGATAGGGGTCCTGGAGAGCGGCACAGGTGGACAAATTTGCAGAGGGAAATCACAGTTCCCTTCTCTAAAGAGAGAGCAGACTGGGTGAAACTGCTGGTGCCTTAGCACTGAAGTCAGTGAGGATGGAGTCTCCTCACTCTCCAGGTACATGGGATAGACACCACAAAGGCGTCTTCTTCGGGAACCTGAGGCATGGCCAGCTTCTCCTCATGCTGGGTAAGAAAAGGAAGTGCTGTAAAAGGGAGTTGACCTTTGAAATGGCTGCATATTTATCAGAAATAAATGATTATGAGAGAAGACATATATTATTATTATTTGTAAGATGGGGGCTATTAACTTTTCCCTTGTGTATCCCTCATAATGAAATTAAGCATTTGTTTTCTTTTTAAAAGAAAGTTATTCTTTCACCCCATCTCCCACAAATTTTGAATTTACGGTTTGGAAAGTGCCTGTGTGTGTGTGTGTGTGTGTGTGTGTGTGTGTGTGTGTGTGTGTGTGTGTGCCTAAGTATAAAGCAAAGTATCTGCAAAGTTTAGACACAGTGATTTTTGAAGAGAACAAGATGCTTTATAGCTAGAAGTAATCTAGGTTTATTAAAACCTGTGTGCTGCTTTGGTTTCCTTAACTCTGAAAGAAGATTGTCCCGATGAAAGTTCAATACTTTGTACACTTGGAGCTTGCACATTTTATCGATCAACATTTAAGATTCATTTGGATTTTTGAATATGAAGAGCTTTCAATAGTTAAAAAGACATTTGTTTTATCACTCTGAATGTGAGTCCATTTTGTTTATCTCTCCACTGTGCACAGAAAGTGGATGTTTGCATGGATTTTCACTGACTCAGTGAGCTAGTTACCCAGTGCCAACAAAATTGCTTTGGGGTTTTCCACAGAAAATAGGGGTAAATGAGATCTTTTATAGGTATTTACACTAACCTAAAATTAAATTTTGAGCAATAATTTAAAAAGTTGGTTCCATCTGGTAAGGTTTTGGTTTTATCTTTTGTTTCTTTTTGACTCAAGAAAAAAGTCTCCTCCAACACTTGTGTTCCTGAGGTTAGCCACACGGGCTATTTAAAATGTTATAAACTTCTATGTCTCGTCTCCAATGAATTAGGGCCACTCTGGACTGTGACCAACCAAAATGGCTCTCTTGACCTGTGCCACCAGATTGTCAGCCATGGGTTGGGCTAAATAATTTTAGCTTAACTTATCATTTATTAGGGTTAATACTAACATTAGTAAGAGTTGATATTATTATGAAAAGTGGGATTTTATGATCTCCTGACTCATTTTTCTGGGAAAGGAAACATATCAACCCCATCTCAGAGGTCTTGGGCCATACAAAACCAGAATAATAGAGTTGTTTTGATCATTTGTTCTTTGTTTAGTTTGGAAAAGAAAAGAAAAGGGAAGATATTTTGGTAGCATAATAGTAGAGAGGTTATGCAATGTAGACAATCAGTCTCAACACTAAAGCATTTAGTTTGTGTTATAAATTATTTTTATGGAGACTGTACTGGGAAGGATATATTTCCTTCATCTTTTTCACCAGATTCTGGATGTCTTCTCCCCTTTTCCCTATTTTGGGGAACGATGAGCTACATAGGCAAAGATACAGAGGCGGGAAGACTCAGAGCCCCAGAAGAACCCAAAGGGAATAAAGTGTGGTGAGATCTCGGAGGACAAGGACAACAAAGATTAGGGAGGGAAGTCCTTCTTTCTGCCTGTGAGAGCAGACCAGTGTGACTGACAGGAAGTTACTGGCCGGAATGACTGTTGGACTCTCTCCAACTTAGTTGTCCAATAATAGTGTTTTGGTATGTTGTACTGTGTATTTTTATTGTAAAATTAGTGGCATAGCTTGATACGTTGTGTTTCTCTCTTCCATAATATGAACCATTAGCTTGAGGATGACATTACCCTTGTTTTGTTTTTTTCACTAGCACCTAGTACAGTATCTGACACATTCACAGTAAATTAGGATAGTATAGTGAATAAAATGCCAAAATTACTTATTTGTTCTTTATGACGCTGAACATCAGATTTTCATTTAGTTATTGGTTGGTTGAGTCTTTAAGGGGCTTTTGGTCCTAGGTGATCAAGAAATAAGTTAATGAAAGTCACTTCAAAAGAAAACTCCAAATGTTGTACAAGTATTTCTTCAAATTATAAAGAAAAAGGAACTTGAAAAAAATTAAAATGTGTTAATTTATCATAAAATGAAAACCAAATGAATTGTTGTTTTTATGGCACATTGTTATAGAACTCTGTTGAAATTTTTTCAAGTTTTCATTAGATATGAACAATAGTATAAATGATAATATATTAATCCAATTGCATCTTACTTGCCTCCCTTTTGGAACATTCTTTGGCTGATTAATTTATTTACTTCAAAAATAATGTGTCTTTACTATGTGCCTTTCATATATTTTTGGTCAGGCTAGCAATAGAGTAGTAAACAAAATTCTTTTCTGCCCTGGTGAAATGTGTTCTAGTGGGTGACAAAAATTATTTATTTTAAAAATATATTTACTCTTACCTTACACTACTTACAAAAATTTACTCAAAAGATATCAGAGAATCAACAGGTAAGGAATAAAACTACAGAACTGTTACAAGAAAATATAGGAGTAAACCTTCACAACTTTGGATTTGGCAATGGAATCTTACATACAACACCAAAAGTACAAGCAACCAAAGGAAAAGAGAGAAATGGATTTCAGTGAAATTAAAAAAGGTATGCATCAGCACACACTATCCAGAAACTGAAAAGACAATCTGAAGAAGAGGAGAAAATAGTTACAAATCATATATCCAATTGTTGTTGTTGTTAGGTGCCATGGAGTCGGTATCCGACTCATAGTGACCCTGCATACAACAGGCAAAACACTATTGTCAGTGCTTCTCTGCTGTTCATAGGGTTTTCAATGGTGGATTGATTTTTGGGAGTGCGTTGCCGGGTTCGTCTCCCAATATATCCAATAGGCATAGCATTTAGAGTATGTAAAATATTCTTTTTTGAGGGGCTACTTGGGGATTGAAGCCAGGGCCTTGCAAGTGCTGTATAGTTGCTCCACACCCTAGCCTTTTCTTTCTTTTTTTCTCTCCCCCTCCTCTTCTTTCTTCCTTCCTTCCTTCCTTCCTTCCTTCCTTCCTTCCTTTCTTTCTTCCTTTCTTCTCTCTCTCTCTCTTTTTTCTTTCCTTTTCTTTGTTTATCTTGAGACAAAGTCTCAATAAGTTACCCAGGCTGCCTCTGGCCCAGAACTGATGATCCTCTTATGTCTGCCTCCTGAGTCACTGGAATTACAGGCTTGAGCCACTGCACCCAGCTAGGAGTATATAAAATGTTCTTACAACTCAATAACAAAGAATTAAACAACTCAGTTAAAAAAGTGGCAAAGGATTTGAATAGATTTATCTCCAAAGAAGATAGTCCACTGTCCAGTAAGACCATGAATATATGTAGAACATTATTAGTCATTAAATACATGAAAAAAAATCATGAGATAGCATTTCATACTTAGTGGGATACTCAGGTGACTATGCCTGCAGCCCTACCACTGTGGCATCAGATCTCAGAAGCTGAGCAGGGTCGGGCCTGGTTAGTACTTAGATGGGAGACACTAGGGAACACCAGGTGTTATAGGCTTGGGAGAAGGACCTGGGCACCCACTCCCAACAAACAATCAGCCATTGGAAACCATATAAATAGCAGAGAAGCCCTAATAATACTGTTTTGCCTGTTGCACATGGGGTTGCTACAAATCGGATGCTGACTCAGCATCTAACAACAGATGACTATAAGAAAAAGAAAAATAACAAATATTGACAAAGGTGGAGAAATTGCTATTATTTCATGTTTTGAGTAGTAATTATGCACCCACTAAAGAAACTAGTTTGGCAATTCCCTAAAAAGTTGAACATGAAAAACTATCATGTGATCCAGAGATCCCATTCTGAGGTATCTACCCCAAAGAATTGAAAACAAGTGTTCAAACAAAAGTTGTACTGAGTGTTCATAGCTACACTATTCATGATAGTCAAAATGTAGAAACAATCCAAATATTCATCAGTGGATGAGTGGATAAAGAATATGTATTATATTTGTAGGCTGGGATATTATTTACCCATAAAAACAAAGTACTGAATCATGCTACATTATGGATGATCCTTGAAAAAGTATGCTAAGTAAAAGAAACCAGCTAGAAAAGAGTACATATTTATGGATCAATTTCTGTGGAATCAGCAGATTATGCTATAGAATAGGTAATAGAATTTGATAATGGGATTATATATGCTGTTAAAGAAGAATGAAGAATGATTCCACCTTTTTGGTCTGAATAACCGGAAAAATAGGGTTGCCATTTGTTGCAATGAGGACTGTATGGGTGTAGGTTTTGGGAAGATCAAGAACTCAGTTGGGAGAAGGACCTGGCAACCCCCTTCCAAAAATCAATCTGCCATTGAAAACCCTATGAACAGCAGAGAAGCACTGACAATAGTGTTTCCCCTGTTGTACAGAGGGTCGCTATGAGTCGGATACCGACTTGACGGCACCTAACAACAACAACAACAACAAGAACTCAGTGACAGAGACACTGAGTGTGAAAGACTTACTCTGATGCTCAAGGGGAGCTGTTGGGTAAGTAGCTGGACCTCTTTCTCTGGTATTCAGGGGAAGGATCTAGACTTCCCAACCAAAAGGTATTATTAAACTGTGAGGGTTGCATGAGATTGCCAGGGTGTGGTTAGGAGTGAGAATTGTTATAAAACCGATCCCTGGGACATTCTAATCTTTGGAGCTTGGGGAGATGCATAACACCAGACCTTAGTTCTAGCAAAACCTCTAACTCTATGCACTGTGTTGCTAATTCTTTGCCAAACTTTTTGTCCACTTTTGTCCTCACTCCTGCTTTCTGTAATCTGACAATGTCAGAGGAATTCCCCAGTGACTTAGACTTGAAACTTCAGAAACAAGTTTGATCCCATCTTCCTTGATCCTGACAACATTGTATTTCAAACTCTCATTACCCTTACCTGGACCACTGTAATAGGTTTCCAAAAAAAATTTCTACTTTCTCTGGCTCTCCTTTCACCAATTCTGTGCACAGTTGTACATTTAAACTTCTTAAAGCAAATACCAGTAACATTACTCTCCTCTCAATTTTTTCAGTGTCCTCTCTTATTACCAAATGAACATTTCAAGGACTTTCCAATGCAGCTACATCTTTATTTACAACCTTCTGCTCGCCACCACTATGTACACAAGACTATAAACACCTAACCCTTCTGCTCATGTTTTCTGATTGTCACTCCACCTTCCTCCCTAATCTTTGTCTAAATTCTAGTGTTCTTTAATGGCCTATTTCACATGTATCATTCAAACCTGGACCATATAATTTTTATAAATCTCCAGCTCCCATGAACTATCTCATGCCTCTGAGAGAGTTTTATATTGACTTTTTTTTCTTTTTCTGGGGCTTGAACCCAGGCCCTTGGAATGCAAGACAGTCACTCTACTACTCTATTGTGTTCCCAGTTCCTTACATTGACACCTACAACTCAGCGTACCTTGGTTAGTTTTTTCAGTTGAGAAACCATGTTTCCATCTGGTAACAATATCTTGATATTCTCTTGGGAGAGATATTTATTCCATGTTTTTTCCTGGATGACATAGGTGATATGGAGGGCATGTTTTGATATGGAGACGGTTACTTGTTCCAGCCTTGCCTCACTAGTCCCAAAAAATGCTTCTGGGATATACAGTTGACAAAGCTGGGGAAGTGAGTCACTTGCTGTCCCTTCCCCTTTTTAGTTTTCTTTTTAGACTTTATCATAAATAATTTTACATATTTCCCTATTTTCTCAGTGTGTGTTTCCCAAACAGCATATGAATGTCATAAGGGAAAAAACATTGTGTGTTTTCTTCACCATAGTATCCTGGATGGCTAGAACACTGTAATATCTAGTATGTACTTCATACCTCCAAGAGTTAGCCAAAGAGGATTTCTGGCAACAAGATTTGAATACCAGGACCCAGAAGGACATGGAACTACTAATGGTGGCAGAATTTACAGTTTGTGAGGTGATATTTTTTCCCTTTCCTAAAACTTGTTTTCCCTAAAGCCAGCTTTAGTCATTTGCACTGTTGAGTCCTAATACATGGCTTTTGACTTACTCTCTCTCTTTTTTTCTTTTTTGGCAGGGAATCATATATTTAGAACATTTTTAGCTCATCTCTTAAACTGTAAGCTACAGGAGGGTAAGGACTATCTCTTACTCATCCTTACATTTCACAGGGTATTGATAATTCAGTGATTTCCTATAGTCACTTGATAGACATTTGATAAACATCTGTTGAATTAAAGTAAACTTATCTATCTTCATTTGATAATGAGAAATAGGATTTGTTGCATAACATTCTAATGAAAGATATGCTATTCCTGGACAAAATTTTTGCAGTATGAGCAGTGCTATTTTATGATATTCTTGAAAAATGCAAGTCTCAATCACTTAAAGACATATTTTCATGACCATATTATGTTTTATAATAATCAATTAATTATATTATAATTTTAGATAAGTATTTAAAGTGGTGTTTGATAAATTTGTGTCCTTATCATATATCCTGGAAAAATTATTGAAATATCCCTTTTTGAAGGTATAATTTGATCTGAGCTCTTCTTTGGTTTGTCTCTATTGATTAAAAAATAGAGGATGGTTCTTCTCATTTAGATTTTTGGATTCCTGTAATCCCAATGACTTATGGTCAATATTTTCATATTTTGGCTTGTATTTCTACCTAGGATTTCACTAAGTTCATGCATTCTCTCTCACTCAGTCTTCTAAGTGGCTCACAATGTCTGCATGGGTGCTGACCAAACATACAAACTGAATGATCTCCCTGGGCAAGGAATCAGCAGTTATATTCTTCAAAGCTTTAGTTAATTGAAATGAACAGCCAAAGATACAAGGTAAACTATTCTGGTTCCTTAGCACCTTAGAAAGATGAAAACAAAGACCCTGTACTTTTTCCCATACTTTTTTGATGGAAACATAAACTTTAATATTCCCATAGATCAGTGCTTTGCAAATAATTATTGGCACACATTTCATTTAAACATGTAGGCATATGTTTCTCAAATGATATTCTGGTCAATAAATTGGAGAAAGGTTTAATCCAGATGGATAATAGAAATTATTGGGTACAGAGCACATAACTAGGGTATGGAAAGCATCCTACATTTGGCTAGAAATGTGGGAGATGGGATCCTTCCCTATTCTGACACTCACAGTGTTTGACACACAGTAGAAGCTCAACAATTCTGGTTAAGAAAGGAAGAAATGGCATGTAGCTACTGTCCTTAGAGCACAATCTCATGCTATAAAACCCAGAGAGTAGATTTTTTGTTTTACTTTTTGATGCTTGCTAGGTGGATTTGACACCATTTGCTGCTTAGTAATTCTTATAGTCAAGAGTTTTGGGGTTGCATTTCACTGATACCTCTCTTGCTGTCTGTCAAGATTAGTTTTTCTTTAGTTCAGGGCTATATAGAGTTGAAGAACAGCAGCTCAGCACCATCTTTATAATTTGAATTCATTAAGATAGAAACCTCTCAGACTTATTTTCCCCTCTAGGTTAAGTAGTCTTAACTCCTCTGAAAACTTGCAGCATTAATTTTTTCCCCTTAATTGCTTTTCTCTGGATGTCCTCCAGTTCCTCCAAGTGCCTCCTCTAAGGGTGTAAAAATTCATTACAGAAGGCTTTCCTGGAGAATAACGATTCCATTCTGTGTTCTTTGGTTGACAGAGTAACATGCCCAACATTATGGTCATGACAGCTGAGGGATCCTAGACTTGTTGTCTCCCCATCTCTATCTCGAGCTTAAATATTAGCCATGTTTCCAAGTTTACCACCCTGTGGTTTCACATCAGCACAGAAAATTCTTAAATGGAAGCAAAAGTTTTTAACATCATCCACTAGTCCTTGCAACATAAGAGAGGCAATTTTCCAATTCTGACAAACACATATGTAGTCTAGTGCCCCAACCTCAAGTACCACAGGTCAAATTCATTTAAACCAACAAAGCTGGTCAACTACCAAGCACCTGCTCTAAGCATCCCATATGATTTTTCTTCCAGAAGGAATGACCAGTACGAAGCAGCTCTGGGTAATTCTATTAAACAAAACAAGCTGGAAGCAAAAGGGGAAAAATAACATAATTAAAACCCTTAATGGAACCCAGTACAATCCCATTAATGAGCTACAAAACAGCAAGATGATTAGTGTGCACAGGTACTTGCCAGCATTGCCACATCATCAAGAAAGTGAAAAATGGTCATACATGTTATACATTAAATCTCTAAGGTAGGAAATTTGAGGACTCACTAATATGAGTGGGCAAATGAGGCTAAGAATTGAGGTTCATTTGATGGAAAATACCCAAGTAAGTCCATTATTGGCTCACCTGCCTGCTTTGCCTATGATGTAGGAAGAGAATATATTTGTCACCCCAGAGAAAACTCAGGGTAAAATTATGGAAGTTACCAATTCAGGGAACATTTCATGAATTCTCACTCAATGTAATGTTTCATCATTGGTTTTTACAGGTATTCCCTAAATTCCAGAGTGATAAAAGTCAAGAGAATGTATAAAAATAAAAATTGCAATAATTAGTAAGACAGAAACGATGGTGTGGTAGATTTTTAAAAAACCTCTTCCTGTTCTAGTATGTACAGCCCTTTGAATGTGACTTTAGTGGTTTCCTCAGGTGGTAAACTTTATTTCTGCAACTTCTAATTCTGGCCTTGTCCATTTAATTTGCCAGGCGGAGGATTAAAAAATCCCATACATTTGGAATCATCCTTTTGCACTGCTGGGAACCTTGAGAGCATTAAGTGCAGATGTTAAAGGTGGCTTCCAGGAAATGAAAGACCTTGTGTAGGGAGAGAGAGAGACATTTCAGCCGTTTTGGCTATGGCCAATCTCTTTGATTGAGGCTGGTGTAGAACATCAGGTCCTCAGTGAAAACACCCCAGGCCAGAACTGCTAACCCACTCACAGAAATGTGAGGAATAATAAATTGTTTTTGTTTTAAGTCAGTGAGTCGTCAGAGAAGGCGAATTGATACATAATGAAATACATGTTTATGTACATAATTAAACTTCAACTGTAAAATACATGATGAAATCATTGGAGAAATTATCCAAAGTTGAAGCATGTGTAGAAAACCCTTGAAATGCAGAGAGGTTTTGGTGATTTTGTATGTATTTGGCTAGGATCTTTTTTCTGCTAGATTTTCAGCACCAATGCATCTTCAAATCTTTTTTTTTTTATTAGAAATTTTTAACGTACATCATAATGTGATTCACTTTGACATGCGTTTCATTGTGACAATTTTCATATATGCAATTTGATAAACATTATTCATATAGGTTACCCCTTACCTTCCCCTATGTTTCCCCCCCCTTCCCATCTAAGTTTCCCATCCAAGTCTTCTCTATCTTTTACTATGTAGTATTTTTCTATATGTCCTTGGGTTCCATTTCTGTTTAAGATAGAAACTTTTCCTGTAGTGGTCTTTGTTTTTATCTTGTTAGAACAATTACATGCGATTTCTAGTCCATTTATATTGACCTCATTCCTATCTTCCCTCCCCCCCTTTTATTATGATCTGTCTTTTGAGTAGGATTTTTCCTTTTTGTAATTTTGAATCAGCTCCCTCATATGAGTGAGAACATGTGTTTCTCTTTCTGAGCTCGTGTTCATTCACTTAAAATAATTTTCTCTAATTCCATCCATTTTGCTGCGAATGACCTTATTTCATTTTTCTTGATTGCTGAGTAGTATTCCATTGTGTATATATACCATAGTTTTTTTATCCATTCTTCTGTTGAAGGGCACTTTGGTTGATTCCATATCTGTGCTATTGTGAAAAGCGCTGCATTGAACATGGAGATGCAGGTGTCTCTGTGGTATGATGACCCATCTCCCTTTGGGTAAATTCCCAATAGTGTTGTAGCTGGGTCATATGGTAGATCTATTTTTAGTTTTTTGAGGTACCTCCATATTGATTTCCATAGTGGCTGCACCAATTTACAGCTCCACCAACAATGTAAAAGTGTTCCCTTTTCCCCGCAACCTCGCCAGCATTTGTTGTTGTTTGTTTTATTGATCTTGGCCATTCTTACTGGTGTAAGGTGAAATCTCAGCGTTGTTTTGATTTGCATTTCCCTAATGGCTAGGGATGTTGAGCACTTTTTCATATGTTTCATGGCTTTATTGACCTCTTCATTTGAGAACTGTCTATTCAGTTCCTTTGCCCATTTGTGTATTGGGTTGTTTGGTTTTTGGGTTTTTTTTTTCTTGAGTTCCTTATAAATTCTAGTAATTAGACCTTTGTCAGATGTATAAAATGTGAAGATTTTTTCCCATTCCATGGAGGTTTCCTTGACTCTGTTAATTGTTTCTTTTGCTGTGCAGAAGCTTTTTAATTTCATGTGGTCCCATTTATCTATTCTTGTTGCAATTTCTTGAGCAATTGGGGTCCTATTAAGGAAATCTTTTCCAATGCCTATATGATGGAGTGTATTGCCTATCTTGCCTTCTATGAGTTTT